>CM035435.1:10416592-11016592 GCA_020310875.1 Ceratopteris richardii | reverse complement strand
TTCTGCCTTTGGATCCATCTTGCCTCTAACCTGTGAAGGAACATGAGCAAAAGCAATACATCCAAAAATTTTACAATGATCTAAGCTTGGTCTTCTTCCATTCCAAGCCTCATATGGAGTCATCCCATCAAGGGATTTTGTAGGCAACCTGTTAATCAAGTAAGTGGCTGTAGATACAGCCTCAGCCCATAAGTAATTAGGTAAATGCTTTTCATTTAACATAGACCTTGCAGCTTCAACAATTGTCCTATTCCTCCTTTCTGCCACTCCATTTTGCTCAGGAGTGTACCTTGTAGTTAACTCTCTTTTGATTCCTCTTTCTTGAAGAAAAGAATCAAAAAATCATGGGAGAAGTATTCTCCCCCTCCATCTGACCTTAGCCTTTTTAGTGATTTACCTGTTTGATTCTCCACAAGATCCAAATATCTTTTGAAACATGAAAAAACTTCATCTTTGTGTTTCATAAAGAATCGTATAGTCCATCTGCTGCAATCATCAATAAAGGAAACATAATACCTTGATCCAAATATTGAAGCTTCCTTGCTAGGTCCCCATACATCTGTATGAACCAACTCCAAGAGATCTCCATGCATATAACCTTTCTTCATGAATGGTAACATGTGAGACTTTCCAAATTGACATGCATTACACTTATAAATCAGATGTTGTTTTGAAATTAGGAAGTCCAAGTACACTTCGGTCCCTGTAGATTTGCTTTAATGACCTTTCACCAATATGTGCTAACCTTTTGTGCCATACTTCCAATTCTGTGAGTGTCTGACTACCATAATTAAAGAGAGCAATGTTTCTAGTGTCCTGTAATTCAAGTGTGAACAATCTACCTGTCTTTTCACCTTTTGCAATTCTTCTGAATCCTTGACTTGGATCTTCAACAAATGCTCCTGCTTTTGTGAACCTGACTTGCAACCCTTTCTCTACTATCTGCCCAACACTTATCAAATTCTTTGTAATGGTAGGGACATAGAGTACCTTACTGAGTAGGTTGATGTTTCCTTCAAGTGCTTTGACATTGCCTATTTTCTCCATTTGATGTTTTGTATCATCTCCTGTTTGTACCTCATGCTTATTCCTTGGATCTTCTAAATCTGATAGGAGTGCCACATTTCCTGACACATGATTTGAACAACCTGAATCTATGTAGAAAACGTGCTCATCAGATTTACCTTGTGGCATAGCCATGTTCATGATCAATAATGAATCCTCTTTGTTTGAGTCTTCTGTGTAGTTATTGTAGTCTCTCCTTCCTTTGTAGCCTCCTTGATAGTTTGAATGATTGTAGTTGTTGTAGTTGCCATGGTAGTTGTTGAACCTTCCTCTTGAGTAGCCATAACTTCCTCTATTGTATCCTCTGCCTCTTTGATTCCTGGAATTCCTAAAGCAATTTTCAGTTGTATGATTACTTAATCCACAAATAGAACATGAGTTGGAGTCTTGGGATCTCCCCCTGCCTTTTCTACCTCCTCTTCCTCTACCTCTTCCATGTCTTCCTCTACGTGCATAGTTAGCTTGGTATGTACCTGCTTCATCATCCACTTTCTTTGCCTTTCCTTTGTTATCTTTGGACTTGCTTTTATCAGTGTATAAAGCTGAAGATTGATTACCTTTAGAGCTTTCTCCATTTTTGATAAGCTTTGCCTCTTGAGTAAGTAGTTGTCCAATGAGTGTATTGAAATCAGGTACATGCATGTCCATGTACAAATCCATAGCTGTGGTGAATGCTTCCCACTTGTCATCTGCCTTCAAGCCATTGATCACCTGCCTTACAATTTGCTCTTCATCTATTACCTCTCCAATGCTTCCCAACTGATCCGCTATGTCCTTGAGCTTTGTGACAGAATCAGTCACATTTTGTTTGGGAGCCTTCTTGAGAGTTGTGAAATCCAGCCATAGTTGATGCTTCCTAGCTTTGGTACTTGAAGAAAAGAAAGCTTCAAGTGCATCCCACACTTCCTGAGATGTCTTACAACTTCTAATGTGAGGCAACAAAAAATCTGAGATAGAGTTGAGGAGATAAGACCTTGCAAGTGCATCCTTGGAGCACCATGTGCTCAATCTTTCTTGCTCTTCTTGTGTTGGTTGACTTTTGTTCCTGAAACTTGGCATAACTTCATCTCCAGCCACATAACCATATAAACTTCTACCTTGGAGATAAGCTTCCATTCTTAATGACCAAGCTGAGTAATTACCTCTATCCAATTTGTCAATTGATGAAGGAAATCCATCTGCCATGTTGTCCAACCTTGCTCTGATACCACTGTGAAGAGATGGATAGGTATGTGCTTGAAGATGAAGAGGTGTTGCAAAACCCTTGATCTACACCAGCCAAATGAACTCCAGGAGTATATGGTGGGCCCTTTTAGCTTGCCAATGGATGTATTAGACACCCTATGTACCTTGGAAGATCACTCTCAAAAAGATAAATCAAAACAGATAAGTTGGAGTTAGCTCAGAGGTGAAAACTTGCTATTCTTGGTTCATACGCCTGTCCAGTGTTTTACATAATTCTCTGAGCACAGCAGCAATTAGCTCAACTCCTCCTGGGGAAGTCTAGGAAACTTAAAGAGCTAACTTTCAAGAGTAATCTCATAAAAAATAATGAACCACACACTGAGAATGAGTTCTAACAAGTGATGACATCATCCCGATTTTCACGGGCTGCTACAGAAATAGACTAGTGAGCAGAAAAATCAACATAACTCAAAATTTAGAAATCCAATGATTATGAAAATTTTTATGGTTATACTAGACGGTAATCTGAATCCAACAAGTTTTAAATCACTGAATTTGGATAAGTAAACACTGCGAAATGTCTCTGACAAGATGAGTGAAAAAGTCGGGTACCTGACAGAGAAGTGAAGATGAACAGACCCTGTTGACTTCAAATGAACATAACTGAAGATTGCAACATTCAAATGACATGAAAATTTGTGAGAATATAGTAGACTTATAGAGCTAAGTTTACCAAGTTAAATCACTGAAAATGATGCACCAAGCTCAGAGAAAACATCTCTGCAAGTTGACTGAGAAAACTGAGAGTAATGGCAGTGAGTAGTACACTTCACAAGAACATGGAAAGATGAACTCAAATAATCATGAAAATGAAAGTATATTGCTTGTACAATACAATGACTTACTGATACATATGTGTGCCTTGTAATCACACCTTGATATGGCATAAAGCTCAGCTCTTGGAGGTCTTCACATAGGTCTCTCTAACCACGACTAAAACTGCCATCTATTTATAGTTGAGTTTGGGAGGCTAACTTCCCTCAATCACTCTCCAATCAATCAATGATTGATTTGATTCTCTACCTACCACAAATCACGAATTCGTGGCTCCTCTTCCATTCTTGGGCAAGTGTTTTACATTAAGTAAACTCTTCAAAAGTTACAAGAGGTAGTTCACAAGTGAACTTTACATAGTCTTCTTTTTAAAGCTTCTTCTAAGACTTTGTGAGACTCAAGCCAATACTTAGGCTTGTCATAGACTTGCTCCAACACCTCCCCCTCAATCCAAGTATGCTTGAGGTCTTCAATCTTCCAAGATTACCTGCAAACCAATCATAGCCTTGAATTTGCAAAGCTTTGTACCATCCAATGCTTTGGTTAGAATATCTGCACATTGTTGATGAGTGGACACATATGATATTTGAATCTCTTTGCTTAGAACCTTCTCTCGTACATAGTGATAATGAACTTCAATATGTTTAGTCCTTGCATGAAAAATAGGATTAGCAGCCAAATGAATAGAACTCATATTGTCACAAAAAATAGTTGGAGTTCCAAACTCCAATCCAAGATCTTTGAATAATGTCTTCATCCACATAGCTTCTTGTGTAGCTATGGCAAGACCTCTATATTCAGCTTCAGTAGAAGAGAGAGCAACTGTGGGTTGCTTCTTGGATGACCATGAAATAAGCTTTGAACCTGCAAAGGTAAGATAACCTGAAGTTCTCCTTCTATCTTCCTTGGAGCCAGCCCAATCTGCATCAGAAAATAGCTATAAACCTAAATAAGATACATAAGGATAATAAAGTCCTTCATTTATGGTTCCTTTGAGATACTTGAGAATCCTTTTGGCAGCATCCATATGTGGTTTCCTTGGTGTGTGCATAAATTGGCTTAGCACACTCACACTGTAACATATATCTACTCTTGTCAATGTGGCATAGTTGAGACTACCCACTAGACTTTGATATGATGTGATGTCCTCTATGAGTTCACCTTCATGTGAGCTCAATTTGTGATTGACCTCCATTGGAGTACCTGCAATCTTACAATCTTGCATCTTGAATTTTGCCAACATTTCCTTAATGTACTTCCTTTGAGTGAGAAACAAACCATGATCTTTGTAGACAACTTCCAAACCTAGGAAGTAGGTAAGTGAACCCAAATCACTTATCTTGAACTCTTCTCTCTTCTGATCTTTGATCTTCTTCATACCATCTGCATCATTTCATGTCAATATAATATCATCTACATATACACATAGGTAGATGACCTCGGAATTACTCTTTTTAATAAAGAGTGAAGGATTTGCCTTGCTTGGTTGAAAGCCTTTGTCCTGCAAGAATGAAACAAGCCTGAAATTCCAAGCTCTTGGAGCTTGCTTGAGACCATACAATGCTTTGTTAAGTTTACACACATAATCAGGATAAACTTGATTCTCAAAACCAGGTGATTGTGCCATATATACCTCTTCTGTTATCCAACCATTCAAAAATGCATTTTTTACATCTAGTTGAAGTATCTTCCAATTCTTGGAAGAGGCAATACTAAGCAAAACCCTAATAGTAGGCATCTTTGCCACAGGAGAGAAAGTCTCCTCATAATCAATTCCCTGAGTTTGTGCAAAGCCTTTTGCTACAAGCCTTGCCTTATACCTGTTAATGGAACCATCAGAATTCTTCTTGAGTTTATAGACCCATCTTGATCCTACTACCTTCATGGATGAAGTCTTGGGCACCAAATCCCAAGTGTTGTTTTCCTCAAGTGCTTCAATCTCTTCCTTCATTGCATGCTTCCATTCTGTTTTTGCTTTGGCCTCTTCAAATGATGATGGCTCCTCTTGGTTTATGTCCTGTGCTATGTAGATAGAATGTTTAGTTACTAATGAGGTGTCAAACCCATACCTTTCTGGTTTTTTCTTTTCCCTCATAGATCTTCTTAGGCCATGATGTGATGATTCTGCCTCATGTTCAAGTTCCTGCAATTTTGCTTTACCTTTAGACTTCCATGCTTTGATCTTTTCCATGTGAGATTCTTCATCATCCTCTGAGGTGTCTTGTTCTTCAATCTTTGATTGTTCTCTACCAAGATTTGGAAAATCTTCTTCAAGATCATATGGTAAATTGATCTTCCTACATGAATCTTCATACCATGAATTGTTCTCATCAAAAACTACATCTCTGCTTACCAAGAATCCTTTGTTGGTAGGGTTGTATAACCTGTAGCCCTTTTGATTGTTGTCATATCCAATAAATACACACCTTTCTGCCTTTGGATCCATCTTGCCTCTAACCTGTGAAGGAACATGAGCAAAAGCAATACATCCAAAAATTTTACAATGATCTAAGCTTGGTCTTCTTCCATTCCAAGCCTCATATGGAGTCATCCCATCAAGGGATTTTGAAGGCAACCTGTTAATCAAGTAAGTGGCTGTAGGTACAGCCTTAGCCCATAAGTAATTAGGTAAATGCTTTTCATTTAACATAGACCTTGCAGCTTCAACAATTGTCCTATTCCTCCTTTCTGCCACTCCATTTTGCTCAGGAGTGTACCTTGTAGTTACCTCTCTTTTGATTCCTCTTTCTTGAAGAAAAGAATCAAATTCATGGGAGAAGTATTCTCCCCCTCCATCTGACCTTAGCCTTTTTAGTGATTTACGTGTTTGATTCTCCACAAGAGCCAAATATCTTTTGAAACATGAAAAAACTTCATCTTTGTGTTTCATAAAGAATAGGATAGTCCATCTGCTGCAATCATCAATAAAGGAAACATAATACCTTGATCCAAATATTGAAGCTTCCTTGCTAGGTCCCCATACATCTGTATGAACCAACTCCAAGAGATCTCCATGCATATAACCTTTCTTCATGAATGGTAACATGTGAGACTTTCCAAATTGACATGCACTACACTTATAAATCATATGTTGTTTTGAAAAATTAGGAAGTCCAAGTACACTTTGGTCCCTGCAGATTTGCTTTAATGACCTTTCACCAATATGTGCTAACCTTTTGTGCCATACTTCCAATTCTGTGAGTGTCTGACTACCATAATCAAAGAGAGCAATGTTTCTAGTGTCCTGTGATTCAAGTGTGAACAATCTACCTGTCTTTTCACCTTTTGCAATTCTTTTGAATCCTTGACTTGGATCTTCAACAAATGCTCCTGCTTTTGTGAACCTGACTTGCAACCCTTTCTCTACTATCTGCCCAACACTTATCAAATTCTTTGTAATGGTAGGGACATAGAGTACCTTACTGAGTAGGTTGATGTTTCCATCAGGTGCTTTGACATTGCCTATTTTCTCCACAGGATGTTTTGTATCATCTCCTGTTTGTACCTCATGCTTATTCCTTGGATCTTCTAAATCTGATAGGAGTGCCACATTTCCTGCCACATGATTTGAACAACCTGAATCTATGTAGAAAACATGCTCATCAGATTTAGCTTGTGGCATAGCCATGTTCATGATCAATAATGAATCCGCTTTGTTTGAGTCTTCTGTGTAGTTATTGTGGTCTCTCCTTCCTTTGTAGCCTCCTTGATAGTTTGAATGATTGTAGTTGTTGTAGTTGCCATGGTAGTTGTTGAACCTTCCTCTTGAGTAGCCATAACTTCCTCTATTGTATCCTCTGCCTCTTTGATTCCTGGAATTCCTAGAGCAATTTTCAGTTGTATGATTACTTAATCCACAAATAGAACATGAGTTGGAGTCTTGGGATCTCCCCCTGCCTTTTCTACCTCCTCTTCCTCTACCTCTTCCATGTCTTCCTCTACCTGCATAGTTAGCTTGATATGTACCTGCTTCATCATCCACTTTCTTTGCCTTTCCTTTGTTATCTTTGGACTTGCTTTTATCAGTGTATAAAGCTGAAGATTGATTACCTTTAGAGCTTTCTCCATTTTTGATAAGCTTTGCCTCTTGAGTAAGTAGTTGTCCAATGAGTGTATTGAAATCAGGTACATGCATGTCCATGTACAAATCCATAGCTGTGGTGAATGCTTCCCACTTGTCATCTGCCTTCAAGCCATTGATCACCTGCCTTACAATTTGCTCTTCATCTATTACCTCTCCAATGCTTCCCAACTGATCCGCTATGTCCTTGAGCTTTGTGACAAAATCAGTCACATTTTGTTTGGGAGCCTTCTTGAGAGTTGTGAAATCCAGCCATAGTTGATGCTTCCTAGCTTTGGTACTTGAAGAAAAGAAAGCTTCAAGTGCATCCCACACTTCCTGAGATGTCTTACAACTTCTAATGTGAGGCAACAAAAAATCTGAGATAGAGTTGAGGAGATAAGACCTTGCAAGTGCATCCTTGGAGCACCATGTGCTCAATCTTTCTTGCTCTTCTTGTGTTGGTTGACTTTTGTTCCTGAAACTTGGCATAACTTCATCTCCAGCCACATAACCATATAAACTTCTACCTTGGAGATAAGCTTCCATTCTTAATGACCAAGCTGAGTAATTACCTCTATCCAATTTGTCAATTGATGAAGGAAATCCATCTGCCATGATGTCCAACCTTGCTCTGATACCACTGTGAAGAGATGGATAGGTATGTGCTTGAAGATGAAGAGGTGTTGCAAAATCCTTGATCTACACCAGCCAAATGAACTCTTGGAGTATATGGTGGGCCCTTTTAGCTTGCCAATGGATGTATTAGACACCCTATGTACCTTGGAAGATCACTCTCAAAAAGATAAATCAAAACAGATAAGTTGGAGTTAGCTCAGAGGTGAAAACTTGCTATTCTTGGTTCATACGCCTGTCCAGTGTTTTACATAATTCTCTGAGCACAGCAGCAATTAGCTCAATTCCTCTTGGGGAAGTCTAGGCAACTTAAAGACCTAACTTTCAAGAGTAATATCATAAAAAATAATGAACCACACACTGGGAATGAGTTCTAACAAGTGATGACATCATCCCGATTTTCACGGGCTGCTACAGAAATAGACTAGTGAGCAGAAAAATCAACATAACTCAAAAATTAGAAATCCAATGATTATGAAAATTTGTATGGTTATACTAAAGTCGGGTACCTGACAGAGAAGTGAAGATGAACATACCCTGTTGACTTCAAATGAACATAACTGAAGATTGCAACATTCAAATGACATGAAAATTTGTGAGCATATAGTAGACTTATAGAGCTAAGTTTAACAAGTTAAATCACTGAAAATGATGCACCGAACTCAGAGAAAACATCTCTGCAAGTTGACTGAGAAAACTGAGAGTAATGGCAGTGAGTAGTACACTTCACAAGAACATGGAAAGATGAACTCAAATAATCATGAAAATGAAAGTATATTGCTTTCTACAATACCGTGACTTACTGATACATATGTGTGCCTTGTAATCACACCTTGATATGGCATAAAGCTCAGCTCTTGGAGGTCTTCACATAGGTCTCTCTAACCACGACTAAAACTGCCATCTATTTATAGTTGAGTTTGGGAGGCTAACTTCCCTCAATCACTCTCCAATCAATCAATGATTGATTTGATTCTCTACCTACCACAAATCACGTATTCGTGGCTCCTCTTTCCATTCTTGAGCAAGTGTTTTACATTAAGTAAACTCTTCAAAAGTTACAAGAGGTAGTTCACAAGTGAACTTTACATAGTCTTCTTTTTAAAGCTTCTTCTAAGACTTTGTGAGACTCAAGCCAATACTTAGGCTTGTCATAGACTTGCTCCAACAGCTCCCCCTCAAGCCAAGTATGCTTGAGGTCTTCAATCTTCCAAGATTACCTGCAAACCAATCATAGCCTTGAATTTGCAAAGCTTTGTACCATCCAATGCTTTGGTTAGAATATCTGCACATTGTTGATGAGTGGACACATACGATATTTGAATCTCTTTGCTTAGAACCTTCTCTCGTACATAGTGATAATGAACTTCAATATGTTTAGTCCTTGCATGAAAAATAGGATTAGCAGCCAAATGAATAGAACTCATATTGTCACCAAAAATAGTTGGAGTTCCAAACTCCAATCCAAGATCTTTGAATAATGTCTTCATCCACATAGCTTCTTGTGTAGCTATGGCAAGACCTCTATATTCAGCTTCAGTAGATGAGAGAGCAACTGTGGGTTGCTTCTTGGATGACCATGAAATAAGCTTTGAACCTGCAAAGGTAAGATAACCTGAAGTTCTCCTTCTATCTTCCTTGGAGCCAGCCCAATCTGCATCAGAAAATAGCTTCAAACCTAAATCAGATACATAAGGATAATAAAGTCCTTCATTTATGGTTCCTTTGAGATACTTGAGAATCCTTTTGGCAGCATCCATATGTGGTTTCCTTGGTGTGTGCATAAATTGGCTTAGCACACTCACACTGTAACATATATCTACTCTTTTCAATGTGTCATAGTTGAGACTACCCACTAGACTTTGATATGATGTGATGTCCTCTATGAGTTCACCTTCATGTGAGCTCAATTTGTGATTGACCTCCATTGGAGTACCTGCAATCTTACAATCTTGCATCTTGAATTTCGCCAACATGTCCTTAATGTACTTCCTTTGAGTGAGAAACAAACCATGATCTTTGTAGACAACTTCCAAACCTAGGAAGTAGGTAAGTGAACCCAAATCACTTATCTTGAACTCTTCTCTCATCTGATCTTTGATCTTCTTCATACCATCTGCATCATTTCCTGTCAATATAATATCATCTACATATACACATAGGTAGATGACCTCGGAATTACTCTTTTTAATAAAGAGTGAAGGATCTGCCTTGCTTGGTTGAAAGCCTTTGTCCTGCAAGAATGAAACAAGCCTGAAATTCCAAGCTCTTGGAGCTTGCTTGAGACCATACAATGCTTTGTTAAGTTTACACACATAATCAGGATAAACTTGATTCTCAAAACGAGGTGGTTGTGCCATATATACCTCTTCTGTTATCCAACCATTCAAAAATGCATTCTTTACATCTAGTTGAAGTATCTTCCAATTCTTGGAAGAGGCAATACTAAGCAAAACCCTAATAGTAGGCATCTTTGCCACAGGAGAGAAAGTCTCCTCATAATCAATTCCCTGAGTTTGTGCAAAGCCTTTTGCTACAAGCCTTGCCTTATACTTGTTAATGGAACCATCAGAATTCTTCTTGAGTTTATAGACCCATCTTGAGCCTATTACCTTCATGGATGAAGTCTTGGGCACCAAATCCCAAGTGTTGTTTTCCTCAAGTGCTTCAATCTCTTCCTTCATTGCATGCTTCCATTCTGTTTTTGCTTTGGCCTCTTCAAATGATGATGGCTCCTCTTGGTTTATGTCCTGTGCTATGTAGATAGAATGTTTAGTTACTAATGAGGTGTCAAACCCATACCTTTCTGGTTTTTTCTTTTCCCTCATAGATCTTCTTAGGCCATGATGTGATGATTCTGCCTCATGTTCAAGTTCCTTCAATTTTGCTTTACCTTTAGACTTCCATGCTTTGATCTTTTCCATGTGAGATTCTTCATCATCGTCTGAGGTGTCTTGTTCTTCAATCTTTGATTGTTCTCTACCAAGCTTTGGAAAATCTTCTTCAATATCATATGGTAAATTGATCTTCCTGCATGAATCTTCATACCATGAATTGTTCTCATCAAAAACTACATCTCTACTTACCAAGAATCCTTTGTTGGTAGGGTTGTATAACCTGTAGCCCTTTTGATTGTTGTCATATCCAATAAATACACACCTTTCTGCCTTTGGATCCATCTTGCCTCTAACCTGTGAAGGAACATGAGCAAAAGCAATACATCCAAAAATTTTACAATGATCTAAGCTTGGTCTTCTTCCATTCCAAGCCTCATATGGAGTCATCCCATCAAGGGATTTTGAAGGCAACCTGTTAATCAAGTAAGTGGCTGTAGATACAGCCTCAGCCCATAAGTAATTAGGTAAATGCTTTTCATTTAACATAGACCTTGCAGCTTCAACAATTGTCCTATTCCTCCTTTCTGCCACTCCATTTTGCTCAGGAGTGTACCTTGTAGTTACCTCTCTTTTGATTCCTCTTTCTTGAAGAAAAGAATCAAAATCATGGGAGAAGTATTCTCCCCCTCCATCTGACCGTAGCCTTTTTAGTGATTTACCTGTTTGATTCTCCACAAGAGCCAAATATCTTTTGAAACATGAAAAAAGTTCATCTTTGTGTTTCATAAAGAATAGGATAGTCCATCTACTGCAATCATCAATAAAGGAAACATAATACCTTGATCCAGATATTGAAGCTTCCTTGCTAGGTCCCCATACATCTGTATGAACCAACTCCAAGAGATCTCCATGCATATAACCTTTCTTCATATACTTTGTTGGACGAACACGTACACATCTTCGAGCCAGCTCTTTTGGTGTTATAAGAACACCAACTTCAGCCAATTGATCTTGAAGATGCTTTATCCGTTTGATAAAATCTTCAACCTTTTCAGAATCAGAATGCTTTTCATTTGCCAACTGATTTTCTAAATTCTGTATCCTAGTGTGGTTCTTGGTCTCATATTGACGAGCCAATATGCCCCAAGCCTCATGTGCTTTAGTAGTATGTTGAACTAAAGTAAGCATAGAATCACTTACACTAGTGACAATCGCACATAATGCATCAGCATTGCGCCTCTTCCAAGCTCGTAGAAGATCTGGAACTGGCTGAATCATCAATCTTGAATTTGTTGGATGTTCAACTGGTATAGGCTCTGGATCCAATCCCATCGTCCCATGAAAGTGTCAAGTAATTCATAAGAGTCCAAAATTGCAGAAATTTTGAACTTCTAGAGTGTATAGTTGGTTCCATCCAACTTCCTTTAGTGAATGTAGGTGGACGAATTCGAATAGGTGCAGCATTAACATTAGATGAAGCACCAAGACTAGTGTTCGATGATGAAGCCATCATGTAATCACTCGAATAATCTACTGATATTCTAGTCTGCTAGTAGGCTAAAATAGTGATACTTCTCAAGCTATTCGAACCTTACAGCTGTGATACCATGTAAGACAATAGTTACGCAATGTAACACAGGAGCAATAGCAGAGAAGATAACAGATATAGTAGAATCTCAACTATTTTCTACTAGTAGCAAGTACAAAGATGATGGTGTTGTCCACTCGTGTGCTCTCAAGGTAGAGCTTAAATGGTGATCTAGACAACTCTAGATAGGGAGATACAAGGTAGAGGTATGCTGGCTCAACAAGTCATGTATATGTAGTATCATGGGTGGGCTTCCGTGGACGGCTATACATGGGCAGTAGAGCATGGGCAGCCACCGCCCGCGTAATTGCCATACACGGCTTAGATCAGTTGAACCGACCTAACAAATATAAATGATTTCTGACTCCGACTGGGAATATTCTATGGAATATTCCCTTTACCGTTGCACCGGGGGCGTTGCCCCCAGACCCCCACCAAGGGGCCCGCTAGCCCCCTGGGACCCCCCAACCAGGGGGCCCACTGGCCCCCTTGGACCCCCCAGCCAGGGCTGCTCCCCGCTGCCTCGGACCCCCCAATTGGGGACCCTGGTAACTCCCTTTCCTTACAATACCTTACATGGTCCAATATGACCTTCATCCAACATGCAAGTTGGGATTCCCATCAATTGGGTAATGCACGCTTAGCTTCTCCTCATAACGGGGGCCTTACAAAATGTGCATACAATCATGAGGGGTAGACATTGATCATATACTAACATGCCTTTCCTATCTCCTTGAGTGCTTCATTTTCTAACTCAATGGTAATGCGATTTTGATTTACGCAGACTTGACAAAGTCCACTTCTTAGGTTCAGGTGGACTGCATGATTGTAGATCCAGTCTTGACCCAAGACACGAGGCTCAGTAAGATCTTCACCTTGACACAGTAGCACCTTAACTGTCATAAGAACATCTTGAATGTAGATGGGAAGCTCCACCTTTCCCATACAAGGGGTCTCCACACCTCCCAATCCTATGAGATAAGATGTTATAGGATTGAATTTTAATTGCAATCCTTGACAATAAGAAAGTCTAACAACACTAGTGGTTACACCTAAGTCAATCAAGGCTCTTATGTTCCTTGCATTATTTCCTTGTCTTGCCTCTAGGGCTACAAAAGGTCCTCGGTCAACTATTCTATGGGAATGTACTCCTGGTGCATCACACATGGTCATGTGATATCTTGGAGCTTCATAAGCATCTGATCTAGGCTCATCTCTACCTTGTCTTCTCAATTTCATTCTTTTGATGTGTTCTAAAGCTTGTGCTTGCGCTTCTTTGCGAAGTCGTTTTTCTTCTTCCTTACGTTTCTTAGCAGTGTTGAGTCGATTAAGCATTTCCTTAGTGAGGAGTTCTTGATATAATTTGACTCGGCATCCACTGATGTGACTTGGTAGGGTGTCACCTTCTAGGGTGGCTAATTGGACAGCTCCACTTGTTGATATTCTATTGATAATCATGGGTCCATAGCCATACTTTCCCAACTTCCATGCATGTTGTTTCAATGTGTATAATATAAATAAATCTCTCGCTTTCACGCTTTTATCCTTCACATGTGTGTCCAAGTATGCTTTTTGTGTTTTCTTAGCTTCATAAATCCCTGCTTCTACTCTCAATCTTGTTTCACCCAAGCGTTCTAGGTCAAAGATTCTAGATGAAAGTTCATGGCTGGTCCATTGATGTTCTTCTGATACTCTTAGTGTGGGTATCAAGAAGTCTAATGGGAGCACTGCATTTTTGCCAAACACCATCTGAGAGGGTGTGGCTTGGAGTACCATTTCATAGGCAACTCTGTATGCCCAAATAGCATGGTGTAGTTGTTTGTCCCAATCACAGTGCTTATTATTCACCAATTTCATTAACACATTTCATAATACCTTGTTTGTGCTCTCGGCCTGTCTGTTGGCTTGTGGATGATAGGGGGCATATTTCTTATCTATTTCCAAAAATTCTTGGACAAGGTTTTCAATGAATTCATTCAAGAAGTGTATGCCTCTATCACTTACTAACTCTATTGGCAACCCATATTTCGTGAATAAATTCTCAAATATGAACTCGGAGGTGGTTTGTACATCCATTTTCATAGTGGCCTTCACCCCTATCAACTTAGTCAGATAACTAGTGGCAACAATGATATACTCAGCATGGGAACTCTTAGCTGGGGGATTAATAGGACCTACAAAGTCTATTCCCCAATTAGAGAATGCACGTCCACCCATCATACATTTCAATGGCGTCTCATCTTTATGTACATGGTACTAAGTTCGTTGAGAAACTTCACACCGCTGTCGGAGAGATTTTCTCTTCCTAACTGAATATCCCAATCGTTTATTTTGATATATGAATTATCAAACTAATCAATAGAATTATGGAAGGCAGGGTGGAGGATCAGCAGTTGATTCTTTGATGGAACTCAAGGGAAGATAACAAAATATTTAACACTTGATCTTGCACATCATTACTCTTTTGAACATTTCAAAATTTCTCCACTTTGCAATATTATGGCTTTGCAATATTATGACGTGGCAACAATCATTGGATTAGGCATATATATATGATTGAAGAGGTGCATAACCCTATGTTTCAAGATTGATATCAAATTTCTAGTTCGAAACCATGCTTCAGAAGCAACATGATGTTATTTATTATCTCTATGCGAGCCAAATACCTCTCCTATTCAAGATGGCCATCATATGTGCTTGCTACATGTGCAAGCTTGGCTATTTTAGAAGAAGACAATAATGCATATAAGAAAAAAGGAAACCTTATCCCATGTTGAGGCTTTCTTGTATCTTCAGAAAGATTTTCTTTTCGAGCCTCAAAGAGCTTTAGCATTTGTAAAGTCACCTCCAGCTTTATGCAAGAGTATGACGAGATGAGAGTGCGTACATTCTTGGTTAGCATTTCATGTAACTCACCATTAAATATATCTATTTTTACTTATTGTTTTAAGGCAAAGTTATGGACGTGGAGTACGCATGCAGAGGAGTGTATAAGGCAAAGTTATGGACGTGGAGTACGCATGCAGAGGAGTGTATGTCCTAAGCGCATGCAAAGAAAAAGGAAGCTCGTTTTTGGGAAGAGCGGGGAATCTTCATCGGACAACTCGTAAGGGTAGGATCAGCACTCCAGATCAGGGAGGCATAGCATGACAAAAGGAGGAAGCTGATATGCGAATGCCAGGGGATCAGACACGTACCAAGAAGAGGGGGTTTGCGCATGCAGAAAGAGGGGGAACAAGATTGATGAAGGAAAAGTTTTGGGAGAGCGAGGGCATCCTTTGTTTTCGGCAACCGAATCTGGTGACAATAGGATATATCGAGTCATTGGGCTATCATATCGATGGGGAGGAGAAAAGGACGGTAGAATCAGATGATCTGAGGGGCAGAAGGTCAATAAATGCATTCAATTCAGCAAGTACGAGGGAATCATCTGACGCACGCTGAGGAGCACCCAGTGAAGGTCAAATGGCACACTCAAACGTATGAAGTCTGGAAAGATCTAGAAGAGAGCTGTCCGTATCGGTGGAGGTAGATTTTTGTGATCAGATTTGGTAAAGAAACCATCAGAGGAGGAGGGAAGAGGGGAGATACTAGATTAATTCATGCATGACAAAGACATCCATAGTTCACAGAGTCCTATGATACAGATTACATCCAATCAAGCACGCGGCAATTTTGATGAAGATCTGAAGGATCGCGAACTATGTTTAGCGCATGATTATGATCACACATGAGGAAAAATGCATCATCAGAATGGTTTATCTTCATTCCTTGTGCTTTGAGAGCAGCCTGGGTTTCTAGAGAAGTTGATCTTTCAACGTCAGTCGCTTGTTTACAAAAAGAAATCATACTTAAAATAAGGTATTTCTTTCCATTCCATACTCTTTGTTTCATTAGAGTATTTTTTATGCAACATGCACAATAGCTCAGAAAATGAAGACACAGATAAAGTTCCGAAGATAAAGTTTGAAGCATTGTTGAATACTTCATTTTCAGTTTTTTGGAAAAACCATAGGGAAACAAATTATCAGAGGGGAAACAGATCATTAGATATTCAGGGACACGATCATCAAATATTCGATTATTAATACACTAAGAACAGAATCTCAATTATAGTTGGGAAATGTTGTGGCATTGTTAAGCATGAAGAAAAGTACAAAAAGACGGACAGATTGCATATCGGAAAGCACGATGCAGGAATTATTTTTTCTGGTATTACAAATCAAAGCGCTATGAAGTTTTCATGAGATACTCCATAAGCAATGGGATTTGCCCATTACAGTGATCTCTCCAATATTCTTTTGAGATAAGTTAAAAGAGATTGTTTATTGTTTATGACTATTACCTGAGTTTATGTACAAAGTTGTTCTTCGATTCGCTTGATATATTGAGCATAGAAGTGCATATATCTTTGTACACATATGTTAAAAATATATTACTTTACCACTTGATTTGACTATTATTGAGCTATGATAAGTATTCGCTCAATGGGAGGATCGGGACAACTTGATGAAAGAAATGAACAATGATAATTGAAGCTCTGAATTGGCTTGAGAAAGAAGGCACTGAAACCGATAACACTCAAGCTTTGTCTAGTGATTTTTGCTTCATATTATGACGAAGCTGACGATCTGCTAACTATTGAGACACTCATTTGATGACTCACTGCCATATGAAGAATATGCACGAAAGATTGTGCTATGCCTTCTCCATCATGCGGTAATTCGATTTTCATGAGACGTTTGTATTTCTTTTTTTTGTTCTGAAATCTTTTTATATGTGAACTACTATGCAACCATTGTGCACTCGTTAACTATTGAACGGTTTGTTTACTTTACTATATATGTGAACTACTCAGATCCCACACTCATTACCTATGAACTTGGGGTTATTTACAGTAATCCATGGGCTACCACGGCTCATAGATTTAAAGTTGTCGTGAATCAAACCCAAACTCTTCTGAAAACGTTCTTAGTAGCACACTTCTTATTGGCGGAAAACAACTACAAAACCTCGAAGTTAGAGATAAGCTTATGCTTAGGTTTCTTAATCATATTGATTCTTAGTGTTTCATTTGAATGGTTTTTGATCCGTGAGACTATGTGTTGTTTGAATTCTATCAAACGTGAGACTATGTGTTGTTTGAATTCTATCAAATGTGAAGTGAAGTACTAAGAAATAATTTGATTCTCTTGTATGACACAGATTACATCCAATCAAGAAGGCGGCAATTTTGATGAAGATCTGAAGGATCGCGATCTATGTTTAGCGCAAGATTATGATCACGCATGGGAAAAAATGCATCATCAGAATGGTTTATCTTCATTCCTTGTGCTTTGAGAGCAGCCTGGGTTTCTAGAGAAGTTGATCTTTCAACGTCAGTTGCTTGTTTACAAAAAGAAATCATACTTAAAATAAGGTATTTCTTTCCATTCCATACTCTTTGTTTCATTAGAGTATTTGTTATGCAACATGCACAATAGCTCAGAAAATGAAGACACAGATAAAGTTCCGAAGATAAAGTTCTGAAGCATTGTTGAATACTTCATTTTCAGTTTTTTGGAAAAACCATAGGGAAACAAATTATCAGAGGGGAAACAGATCATTAGATATTCAGGGACCCGATCATCAAATATTCGATTATTAATACACTAAGAACAGAATCTCAATTATAGTTGGGAAATGTTGTTGTGGCATTGTTAAGCATGAAGAAAAGTACAAAAAGACGGACAGATTGCATATCGGAAAGCACGATGCAGGAATTATTTTTTCTGGTATTACAAATCAAAGCGCTATGAAGTTTTCATGAGATACTCCATAAGCAATGGGATTTGCGCATTACAGTGATCTCTCCAATATTCTTTTGAGATAAGTTAAAAGAGATTGTTTATTGTTTATGACTATTACCTGAGTTTATGTACAAAGTTGTTCTTCGATTCGCTTGATATATTGAGCATAGAAGTGCATATATCTTTGTACACATATGTTAAAAATATATTACTTTACCACTTGATTTGACTATTATTCAGCTATGATAAGTATTCGCTCAATGGGAGGATCGGGACAACTTGATGAAAGAAATGAACAATGATAATTGAAGCTCTGAATTGGCTTGAGAAAGAAGGCACTGAAACCGATAACACTCAAAGCTTTGTCTAGTGATTTTTGCTCCATATATATTATGACGAAGCTGACGATCTGCTAACTATTGAGACACTCATTTGATGACTCACTGCCATATGAAGAATATGCACGAAAGATTGTGCTATGCCTTCTCCATCATGCGGTAATTCGATTTTCATGAGACGTTTGTATTTCTTTCTTTTGTTCTGAAATCTTTTTATATGTGAACTACTATGCAACCATTGTGCACTCGTTAACTATTGAACGGTTTGTTTACTTTACTATATATGTGAACTACTCAGATCCCGCACTCATTACCTATGAACTTGGGGTTATTTACAGTAATCCATGGGCTACCACGGCTCATAGATTTAAAGTTGTCGTGAATCAAACCCAAACTCTTCTGAAAACGTTCTTAGTAGCAAACTTCTTATTGGCGGAAAACAACTACAAAACCTCGAAGTTAGAGATAAGCTTATGCTTAGGTTTCTTAGGATACAATTAAAGGTCACATATTGAAAGTATTTCAGAATCCTATCACTAATCCCTGTAAAGATGAACTCTAACATGATAAATGCATACACTGAAAAAAATGAAACAAACATATTGATTCATAGTGCTTCATTTGAATGGTTTTTGAAGTCTAATGCACATCAGGAAAGATAAATGATTTTGTGAAGTACTAAGAAATAATTTGATTCTCTCGTATGACACAGATTACATCCAATCAAGAAGGCGGCAATTTTGATGAAGATCTGAAGGATTGCGATCTATGTTTAGCGCAGGATTATGATCACGCATGGGAAAAAATGCATCATCAGAATGGTTTTAGCGCAGGATTATGATCACGCATGGGAAAAAATGCATCATCAGAATGGTTTATCTTCATTCCTTGTGCTTTGAGAGCAGCCTGGGTTTCTAGAGAAGTTGATCTTTCAACGTCAGTCGCTTGTTTACAAAAAGAAATCATACTTAAAATAAGGTATTTCTTTCCATTTCATACTCTTTGTTTCATTAGAGTATTTGTGATGCAACATGCACAATAGCTCAGAAAATGAAGACACAGATAAAGTTCCGAAGATAAAGTTCTGAAGCATTGTTGAATACTTCATTTTCAGTTTTTTGGAAAAACCATAGGGAAACAAATTATCAGAGGGGAAACAGATCATTAGATATTCAGGGACACGATCGTCAAATATTCGATTATTAATACACTAAGAACAGAATCTCAATTATAGTTGGGAAATGTTGTGGCATTGTTAAGCATGAAGAAAAGTACAAAAAGACGGACAGATTGCATATCGGAAAGCACGATGCAGGAATTATTTTCTCAGGTATTATGAATCAAAGCGCTATGAAGTTTTCATGAGATACTCCATAAGCAATGGGATTTGCGCATTACAGTGATCTCTCCAATATTCTTTTGAGATAAGTTAAAAGAGATTGTTTATTGTTTATGACTATTACCTGAGTTTATGTACAAAGTTGTTCTTCGATTTGCTTAATATATTGAGCATAGAAGTGCATATATCTTTGTACACATATGTTAAAAATATATTACTTTACCACTTGATTTGACTATTATTGAGCTATGATAAGTATTCGCTCAATGGGAGGATCGGGACAACTTGATGAAAGAACCGAACAATGATAATTGAAGCTCTGAATGTTGGCTTGAGAAAGAAGGCACTGAAACCGATAACACTCAAGCTTTGTCTAGTGATTTTTGCTCCATATATATTATGACGAAGCTGACGATCTGCTAACTATTGAGACACTCATTTGATGACTCACTGCCATATGAAGAATATGCACGAAAGATTGTGCTATGCCTTCTCCATCATGCGGAATTCGATTTTCATGAGACATTTGTATTTTCTTTTTTGTTCTGAAATCTTTTTATATGTGAACTACTATGCAACCATTTTGCACTCGTTAACTATTGAACGGTTTCTTTACTTTACTATATATGTGAACTACTCAGATCCCGCACTCATTACCTATGAACTTGGGGTTATTTACAGTAATCCATGGGCTACCACGGCTCATAGATTTAAAGTTGTCCTGAATCAAACCCAAACTCTTCTGAAAACGTTCTTAGTAGCACACTTCTTATTGGCGGAAAACAACTACAAAACCTCGAAGTTAGAGATAAGCTTATGCTTAGGTTTCTTAGGATACAATTAAAGGTCACATATTGAAAGTATTTCAGAATCCTATCACTAATCCCTGTGAAGATGAACTCTAACAAATGTGTTCAAGTCTAATGCACATCAGGAAAGATAAATAATTTTGTGAAGTACGAAGAAATAATTTGAGTCTCTTCAGTGAAATTGATTCTAAGAATGCGGTCAACGTCTTTCATATATACTTTTTTTATAGTAATTTGGAAATGTATGTGAATGCATGAGAAGAAACTACGGTTCCAAATAATTATCTTAAATGAATATGTCTTGAAGGCTAGTACGATTGACGATGAATGTGTTTGAACTATTTTGGCATATAAGGAAAAGAAGAAATATGAGCTATAGAAAGTGATTTCAATTGAACTGATCATTTTTCTGAGTATACATTTGCTCTTTGAGTCTTCAAAGTACCCGAGCTTGCTCCAAGCACCCGGCATCCTTCGTATTTCTAGCGGTTGACTTGATCCACTAGCAGTCGCTTTCGTGCCTATATTGGTAAATGCGACATGAAACTCTACGGCCTTGAGCGACTCAAGTGAAACCTTGGACACAAAGGACTATGAGATATCCCTTCTAATTCATATATCTATTTTGGTTTCATCCATAGGAAGATGAATTTTTCTGCAAAAGTTCTATATGACATTGAATCATGCATTGTTGCATCCATGAAAGCTTCTGAATTTGATCCCTTTGCATAAAAAATAACTCAAATAATGATAAAATTTACTAATCCGACTACAAATTTGCATACGCATGTTGTTAATGAGTAAACATCATTCGGGGATATGATGTGATCTGAATTGGCTCGAGTACGTGAAAGATTAGATGCTTTACAGAATTGTATAAACGAGAAGATGTCAAGCAGTCCTAGAAATGGCTATGAGAGCCAAGTTCATTGCATGTCTCTAGAGCCGATAGAAGCCCCTTTATTTGATCATAGGCAAATCCCTTGCCCAATACTAATAAGACCTTCTAGGTATCAAAAGCACACTATTCAATACTTTTGGTGTGATCAGATCGGCCATACCTATGATGATTGTGCTGCATTCGAACATGCATGTAAACATCAAAAAATATGTCAAATAGAAAAGAAAATATGTGATTATCGCACTAAAGAACCTTTACACTTGAACTTAGGCAGAGGATGAATGAAGGCTTATTTTGCTAAAGTTAAACACAAATCAAAATCGGGTACAAGAAGTACAAAGAAATAAAGAATCATTAAGAAACATGATAGTGAATCAAGTTTAGATCCTAAAATTTTGAACTCTAGAATTCATAATGAGAATCTATGTTCCAAAGTTAACAAGCATGAAGAAAAGGGAACATGTGAACTGAAAGGTATTTCTGAAAGTTATGAACTTGCTAAAAAAGGTGAACCTATAAGAGAGTACACAAGCATTAAACCTAGATCTATGAGAGAAGATGATTGGATACAATATAATCCAACATTAGGGAACACAAATGATGAACCCTCAATGCAAAGCCTAGATAAAAAGGCAAAACAATTGAAGGGCTTTGGTGTGCAGAACAAGAGGAGGAAAGAGGAGATGGAGGGAGAGACAAGAGAGGAACGACGTGCGGATATGCGTTGAAAATGATGCTCACCAAGCAATGCATAACATCTGCTCTCCTGTAATTGGCTAACTGAAATCAGGCTCATAGGGAATAAAGGCACGTAACGTACATGTCTGAGCATAAGTGATGCTCCACTAGGTAGCATAAGGCATATATCTCCTGCACCCTCAATGTCATATGTCATACCATCAGGCAAGTGCACACATCCACGACTCTCACCTGAAAATTGATGAAACCACTCACGATGTGGAGTAACATGAAAAGTGGCTAATGCATCAAGCAACCAAGCCATATGTGTGCTATCCAATGAACAAGAGGAATCATGAGATAAACCATAGGAGAAAGTGATATCACCATCACTGGCATAATCAACTGCCATAGACTCTCTTGAAATCACTACCTGATCTGCATCACGTGCATATCTCTGACGTCGTCGTCACATCCGCCTGAAGCAACGTCGTCGAATATGGCCCTCATGACCACAATGCCAACATCGAAGTCGTCGATGTGATCTATGTCTCACATGAGTCAATGGACTCGCATACATATCATGTAGTCTCTGCCATAATGCACTACTCGTCTCCTCATACATAACAGACTCATATATAGAATCCACAAGCTGTAATTGGATAGTGGAGCTGGCCAATGCATCCATATCCGTCCATACGTGGTCGAGCATGTCACGAGGCCTCTGTGCATCTCTATGCACACATATGTAGCCCTGCACGAACCAATGTATGCCACATCTGAGCTTTCCATCTCGGAAAGTCAGTGCCATCAAATCGAGAAGACATCATGCTGGCAATCCAAGAGACTAGCAATGTAACAAGAGACTAGAAACAATACTCTATCCTCAATAGGATCACACCTGCATATCCATATGCATAAATCACATCACATATGTCTCTGCGGAGAAGAAAACCATGTGAACCACCTGTCACATAACCATGCATCTAGCATGCACATAAAACCATGAGCATAAGCCTGCTCACCAAGTCTCCAAAGTGACCAAGTAGATGTGAAAGAATCCTGGGAAAATTTCGGCAGAGTATCCCCAGTAAACTGAGCAATCAAACAAGATAACCAATAACCAAAGAACAATAAGTAACCTGTCACTACCTGTCACTGATCCAAGCAAGGATAATGGCAACTACATATGCCACAAATTAATAGCAACACATGCAAATATAATGATGATGTATCGTCCACTCAAGAATGAATCCTGCAAGATAGTCCAACGTGTCACAAATAATGTGGGACCAAGTCCAAGTGAATGGAGATAGTCAATGATCCAAAGCTATCACACAAGCTTCAAGATCCAAAAGAGCTCTCTTCTAGCATAAAAGCCGATAAAATTTCGGCAGCATCTCCTCTGTAAAATGGACTCTAGAACCATAATAACCATGTGGGAATCACCATCCACAACATCAAATCAATGAACATTTGCTAATAGAATAGCAAATCAAGATGGCAAACAAGTGTGTAACTGAGGCTCCAATCTCGATCATGTACCTGCAAAGAAAACAAAAGATACAAGTACCAACTAAGATCCAAAATCAACTCTCATAAAATGATGTGCAACCGGAAAGTAAATCCATAACCAAGTGGCATAAGCAAGATATAGACCACAATGCCACTATACATCCATGATCAAACTCATGATGACATAAACCTCAAAAAAGAGTATACCACAATGTCATCTTACATGCCAAACACGTGACAAGATCATGCTCTACTCTCATATGGGGGAGCTACCATAATGATCATACATGTGCAATGTCTTGAAGCTCTGAAAATAAGAGCTTGCACACCAAAAATTCTCTCTCGAAGAAGTTCCAAACCAAAATGAAACTCCAAACGCAACTAGGGTTGTTATGACAAAGATGTGCTACTCTGTGTTTTGCTATTTCAGAGGTGATAACCTTTGAATCTAAACTTTGGTTCTTCAGCAAACTTCAAGATCTGACTCTTGGCTACGTAATGAGATAAAGAACACCTCAATCAAAGGTGCGTAGCTCAAGATATGCTCAAAACAAGCACCTGCTGTCAATTTCACTTTCACTTGCAACAGTACTGCTCAGTGCTCTGTATTCTGTAATTTCGGCAACCTAAAACTCAGAATCTGGATCTAAGTTCTTCTACAACGTTGTAGCTATCTTGCCAAGCTACGCACAGCAAGTGGAATCATCGAATTCCGAGCTGTAGAACTCAAGTTATGACAAAAAAACCGACCTGCTGTCCTAGTGAATGTAGATTCGCTTTCTACAGTAGTCTGCGTTTTTCGAATTTTCGGCACTTTAAACGTCCGAACCAGGTTCTGCGCCCTTCTGTAAAGTTGTAGCTCTCTATCTTAGCTACGCACATAACTTTAAAACGCATCAATCCGAGCTTCTTAGCTTGAATTATGACCGAAATACTGAACTGCTGTCAAGAGATGCCGACGTGCACTTCTACATCTTCTCACCTAAGCTTCCATTGAAGCTTCTTGCACACTAGCCTTCAGCATGCTCTGATACAAATGAAGGGCTTTGGTGTGCAGAACAAGAGGAGGAAAGAGAAGATGGAGGGAGAGACAAGAGAGGAACGATGCGCGGATATGCGTGGGAGCCTCAAAACCCACATAATGATCTCTCTTGAGGTAATGCTCTATATATGATGTATATATATGAATATGAGGGTAAGGTCACATGACCCTTACATCCCCAACAAAAATTAGATAAAAATCAGTGCTTTAGCCTTGAGAATAAGGATGAATATGTGAAAAGTTGTTGGGTCAATGAAGCTATTTGACGAATTGAGAAAAATATTAGGAAATTATATGAATATAGGTAACTATAAGGTTTTCTAAATTGAATTTGAGTTTCCTAAATTGAATTTGCTAGAACTTCAATGCAAAGGATGAGAGGTTGTACTTTTTCCCTCAACAAAAAGGTAGATTATGAATATGAAGGGAGTTTTTACTTTCTCCCTCAACAAAAAAGTAGATTACTATTATGGGAGTTTTTTGTCTTCTCTATCATCAAAAAGGTACATTATGAATGTTCATGGGAGTTTCACCTTCTCCCTCATCCAAAAGATACATTATGAATGATCATGGGAGTTTTACCTTCACCCTCATCAGAAAGGTATATTATGAATGATCATGCGAGTTTTCTATTTTCTCCTTCATCAAAAAGGTACTGATATTGCATGAATGGATGTATATCATTGATGAAATGAAGGTTCAATTTTTATATTATGAGATCCCAAAGATAGAAGAATTTGAAGCTAAAAGAAATAATGGTTGATGTGTAAAACTTTGAATATGTTATGTGACTAAGTTTCTTATGAACTTTGCAATAGGTTTCTGCAAGAAAGAGGACTTGATTTTGGAATTATATTGAAATTAATTGTGATATGAATTTGAAATGAGTTTTTAAATTATTTTTTATTTGAATTAGTTTATGAATATATGTGTATACATGAAAGTGTGTATATGCATGTACAAAATTATGAGAAGATTTCTTGAGTTTGGTTAATGAGATGAACTGATTAAATGCTTGAATGCATGATTTCATTTATGAAAATACATGTATTCACATGCATATGCATGAGGGCATATACATGTGCATGACTTTGTTATTGATATGTATACATGAGAGTATGTATGTGTATGTGTTTATGAGTACGCATGATGAGTATATAAATGAGGTTGTGAATGTGAGCATGTGCAAAGCATGATGATTAGGACCGAAGAATGTATGTGCATATATATGAGTATAAATTTATGTATTTTCATTTTTTCATGAGAGTGTACATGTAATCATGTATGAAAAGCATAAACTTAGCATGCTGAGTATGAGTTTGTGTGTGCACTGAAGCATGCATATATATGAAGTATGATGGTTAGACATGAGAGAATGTATGCACCATATGCAAATGAATGTATGAACATAAAGATACGGCTATGCAGGTATGAGACTATAGATTTGTCTGTTCAGATATATATGAAGGTTTTGATGTTTTATGTAGTTTTAGGTATGCATCGAGCTCTAGAAACTTGTTAAGATAAGGAGGTTATAAATGAGTTTTGTTTGTAATTAAAAGTTAACTAATTCTTGAACTTGAGATAGATGCAGGTTATCGGATATGAAGAAAATCTATGCAAGAAGAACAATTCAAGATAATGAACTTAGCTCCTCTAGGATTTTGAGTGGCCATGTGGTGAGGGTATATGTAAAAAGATGTTTTCATATTTTCGCTTAAACGTTTAGGTTTTCGTATTAGTTTACGTTTACCTAACGTAGATAGAAAACCGATTATTCATATCTATGTTTGTCCTAGAACAGGTATACTGTGAAAGAAGTCTGTTCGCAAGGGAAAATCCTCTACAGAATTGAGTTTAGAAATCCTTAATCAAATGCATTGATCCATTTTGCATCATCTTGATTGATTTGTATTTCAAAGTATGCATTGAATATGTACAGTGCACTTGAGTTTATATTTCTAGATGTACGTCCAACGGCACATATCAATGATGTAAATGTATGTGATATTTTCTGTAACAGGATTCAATTGAAGAGGAGAAACCTTGCCATCAATAGCCTATTATCTTTTTGAGGTACCATATTGAGTTTTATTGCATTTTCAAATTTGCATGCTAGGGTCATATTATGCGACCGTTCATAGAGGCACAATTTGAGTTTTTCCATGCATGATGATTGATTGTGAGGTATGATAAAAGTTTACAATGAAATGTATGTGAGTGAGAGCACTGGCCTTGTCATCAAAAACCTATTACCTTTCATTTGGCACCATTTTTCTATACATGCACTCCAGACATATACATTTATTAGGGCCCAATACATGGCGGTGCATAAGGCACTTTATTATCTTTACTCATGCACTTGTAGGATTTTGTAGAAAATGATATGAAAATAAATTTGATGATATGAAGAAGGGAGGTTTATTCTTAGGGTGGTGCATCCGGAGGATGCACAAGTTTGGAGGGGTGAATGTCCGAGAGATTCTCTCTCCCTAACTGGATATCCCAATCCTTTATTTTGAAATATGAATTGTTGAACTAATGAATAGAATTATTGAAGGCATGGTGCAAGATTAACAGTGGATTCTTTGATGGAACTCAAGGGAAGACAACTAAAGATTTAGCACTTGATCTTGCACATCAAAATTGCCCAACTTTGCAATATTATGGCTTTGCAATATTATGACATGGAAACAATCATTGGATTAGGCATTTGTATATGATTGAAGAGGTGCATAACCCTATGTTTCAAGATTGATATCAAATTTCTAGTTCGAAACCATGCTTCAGAAGCAACATGATATTATTTATAATTTCTGTGCAAGCCAAATACCTCTTCTATTCAAGATGGTCATCATATGTGCTTGCTACATGTGCAAGCTTCGCTATTTTAGAAGAAGACAATAATGCATATAAAAAAAAGGAAACCTTATCCCATGTTGAGGCTTTCTTGTATCTTCAGAAAGATTTTCTTTTCGAGCCTCAAAGAGCTTTAGCATTTGTAAAGTCACCTCCAGCTTTATGCAAGAGTATGACGAGATGAGAGTGCGTGCATTCTTGGTTAGCATCTCATGTAACTCACCATTAAATATACCTATTTTTACTTATTGTTTTAAGGCAAAGTTATGGACGTGGAGTACGCATGCAGAGGAGTGTATGTCCTAAGCGCATGCAAAGAAAAAGGAAGCTCGTTTTTGGGAAGAGCGGGGAATCTTCATCGGACAACTCGTAAGGGTAGGATCAGCACTCCAGATCAGGGAGGCATAGCATGACAAAAGGAGGAAGCTGATATGCGAATGCCAGGGGATCAGACACGTACCAAGAAGAGGGGGTTTGCGCATGCAGAAAGAGGGGGAACAAGATTGATGAAGGAAAAGTTTTGGGAGAGCGAGGGCATCCTTTGTTTTCGGCAACCGAATCTGGTGACAATAGGATATATTGAGTCATTGGGCTATCATATCGATGGGGAGGAGAAAAGGACGGTAGAATCAGATGATCTGAGGGGGAGAAGGTCAATAAATGCATTCAATTCAGCAAGTATGAGGGAATCATCTGACGCACGCTGAGGAGCACCCAGTGAAGGTCAAATGGCACACTCAAACGTATGAAGTCTGGAGAGATCTGGAAGAGAGCTGTCCGTATCGGTGGAGGTAGATTTTTGTGATCAGATTTGGTAAAGAAACCATCAGAGGAGGAGGGAAGAGGGGAGATACTAGATTAATTCATGCATGACAAAGACATCCATAGTTCACAGAGTCGTATGATACAGATTACATCCAATCAAGCACGTGGCAATTTTGATGAAGATCTGAAGGATCGCGAACTATGTTTAGCGCATGATTATGATCACGCATGAGGAAAAATGCATCATCAGAATGGTTTATCTTCATTCCTTGTGCTCTGAGAGCAGCCTGGGTTTCTAGAGAAGTTGATCTTTCAACGTCAGTCGCTTGTTTACAAAAAGAAATCATACTTAAAATAAGGTATTTCTTTCCATTCCATACTCTTTGTTTCATTAGAGTATTTGTTATGCAACATGCACAATAGCTCAGAAAATGAAGACACAGATAAAGTTCCGAAGATAAAGTTCTGAAGCATTGTTGAATACTTCATTTTCAGTTTTTTGGAAAAACCATAGGGAAACAAATTATCAGAGGGGAAACAGATCATTAGATATTCAGGGACACGATCTTCAAATATTCGATTATTAATACACTAAGAACAGAATCTCAATTATAGTTGGGAAATGTTGTGGCATTGTTAAGCATGAAGAAAAGTACAAAAAGACGGACAGATTGCATATTGGAAAGCACGATGCAGGAATTATTTTCTCAGGTATTACAAATCAAAGCGCTATGAAGTTTTCATGAGATACTCCATAAGCAATGGGATTTGCGCATTACAGTGATCTCTCCAATATTCTTTTGAGATAAGTTAAAAGAGATTGTTTATTGTTTATGACTATTACCTGAGTTTATGTACAAAGTTGTTCTTCGATTCGCTTGATATATTGAGCATAGAAGTGCATATATCTTTGTACACATATGTTAAAATATATTACTTTACCACTTGATTTGACTATTATTGAGCTATGATAAGTATTCGCTCAATGGGAGGATCGGGACAACTTGATGAAAGAAATGAACAATGATAATTGAAGCTCTGAATGTTGGCTTGAGAAAGAAGGCACTGAAACTGATAACACTCAAGCTTTGTCTAGTGATTTTTGCTCCATATATATTATGACGAAGCTGATGATCTGCTAACTATTGAGACACTCATTTGATGACTCACTGCCATATGAAGAATATGCACGAAAGATTGTGCTATGCCTTCTCCATCATGCGGTAATTCGATTTTCATGAGACGTTTGTATTTCTTTTTTTTGTTCTGAAATCTCTTTATATGTGAACTACTATGCCACCAACTATTGAACGGTTTCTTTACTTTACTATATCTGTGAACTACTCAGGTCCCGCACTCATTACCTATGAACTTGGGGTTATTTACAGTAATCCATGGGCTACCACGGCTCATAGATTTAAAGTTGTTCTGAATCAAACCCAAACTCTTCTGAAAACGTTCTTAGAAGCACACTTCTTATTGGCGGAAAACAACTACAAAACCTCGAAGTTAGAGATAAGCTTATGCTTAGGTTTCTTAGGATACAATTAAAGGTCACATATTGAAAGTATTTCAGAATCCTATCACTAATCCCTGTAAAGATGAACTCTAACATGATAAATGCATACACTGAAAAAAATGAAACAAACATATTGATTCATAGTGTTTCATTTGAATGGTTTTTGATCCGTGAGACTATGTGTTGTTTGAATTCTATCAAATGTGTTCAAGTCTAATGCACATCAGGAAAGATAAATGATTTTGTGAAGTACTAAGAAATAATTTGGTTCTCTCGTATGACACAGATTACATCCAATCAAGAAGGCGGCAATTTTGATGAAGATCTGAAGGATCGCGATCTATGTTTAGCGCAGGATTATGATCACGCATGGGGAAAAATGCATCATCAGAATGGTTTATCTTCATTCCTTGTGCTTTGAGAGCAGCGTGGGTTTCTAGAGAAGTTGATCTTTCAACGTCAGTCGCTTGTTTACAAAAAGAAATCATACTTAAAATAAGGTATTTCTTTCCATTCCATACTCTTTGTTTCATTAGAGTATTTGTTATGCAACATGCACAATAGCTCAGAAAATGAAGACACAGATAAAGTTCCGAAGATAAAGTTCTGAAGCATTGTTGAATACTTCATTTTCAGTTTTTTGGAAAAACCATAGGGAAACAAATTATCATAGGGGAAACAGATCATTAGATATTCAGGGACACGATCATCAAATATTCGATTATTAATACACTAAGAACAGAATCTCAATTATAGTTGGGAAATGTTGTGGCATTGTTAAGCATGAAGAAAAGTACAAAAAGACGGACAGATTGCATATCGGAAAGCACGATGCAGGAATTATTTTCTCAGGTATTACAAATCAAAGCGCTATGAAGTTTTCATGAGATACTCCATAAGCAATGGGATTTGCGCATTACAGTGATCTCTCCAATATTCTTTTGAGATAAGTTAAAAGAGATTGTTTATTGTTTATGACTATTACCTGAGTTTATGTACAAAGTTGTTCTTCGATTTGCTTGATATATTGAGCATAGAAGTGCATATATCCTTGTACACATATGTTAAAAATATATTACTTTACCACTTGATTTGACTATTATTGAGCTATGATAAGTATTCGCTCAATGGGAGGATCGGGACAACTTGATGAAAGAAATGAACAATGATAATTGAAGCTCTGAATGTTGGCTTGAGAAAGAAGGCACTGAAACCGATAACACTCAAGCTTTGTCTAGTGATTTTTGCTCCATATATATTATGACGAAGCTGACGATCTGCTAACTATTGAGACACTCATTTGATGACTCACTGCCATATGAAGAATATGCACGAAAGATTGTGCTATGCCTTCTCCATCATGCGGTAATTCGATTTTCATGAGACGTTTGTATTTCTTTTTTTTGTTCTGAAATCTTTTTATATGTGAACTACTATGCAACCATTGTGCACTCGTTAACTATTGAACGGTTTGTTTACTTTACTATATATGTGAACTACTCAGATCCCGCACTCATTACCTATGAACTTGGGGTTATTTAGAGTAATCCATGGGCTACCACGGCTCATAGATTTAAAGTTGTTCTGAATCAAACCCAAACTCTTCTGAAAACGTTCTTAGTAGCACACTTCTTATTGGCGGAAATCAACTACAAAACCTCGAAGTTAGAGATAAGCTTATGCTTAGGTTTCTTAGGATACAATTAAAGGTCACAGATTGAAAGTATTTCAAAATCCTATCACTAATCCCTGTAAAGATGAACTCTAACATGATAAATGCATACATAGAAAAAAATGAAACAAACATATTGATTCATAGTGTTTCATTTGAATGGTTTTTGATCCGTGAGACTATATGTTGTTTGAATTCTATCAAATGTGTTCAAGTCTAATGCACATCAGGAAAGATAAATGATTTTGTGAAGTACTAAGAAATAATTTGATTCTCTCGTATGATACAGATTACATCCAATCAAGAAGGCGGCAATTTTGATGAAGATCTGAAGGATCGCGATCTATGTTTAGCGTAGGATTATGATCACGCATGGGGGAAAATGTATCATCAGAATGGTTTATCTTCATTCCTTTTGCTTTGAGAGCAACCTGGGTTTCTAGAGAAGTTGATCTTTCAACGTTAGTCGCTTGTTTACAAAAAGAAATCATACTGAAAATAAGGTATTTCTTTCCATTGCATACTCTTTGTTTCATTACAGTATTTGTTACGCAACATGTACAATAGCTCAGAAAAGGAAGACACAGATAAAGTTCCGAAGATAAAGTTCTGAAGCACTGTTGAATACTTCATTTTCAGTTTTTTGGAAAAACCATAGGGAAAGAAATTATCAGAGGGGAAACAGATCATTAGATATTCAGGGACACGGTCATCAAATATTTGATTATTAAGACACTAACATTGTTAAGCATAACAAAAAGTACAAAAAGGAGGACATATTGCATATCAAAGCGCTGTGAAGTTTTCATGAGATACTCCATTAGCAATGGCATTTGCGCATTACAGTGATCTCTCCAATATTTTTTTCAGATAAGTTAAAAGAGATTGTTTATTGTTTATGACCATTACCTGAGTTTATGTACAAAGTTGTTCTTCGATTTTCTTGATATATTGAGCATAGGAGTGCATATATCCTTGTACACATGTTAAAAATATATTACTTTACCACTTGATTTGACTATTATTGAACTATGATAAGTATTCGCTCAATGGGAGGATCGGGAAAACTTGATGAAAGAAATGAACAATGATAATTGAAGCTCTGAATGTTGGGTTGAGAAAGAAGGCACTGAAACCGATAACACTCAAAGGTCTAGTGATTTTTGCTTCATATATATTATGACGAAGCTGACGATCTGCTAACTGTTGAGACACTCATTTGATGACTCACTGCCATATGAAGAATATGCACGAAAGATTGTGCTATGCCTTCTCCATCATGCCGTAATTTGATTTTCATGAGACGTTTGTATTTTTGTTTTTTTTCTGAAATGCTTTATATGTGAACTACTATGCAACCATTGTGCAATTGTTAACTATTGAGCGTTTTCTTTACTTTACTATATATGTGAACTACTCAGCAACGATCCCGCACTCATTCCCTATGAACTTGGGCTACCACGGGTCATAGATTTAAAGTTGTTCTGAATCAAACCCAAACTCTTCTGAAAATGTTCTTAGTCGCACACTTCTTATTGGCGGAAAATAACTACAAAACCTCGAAGTTAGAGAAAAGCTTATTTTTAGGTTTCTTAGGATACAATTAAAGGTCACAGATTGAAAGTATTTCAGAATCCTATCAGTTATCCCTTTAAAGATGAACTCTAAAATGATAAATGCATACACTGAAAGAAATGAAACAAACATATTGATTAATAGTGTTTCAGTTAAATGGTTTTTGATCCGTGAGACTGTGTGTTCTTTGAATTCTATCAGATGTGTTCAAGTCTAATGCACATCAGGAAAGATAAATGATTTGATGAAGTACTAAGAAACAATTTGAGTCTCTTCATTGAAATTGATTCTAAGAATGCAGTCAACGTCTTTCATATATACTTCTTTTATAGTAATTTGGAAATGTATGTGAATGCATGAGAAGAAACTACGGTTCCAAACAATTATCTTAAATAATATGAGCTATAGCAAGTGATTTCAATTGAACTCATCATTTTTTTGAGTATACATTTGCTCTTTGAGTCTTCAAAGTACCTGAGCTTGCTCCAAGCACCTAGTGTGTGTTGTACTTCCAGCGGTTGGCTTGATCCACCAGCCGTCGCTTTTGCACCTACACCGCTTCACATAGGTATGTGCGTCCATGTGAAGAGTGGATCACCACAAGCCTGCGAATAGGATTGCCATAATCACACGGTCTGGAATGTGCTCCTACAACACTTTGGTGAGCAATTTCCAAGATCTTAAGATATTCACTCTCATGGACACACAATCTTAAGTAACCATCTTTACCATGCTTGTATAAATGATCTCCAATGAGTGAGTAGTCTAGTGCCTCCAGGTCTAAGCTCCTTTTTCTATCCAAAGTCATCTCTTGTTTTTTTCCTTAGAAAGGCTACTAATGGTTTGCTCCAATCTGGCATTAAAGACACTCGATAAAGAGTGGCATGCTTCACTAGAGGTGCAGTGCTACAATGTGGGCCTTCTTTGCATAACTTGTGCACGTCTCCCTCCATTGTTGGCCAATATACCACTGACCTTTGTAGAGTTTGAAGGGTTCTATGTTTCGAATGTTGTTGCTGTAGTGCACCTACATGTGCTAATTGCAACCATTTGACGTGCTCATCCTCCTCTACATAGTAAGCCAGTATGCCTTGATTTGTGTGCTTTTACATGCCTCCTACCATTATATGGTACTTTTGAGATCTTACTACTTCCTTATCTCTAGTTTTCAATACACGATGTTTGGGTCCAAATGTTAGAATAGGCATTATATTCTTGGCCCACTTAGGCACTACTTCTAGATTGAACAAGTAAGCATCACAAAGCTTGTTTGATACTCCTTGAGAGGACTCTCCAGAAGTTAGTCTAGAAAGGTGGTCTGTCCTAAGGTGAGTCTGACCTTTCCTAACCACAACTTCAAAGTCATATTCCATTAGTAAGAGGAACCATCATACTAATATGCTAGTATTGCATGGTTTGTTTACTAGATATAGTAGTGCTTGATGGTCTGTAAAAAATTTAAAATTATTTGCAAGCAAACAGTATCTAAATTTTTTACTACATATACCATGCCTTATCCTTCTCTTTTGGTCATGGTATAGTTTTGTTGAGCCATATTCAATTGTCTACTAGCATAGGCTATTAGGAGATCCATATTATCTTCACCAGTAGGTTATGCGAGTACACACCCAATAGCATAATTGGATGCATCCACATGAACATGGAATGGCTTGTTCCAATCTGGCATAGTCAAGATTGGTGTTGAACACAAATATCGCTTAAGCTCATTGGAGTGCTCACATTCATTTTTCCACTCAAAGTTAGTCAAGAGGGAGTACAAAGGCTTTGCAATCTTTTCATACATGTGAATGAAGCCTCGATAATATCCACAATGCCGCATGATGGCTTGTACTTCCTTGACATTCTTTGGCCTAGGTAACTCCTCAATAGCTCACACTTTCTCTTTGTCTCTGAATATGCCATTCTTTCACACTATATGTCCTAAAATCTTGCCTTGCGTGACCATGAAAACACACTTTTCTGGGTTCCAAAAAACTTGATATTCTCTACATTTGTCAAAGATAGCTCTTAGCTCCTGGATATGTGTCTGTCTAATGTTTGAATGAGCACAGAGATCATCCACATAGACTTCCAGGTTCTTCCTCAAGAACTCTTTAAATCCATGGCACATCAACCTCTGAAAGGTAGCTGGCCCATTGGTGAGATGAAATGGCATTACCTGAAAAGCAAATATGTCACACTTTGTGGCAAAAGCCATCTTATATTGATCTTCTAGAGCAATGTCTACTTGATTATAACCAAAGAATCCATCAGTGAATTTGTAGACTTCCTTGCCTGCTACTCTTTCTAGTAGATTCTCAGTGATAGGAAGCAGGTAACTATATCTAATGGTGGCTGCGTTAACTTTCTTCAAGTTAATGCATATGCATAGCTTTCCATTCTTTTGGGACACCACAACAATGGGGGATACCCATTTAGTGTGCTCAATTTCATAGATGAATCCAGCTTCCACCAATTTATCTATCACGTCCTTGATCTTGGCTGCATAATTATCGTTATATGTGTATGGCTTCTGCTTAGAGGGTTTGGCCTCTGAGGTCATGGGGATCGTGTGTGAGCATATCTCAGGGTTTACATCTTTTAAAGCTTTGTAGCTCCATCCAAAAACATATCTGTATTCTCTTAAAAAGGCAATCAAATCTTGTTCCTCTTCCCCAATTAGGTCATGTCCTATGTAGGTGCATCTTTCTTTCCCTTCTTCTATGGTTACAACAATCTTCTCGGTGGTTTCTTTGTTGTCATAGGCCTCTCTTGCTTGTGCATCATGTTTAGGAATTCTTATCATGACTCTCCTATCTTCTATCTCATACTTCTTAAAGTTTTCAGGGACCTCAAACAAAGATTCTATCTCATATGATGTGGCTTCTCTCTTCTTTCTTTTCTTGCCTTCATTCGTAGTGGTTCCCTATGTCGCTAATCTCACATCACTCATAAGTTCTTTGTCTTTGAGGGTGAGCCTCTACTTCATAGAAATATTCCTCTTCTGATGTAAAAAGAGGGTCCATAATGATTGACTCTAGATGTGGTTCTTGCTTGGAGCATTCTGCACACTCTTGCATCTTTGCTTTGCCTCTTGACTTCCATAGCTTGTAATCCTTTTCCTTTCCATCTTGTTCATGATTTGCATCACTTCTTGGATCCTAGACCTCTGTATCATGCTTTCTTCCTAATTTATGAGAATTAGAATCAAGATTATATGGTGGAGTTACCTTTTGTTTGTCTTCATCATAACAAGACGTGTTCTTTAAACACAACATCTCTACTTGTAGTGAATTGCCTAGTTGAAGGATTATAGAACTTGTAACTCATCTGAGTTGATTCATACCCAATAAATACTACCTTTGTTGCCCTTTCATCTAGCTTACCTCTTATTTGTGATGGTACATGAACATAAGTTAAACAATCAAACACCTTGCAATGTCCAAGGCTTGGTTTTCTTCCATACCATACTTCATAAGGAGTCATACCTTGAAGTGATCTGGATGGTATTCTATTGAGAAGGTACACAATAGTTGAAATAGTCTCTGCCCATAGATAATGTGGCAACCTCTTATCTTCAAGCATTTTTCTAGTTGATCCAACCAAACATGAAATGCTCGCATGTATCTCGAGGTTGAGAGATCATATTCATGCATTCTCATTGAGAAGAGGATCTCACCTCATAGCCCACTCTTTCCACACTCATTGAGCAATGACTTATTGCTAATGACATTGTAATTTTTCATGATTTAGTCCATACAAGTTCATTACTTCCTACTCTCATATCTCTGTCACAGTTCATCAAAATAGTGAATTTTTTTGAGCTGGTTCTCATTGTATAGTTGATCATTTCACTTGATTTAAAGTATGATAGCTCAATCATACTATCTCTTTAATCCTACAAAGTTTCATTAATAATGATTCACACAATCATTAGATATTAATCAATCATGGCTCACTGGTATGTGACTATCAAGGCCCATAAAAGTTGGGATAGATGCTTAACTTGCTAAACATATTTCTATGCATATATTTTGTCATTTTAGATGATTCCACTCTTGATTGGTAACTTGCTAAGCTACCTAAATATCCCCAAAAGGAATTTTATCAATTGCTACTATACGTGAGAATGGTGTAGAACTCTAAGTAGGTGTCTCAGCCAAAATAACAAGTTTTAGAACTTGGATCATATGCCAACCTATCTGTTTTGATTGTATCATTAGTGCATCATCTTCCAAAATATGTGATCATTTATGCTTATCAATCAGCTAAAGAGGCCCACAACACTCTACAGCCATCACTTATAGCACGTGTGAAGTAGGTTTAAGCTATACTAACTCATCTGTTGTGATTATTCACCATCTCCTCGAATAGAGTTATGTATGTATTACCTTGCTTGAGCATCCCTTGCACACCAAAGTGTGATACTATCTATTTCCTCTTGAGTAGGTCCTCCTTTCGATCTTGTAATAGGCATTGCTTCATCACCTGATACAATCCCGTATAGATTTCTTCCTTGCAAATAAGCCTCCATCTTGATTTACCAATCAGCATAATTGTGTCAATCAAGCTTCTCAATCATTGATGGAAAGCCATCTCCCATCTTGAATTTGCTCTAATATTAAAGACAAGAAATTGGAGAAAGATAGAGAGGCTTAGAAAGTTGAGTTCTCAAGTGGGGAAGTTGGTCCAACAAACCAACATAGCACCAGACCTATATCTTTGGACATCTAAAATAAAACATTTAGTCTTATATTAAGTGCAATAAAACCCAATAGATACTTTGGAGCATCAACAAGAAAAATTTGATGCAAAATAGTTAACTTGCACCTTGACTAGCTCACAAAAACCTTCTTAAAATGGATGGAAGTTATGACTTCAAACATTGAGAGCAGTTAGCACAATAACAATTGGAAATATTCCTCTTAAGGGAGTTTCATAAATAGGGTTGCCTTGTTAAACTGCATAAAATCTGTAATTTATAACAACTATAGAAGGAGCAATCACCTTAACACTGAAGTGGTGTGCTCTCAATTTTCCAAGGATGTATAGAAAATGACCCCGATATTGAAAAACTTGACTATCTTTGAAAGTAATGAGCCAAATGGCTTGAAAATGTGTACACATAACCTAGAAAGTCATACCTTTCCAATGCATGATTAAATACTAGATTTGAAGCTCTGTAGAGAGAGCACCAAGCTCTTCAAGTTGACTTAGTCCAAGGAAGAAGGAGTAGTGAACAAAAATGGCACCAAGCGATGATCAAAGAGTATATGTATTGCTTCAAATCAACAATCTCCTTTATGTAAAAATGTTGTGGACTCTTTATATAGACTCTTGTGAATCTATCCACACCTTTTCTTCATGAATTGAAATTTGAAATTAGGCGAGTTTGTTAGTTCATATTGATTTGAATCTTTTCCTATAATCTAGAAAAAGAGAGTTTAAATCGAAACTACTTTTTGATTGATTGTTTGATAATCAATCCCAACCACTTCTAACTCTTGGTTTTTAGGCATTTTACTCTTCCCTCTTACAAAGGTAAATACCTTGAACCTTACAAGAAATGATTGTAAGTGATCAACCAATTAATAGAAAGAAAATACGTGCACATAAGTGCTATTCTTCAAGGCATATCCATAGCATCCAAATAATGGATTTGATGTAGAAAATATACTCCTCAAGCCTAATGCAAGGTTGTTTTCCAACAAATGCAACATTTACAGAATCACTCTCGACTTCAATACATTCTCTCTCAAGTTATACTCTATGTCTTTCCTAATACTTCGCCTCTCTCTCTCTCTCTTATAGAACATGAAATTACATCTTTTTAATCTCCCTTAGTCAGTTACAATTTTGAATGCAGGTTAATATTCTTAGTAAGTTCTAGGGACATTTACAAATATAAATCACAAATTTGAATAATTATAGAATTTTGGTAGCCATATGAGAGAGAGCCTTATACTTGAATGAATAATGGACTTGAACCCACTACATATCATGGGTATCTGAAGGAGGATTTTTTATTCTACCTAAGTCATACGAAAATACATCAAAAATTTCACGAAGTTGAACAACTTTGGAATCAATCATTTCTCGATAAAACTCCGTTAACATCAGCCCTTAAATGAGCTTTCCAATCCACTACTTCCACTTTAGCTTTTGAAAATTCTGTTGAAAGCCTATCTGGTGTAGCTCAAGCGTAAGCACCACCTCCTTTACTTGTCAATCCACGGAGACGTGAGGACCGGTATGAAGACCACGAGCAAGTGAAGGCACAAGTGCGTGAGTGAAAGCACACAAACATGCACACACATACACACACACACACACACAAAGTAAGATCAAAGAGAGCAACAATGGAAAGCTTCGATTGCAAAAGAGTTCTCTTACCAGAGCTCTATTCTCTAACAAGCTGACCTAAAAAATGAGCTCTCTATCTCTTTTTATAGTTTTTTGAATAGTTTTGGCCCTGTCCAGACCTAGTGTCCGGCCTAGTTAAAAATTAGGTTCCAGGGCTTATTTGAGGGCTCAAACGAAGTCTAAAAATTATGAAAATTGGTACGATGGTACTTCTAATACTCCTCAAGCTCGAGGACTCCTCGACTTGAACAAAATGGAGTTATAAAAATAGATAATGGTATTTACAATGGTTTTTAGTGATGAAAATCACTATTTTTGTAGGGGATTCATATGAAAATTTGACATACACTTCATGGAGCTCCCTACTTGCTCCCTTTCCTTGTGTGTCCACCTTTTGATGTGCTTCCATGCTTTGTCCTTGACTTTGAGCTTCAACACTCCCCCCCCTCTCGAGTCTGTCGTCCGTGACAGACCCTTGTTGTAGTGGTTGTTCCAAGTAGTGCCTTGAGAGGGAGTGTCCCTTTTGTATGAACAAAAGTCGTCTGACTTCCAGATGTGTTTGGTTCTTCATTTATCACTGCGAGTCTTTGCAAGTTGTAGTCTCTTGGAATGTGCTTCTTCCTTGGATTCCAGCATGACTGTGTCGTTGTGAGTCTCCGTTGATGTTTTCTAGATCTTCCACAGTTGATGCTCATAGTAGTCATGCCAAGTACTCATATCCCATATTGAGTGATCGGTAAGTGTGTTCGTGCATGGGTTGAGGAAAATATGTGCCTTGTGCACGGCCTTGTAATGTAACCCTATGAATGCTTACTTGGGAAATGCATTGGAAGAAGTATGGTGCAAAAATTGGGGGTCTAGAGCTAAGTGCTCAAGGGTATGACGACGAAGAGGTTTCCTAAGCTATCATGGTGACGGTGTTGCCAGAGTAAAGATACTTACCATGGAGAAGGTTGATCGATGTTCATCTCTTCGTGCTGTACACTCGGCCTTTGGGATGGAACATTGTTGATGAATGTCCATGTTGATGGTCCATTGATGAGATCTTTTGAGTGGTTGACCCTCTCTCCTCTTTTCAAAGCAACATTTGCCAAATACTGAGAATTGAATTTCTTTATATTCTTTGGCAAACAACATTGGGTAACTACACCAAGCTGAGTTTCACATATTCTCTTTAGCTCACCATAGAGTCTTCTCCTCCAGAACTACCCTTTGCAGATATCTCCTTGGATGCTCTCGTACATGAAGTAGTTAAGCATCACTCAAGTTGCAGACCTTCAAGCTCTTCATTCCTACCATGGTAAGAGAAAATCATAGTTGTAGATGCCATGTTCATGCCAAGTGCTTGCCATCTACCAGATAAGGCAGCAATAATATCATCTGCTAGCCGAGACACACTTCTATCCCAACTGATAAATGCCCAGTAATCAATAGTTCCATCTTCAACTAAGCATGTCTCATTCATGTTCCATGAGCGAAACCTGGGAATAAGTTTTGACTCTCTCTCTTTTTTTTTTTTTGAATTTAATAGGAACAATATCACAAAACAAGAAGACAGAATTTAGTATCAATCAATAAAAATCTTTGACATATGTCAATGTGCTCTTGTGCCTAGGATTCTCAAGTGTGTCTATGCACGACCGTGTAATGTGGCCCTATATTAATGCATACTTTGGAAATGCATGACCTGAATGGTGCAAAAGATAGGGTTGTGCAAGGAGCACATGGTTGTCGCTCGTCGAGGACTCATGTCACCTACAGATGTTGATGTCATCTTTGTTTGAGGTATCCATTGGATCTTGAGATGACCATTGATCCTTCCTCTTGATAGGGACCCATTTTAGAACAACATTTGGCACTGTAGAGATTACTTCAGGCGTTTTCCTCGTTGGATGCTTTCTAAACTGTGGTATCCAGTGTGGTTGGCGCTTTGGTTCGATGGAGGCTACTTGTACTTTTGGCTTCCAAACCCATATCCTTTTTGCACATCTTCCTACTATTGTTGAAGAGCTGATTTGATCTCCTTTCGGTCTCTGTACGTGGTTCTTACCCTCGTCTCCTTTTGGCTTCTTTGTTGAGACCATTCGCATGTGGGAGAACATAGGTTGTTGTAGATGTAAGAGCTTCTTAGGTACCCACATCTGTAATTGCCCTTGTTGAGCTGCAGCTAACTTCTTAGGCACCCAAACTTGTTGGATACCTTGTGATTGAGCTTGTCCGAGCTGCTTCCTTCGTCTTCTGGCCTAGTTGGCTTGCCTAGATGGGATTTGTGGGGGCAAGGCTGGTGGTTGCTCTCCTTTGCGTACCCAGATTTGCTTCATGTTCGGGACTGCTTTCTTATCGAATGGTGTCTTTCTATTTGATGTAGCAGTTGTCGTGATCGGTTGTGTTTGCTTGTGTGGTGGACTCACTACTATGGCTACTTGATTCTTTGAAGAAGAAGAAAGATCCACCCCCCTTCGAACCTGTTCTTCCACGATTGACTCCTTCTGCATCATAGAGCTTTTGACACATACAACATCTTCTTCCATATGATTAGTCTTAGAAGAACTACAAGATGTGACATCTGGATTTGTGAGCATGCCATTTTCTAGTTCTAATGTAAGGCATTGTCCCTGGACCCAAACTTGAAGAAGTTGACTTCTTAGGTTTAAGTTAACTGCATTGTCATAAATCCAATCTTGTCCTAAGACAAGTGGTTCTGTAAGGTTCTCATCTTGACACACTAGCACTTTAACTTTCATTGGAACATCTTGAAGGTAGATGGGAAGTTCCACCTCGCCCATACAAGGGGTTTCCACACCTCCCAATCCTATGAGATAAGCTTCTATGGGATTGATGTTCAACTGCAAGTTTTGGCAGTAGGATAGTCTAACTGCACTACTTGCTGCACCTGAGTCAATCAATGCTTTCACAGTCCTTGCACCCTTTCCTCGTCCTATCTCTATGGTCACAAAGGGACGTCGGTCAATGACTTGAGAAGTAGTTATGCCCGATTTTTGGCACATATCCATGTGATATTTTGGGGCTTTTGAGTTGACATCTAGGCCTAATCGCCTTAATTTATTTCGCCTTATGCGCTCTCTAGCCTCTGCTTGTGCTTCTTCTCTGACCCTCATCTCTTCTTCTTTTCGTTTCTTAGCAGTGTTGAGTCTCATTAGCATGTCCTCTGTAAGAGGTTCTTGATATAACTTGACTCGACAACCACTAATATAGTTTGGCAAGATGTCACCTTCTAAAGTAGCCAATTGAACAGCACTGCTAGTGGAAATTCTATTAATGATCATGGGTCCATATCCTCTTTTTTCCAACTTGCGGGCATGTTTCTTTAGCGTATAAACCAGCACTAGGTCTCCCTCTTTCAATCCCTTATCCTTAATGTGTGCATCGAAGTATGCCTTTTGCCTTTTCTTTGCAGCATAGATGCCTGCTGCCGCGCGTAGCCTTGTCTCACCTAAGCGTTCTAGATCAAAGATCCTAGAGGACAATTCATGTCCATTCCACTCATACTCTTGTGCTACTTTTAAGGCAGGGATTAAGAAATCTAATGGTAGCACAGCATTCTGTCCGAAGACCATCTGAAATGGGGTGGCATTGAGTACCGTTTTGTAGGCAACTCGATACGCCCAAACAACATGATGAAGTTGTTTGTCCCAATCAGAGCGTTTATTATTTACCAGTTTTGTCAATACGTTATAGAGGTTCTTATTGGTGCTCTCGGCTTGTCCATTAGCTTGTGGGTGATAAGGGGCAGACTTCTTATGTATCACCAAGAATTCTTGGAGAAGATTTCAATGACTTCATTCAAGAAGTGTGTGCCTCTATCGCTCACTAACTCTATTGGTAGCCCATATCTCGTGAACACATTCTCGAATAAGAACTTAGCCGTCGTCTGAACATCATTCTTTGTTGTGGCTTTCACCTCTACCCACTTTGTAAGGTAATCTGTGGCTACAATAATATATGCTGCATGGGAGTTTCTAGCTGGGGGGTTAATAGGACCTATGAAGTCTATGCCCCACTTCGAAAATGCACGCCCTCCCATCATTGGCCTCAAAGGCATCTCGTCTTTTCTAACTGGATATTGTGCACGTTGGCATGTGTCACATTTCTTCACATAGGTATGTGCATCCATATGAAGAGTGGGCCACCAAAGTCGTGAGAATAGAATGGTCTTGATCACCCGGCCAGGACCAAAATGTCCACCTGCAACACCACTGTGTGCAGTCTCTACGACCTTTAAATAATCTGATTCATGAACGCATAGTCTTAAGTAACCATCTTTGCCTCTTCGGTATAGGTTCTCTCCTACTAAGGCATAGCCTTGAGCCTCTTGCTCCATGCTTCATCTTCTTGCTAGACTGGCCTCTTTGGGTAATCTTCTCGATCTCATAAACTCGACCAATGGAGCACTCCAATCTGGAATTAATGATACTTGATAAAGGGTCGCATGTTCCACTGGTGGTCTCTCTCTACACATTGGACAATTCTTGATCCACTCATGTATTGCTTGTCCATGCTAGGCCAATACACTCCTAAACGTTTCAAATTCTGCAATGTTCGTTGTTTAGAAAAGTGATTTCCTAGCAATCCTTCATGAGCTTGCTGCAACCAACTACTATGTTCGTCATCCTCCACACAACAAGCTAATACACCCTCAGTATCTTGTTTGTACATGCTTCCTGCTAATATGTGATATTTTTGTGATTTTACAATTTCTTCTTGTGATGTTTTCACATTCTTATTTGCAGGGCCGAAGGTTAGGACAGGTACCAACTTATTTGCCCATTTAGGAACAACTTCTAAATTGAACAGATAAGCATCGGGTAATTCATCAGACACTCCTTGTGGTGAATCTCCTGAAGTGATGCGAGAAAGGTGGTCTGCCCGAAGGTGGGTTTTACCTTTCCTGACAACAACTTCAAAGTCATACTCCATTAGTAAGAGGAACCATTTTACTAAGCGTCCAGTATTGCAAGGTTTATTGACCAAGTATAACAAAGCTTGATGATCAGTGAAAAACTTGAACTTGTTGGCCAATAAATAGTTTCTAAACTTCTTCACAGCATATACCATGCCTAACCCTTCTCGCTCAGTTGTGGTATAATTTCTTTCGGCTGGGTTTAGTTGTCTACTAGCATATGCTATGGGCAAATCTAAATTCCCTTCACCTGTGGGTTGTGCTAACACACATCCTATGGCATGATTGGATGCATCCACATGGACATGGAATGGCTTATTCCAATCAGGAGTGGTCAGTATTGGTGCTGTGCACAAACGTTTCTTCAGTTCATTGAAAGAATTCTCGCATTCATCGTTCCACTCAAAATTAGACAACAAGGCATAAAGGGGTCTAGCTATGATCGTGTACATGTGGATAAACCTACGGTAATATCCACAATGGCCCATAAAGGCTTGTACCTCCTTAACATTCCTTGGCCTTGGCAGCTCCGCTATGGCTCGTACCTTATCTTCATCTGTTGAGATTCCATTCTTAGAAACAATATGACCTAAGATTTTACCTTGACGCACCATAAACACACACTTTTCTGGGTTCAGACACACTCGATATTCTCTACACTTGTTGAAGATTTGTCTGAGCTCAAGAATGTGAAATCTTCTTTCTTGGGAATGAGCACATAAATTGTCCACATACACTTCTAAGCTCTTTCGCAAGAACTCTTTGAAAACATGACACATGAGCCTTTGGAATGTTGCAGGTGCATTTGTGAGCCCAAATGGCATCACACGAAATGCAAAGATTCCCCACTCTGTAGCAAAAGCTGTTTTGTGTTGATCTTCTGGGGCAATGGCTACTTGATTGTAACCTGAAAACCCATCAAGGAAGCTATAAACTTCCTTGCCTGCAACACGCTCCAAAAGGTGTTCCGTGATTGGAAGTGGATAACTATCTCTGATAGTAGTGGCATTAACTTTTTTAAGGTTAATACACACTCGCAACTTTCCGTTCTTCTTGGGCACCACTACAATGGGGGACACCCATTCAGTATGCTCAATCTCATAGATGAATCCAGCTTCAATCAACCTATCAATTTCTTCTTTTATTTTGGCTGCATAGGTATCATTATATGTGTAGGGCTTCTGTTTGGTGGGCTTGGCATCAGCAGTCATGGGAATAGTATGAGAGCAAATTCTTGGATCTACTCCTTTCAAGTCTCTATAGTGCCATGCAAACACATCCCTATATTCCCTTAATAGAGCTACGAGCTCCATTTCTTCTCTTTCACTTAGGTCATCTCCTATATATGTGCATCTCTCTTCGTTCTCTTCGATGGTCACTACAATCTTCTTGGTCTTTTCTTTATTATCATATGATTCTCCTATGATGGCCTCTCTCTTAGGCATTCGTACCAAAATGTTGCGGTCGTCAACTTCATATTTCTTGAAGTTTTCTGGTACTTCAAACAATGATTCCTCCTCTTCTTGTTTCACTACTTTTCTTTTCTTTTTCTTTTGACTGCTCTCACTTCCATCCTTCGAATTTACCGTTTTAATACTTGTGAGAGGTTCTTCTTCTTTCTGGGTGAACACTCCTATATCTTCTAGATAGTGCTCCTCTGAGTTAAAGCAACTATCCATCACAATGGACTCTATATCATCATCATTCTCTTCTTCTTCTATGACATCACTAGGGTCACATTCTTCTAGCAAGGGCTGACACATGAACACTGAGATATCATAACCCTCCTCATCACAATGAGGTGTCCATTGTTCTTCATTGACCGCAATGTCCATGGTGGCTAAGATTTCTAGCCAACCATGAGGCTCAAATTCCTCATCTGGAAAGATCATCGGTGTATAGGCTGGGTCCTTAATTGGTCTATCTCCTTGTGAAGTTCCTTCTTCTCTTGCCTTTAAACATTTTTCCTCTTTCTCTGCGACCTCGCACATCCACAAATGAGTATCTTCATGCAACCATGATGGATCAGGTGAACTTTCAGAATGCACAGAGATGGAAACTTCTTTCGCTTTGTGGATAGAATTCCACTGTAGGGGTGGTACATCTCTGAAGGTGTAATCCTTCAAATTGACCTTGGTGGTGACCCCTAAGTGCTGTAAGTACAAGGAATTGGTTCCCCAATCCTGTACTATTTGCAATTGTCGTAGGAAGGGTCTTCCCTGGATCATCTCATAAACGTTATTTTTCTCAAAGTCACATATAGCAAATGTGTGTTCAAACTCTACACCACAAGTAGTTAGAGTTATCCCTTCTAGCAATCCTAGAGGTCTTTCAAAATGACCGTCGGCCATTTGAAGCTTCATTCTAGTTGGTCTTAATGTGGGTTTGCCCCATTGCTTCCACAAGGAGGTGGTCGCAATAGCAACACCCGCACCTGAATCTATGATTGCTTTGGTTGTGTAACCTTGGTAGGTGATTGGAAGATAAGTATTACCTTCTTCACCCTCACACATGTCCCCTATTTTGTCTAGAGGTATCTCTGGTACCCTTTGCTTAGAGCCTGCTTTTGGCATATTGGACTCAAGTTCTGGGACCTGATCCTTCACATGATTCCATAACTCAGGTTTTGCTTTGAGCAGCTCTTCTACAGTGAGATGACACTGAACCTTAGTGTTCTTCACGACATCAGTGTTCCTTGGAACCACTGAGTCTTCATTTTCTTACCAGTATTGTGGGAGCTCTAATCTGGAGAGATTCAGATTCCCATGGGCCTGGAAATTGAGGCAGTTCCTCTAAGGTATTAGATTCAAAATCTATCCTTTCGTCTTCTTGTTGTTCTGCTTCATCTCCGTAAATAGATGGAATGTCTTGGGGAAATTGATCATGAAGATCATCAATCTCAGGAATAGGAGGGGAATTACCCTTCTCCTTGGCCCATTTATCTTCTTGTATTTCCCGCAAGAACTCTTGAGAGTACTGTTGAATTGAAGGAGGTATTCCAGCATCTGTGGAATTAGGAACATAAGCTCCCATTGGTGGTGAGCTTCCTCTTTCAATAACTGGTTGAGCCTGTGGAGGTAAAGAAACTTGTGGTTTGTTTACCAACTGCTCTAATCTTTCTAGTAACCCTTGGAAATGCAAATCTGGTTTGACACAGTTTGTCTGATTGAATTTTTGACTAGTCTCAAGTATAGCTTGAGCTTGTTCTACCATTTTCATACACATTTTCATTCGTTCAATCTCTAAATCCGCTCTATGGTAACTCTTGTCTAGATTTGCAGCTGTTGGCCCTTCTTGAAGACGAGCCTGGTAGGCCTTGAACATCATGTCCAAGCCTTCTGGGGTTGGATATGCAAGAACAGATCTTGGTTGCGGTCTATTTACAATGGGTGGTGGGGTGGGATGAGGTGGAGTGGATGGAGTTTCGGCATGCGATGGGCTTTGAGATGCAATGTCTTCTATTTTTGTTTTCGCTTCTTTTAAGCTTTCTTCTAGTTCCGATAACTTTTTATTCCACTTGCGATTGGCCTTCTCTCTGGTATCCTTCCATGTTCTTGTTTTCCTCTTACTAGGTTCTCTTGATTCACTCGACTCTGATTGTTCTGCTGGTTTATCCTGTTTTAAGGCTTGTGCTCTAGTGACAGTTTGTATAGGAGCCACATTGCTACTACTTGAACTTGAATCTGCCACTAAGCCTACCACATTGATGGGTGTAATCTTGGGTGCACTAGAGGGGTTTCTTGGACAATCTCTGGGGAGATGGTCTTTGCCACAATCAGGACAAAACGCGTGTATTGTGATAGCCTATCCTTGACTCGGAGATGGTGGGTGGGGACAGTCACGAATGAAATGATCACCTTGACATCTGAAACAAGATCCTCTAGGGGCTTGTGGTCTCATTTGTCTCAACTGGGGCCTAGGGTTAGGATTTGTGTACATGACATTGGAGTATTCTGGCTCCCAATTTTGCTCCATAGGTGGTGCCTCATATTGATACGAGTAAACCTCACTATGTTCAGGTGACTCTATGTAATAAGCATGTGGACTACCTTCATGTGAATAGTCTGAACTATGAGCATGAGAGTCATTATCTGGTATCAATGGGGTTAGTGGCACCAATGCTCTATTTGGATTTTCCTCTCCCACAGCATATTTGACTGGAATCACGTTGGCAGGAGCTGGTGGTTGGTTTCCCAAGACTGGTTGTGGCCTATATTGTGCCTAATATTGCTGTTGTGGTCTATAATATGGCTGTTGGTATTGGTTTTGATACCTACCTGGTTGGTAAGGTTGTTGATAATTCTGTCTAACAGCTTGCCTATTATAGGGACAATCTTGAGCCGTGTGGTTTTGTATATTTTCTCTCAATAGTGCAATATGGAGCATTCCTCTCTCTAATGTTTTGGTTTTGCATTGGGCATACGTTAGCCATGTGGTCGCCTCCGCAAGTATAACACCGATTCAATGGAGTGACTCTCTGTGTTTGTCTATTTTGGACTCCTAGCTTCTTGGCAACTTGCTCAGCTATCTCTTCTATTTCCGTGGAGATTTTTGAAGTATGACTAGTGGAAATATCCGAATCTTTGTATAGTTTGGACAATCCTAACTCCTCACCCAAGTTATCTTCTATGTCAATGCATGTCCGCACGCACTCTTCTATGGATCTAGGCTCTTTCGAGTATACATAGGATCTTAACTTTGTGCTCAGTAAGCCATCTAAGAACAAAGCCACTTGTTTGGCTGGTGTGGGTAGCTCTGGAGCAGGGCATCTTTCTAGGTACTGTCTAAACCTTCTACCTGCTAGTCGCACTGTTTCTTGGGGTGTCTGCTTGAAACTGTGGATCAAAGATGATGTGTTATGCCTGATACCACTCTTGGAAAATTCTACAATGAATTCGTCTAGCAGTTGACAAATATTGTGATACTTGCGACTACTCAGTGGTTGAAACCAAGCTAAGGCAGTGCCCTTAAGAGTCATACCAAATGCTTCATACTGAGTGAACAAATCCTCAACCTGTTCAGCTCTTAACACTTGTTTAAACTCGGCCACATGATCATAAGGATCTCCTGACCCGTCAAAATAATTCTTCATTGCCTTGATCACTTGAGTGAGTCTAAGGGTTCTTGGGTGCTCTCGGGGTCTAGGCAATGGAAAATCTTGTTCATCTCTTTGTTGCCTATGTGCTTGATGTCTCTCTCTTTCAGGTCTTTCATTTTCAAATCCTGACCTATTCTTGCCTACGATGTGTGCAAATCTTACCTCAGGTCTTTCTCTAGTTCTTTCTCTCTGGGCTTCATGATCGTGGGATGATCCAACCCCTTGGAGGCCATGGAAAACATTGGATCTTAGTGGAGGGAAAATCGATTCACTCTTCCAAGTATATGCATGTCTATCATGTTCTGTTACCAAGAAAATTTTCTCTGATGTGTTATCCAGGTAAACAACTTTGCCTGGTATCTCAGGATCTTTGAATTCATAGATGATGACTATGCCTAATTGGCTAGGTTGATCTGGCTTGAATCTCCAAAAGGCTTCCTCTGTATCTCTATTCAAGAAGAGTTCTATGCTTTTGTTGTCTTGAGGGATCCAATCTGGTGTGATCACTCTGGTCAGAACTGACTTACCTCTAGGAGTATGGGGTCCTTGTCCTACATTTCCTTATTCTAAGTCTCCTATCTCATTCTCATGAATGACATTTCCAAACTCATCGGTCCTATCTGGTTGGTTGGTAACCACATACATGGTTCCTTCCTTATCAATGTATGAACCCTCTCGAACTTGACCACCGGGTGTTCAAGTCCAAAGGATTGATCTGGATTTTTGAGTTGGACCACTGATCGCCTCAGGCCATCCTCATAGATGCGAGCACCTAATCGGTTGGTCCGAATATATTCCAACTGTGTCTTATAGGGACCTTCTGGTGTTTGTAGATGGGCAGTCCCTGAGCCACCTACAGGTTTCCCCATGCTAAAAGACATTTCTGAATCACTTGTGTCTGAACTTAGTCTGTAAGGATGACCACTTAGTTGTTGTGCCCAAGACTTAGCTGTATGGTTGACACTAGCCTCAGAAAATCTAATGCTTTGTTTATCCTTGCCTAGGTGTCTACCAGACCTCAGGTTCATAAGCTTTGGCTAAGAGTCCAAAATTTCCCCTTGGTATGGTTCAAAAATCCTTTGGAGTCCCCTTGGGTTCCAGGTCCCACTTGAAGGTCAACTTTAAATTATCCTATCTCAAAATCAACACGTTATTCTTGAAAAAAACAGTTGAGATCGTGTAGCATTTGAAACGAGCTTTCCAACGAGCTATAGAGCTCAAAAAATGGACTTTGGATGAAAAAGTTATGTCAATTCAGGCTCCTGGGGGTCAAAACAGGCAAACATGACCTTTTGGAAAAATTCGCGATTTTGTGAATCTCAAGAGAATCGCGATGTTGAGCACAATATCGTGTTTCTGAAAATCGCGATGTTGAGCACAAAATCGTGTTTTTGAAAATCGCGATGTTGAGCACAAAATCGTGTTTCTGAAAATCGGGATGTTGAGCACAAAATCGTGTTTCTGAAAATCGTGATTTTGAGCACAGAATCGTGTTTTAGAGAATCATGTTTTTTGACATGAAAATCGCGATTTTGAGCACAGAATCGTGTTTTAGAAAATCGTGTTTTTTGACATGAAAATCGTGATTTTGAGCACAGAATCGTGTTTTTTGACATGAAAATCGCGATTTTGAGCACAAAATCGTGTTTTAGAGAATCGTGTTTTTTGACATGAAAATCGCGATTTTGAGCACAGAATCATGTTTTAGAAAATCGTGTTTTTGACATGAAAATCGTGATTTTGAGCACAGAATCGTGTTTTAGAAAATCGTGTTTTTGATATGAAAATCGCGATTTTGAGCAGAGAATCGTGTTTTTAGAAAATCGCGATTTTGAGCAAAAAATCGTGTTTACACAGAATCGCCTTTTTTCACAAAATAGTGTTTTTTTACTGAAAATCGTGATTTTTTTAGAATCGTGATTTTGAGTAGGGAATCGTGTTTTTTGGCATGAAAATCGCGATTTTGAGCACAGAATCGTGTTTCTAGAAAATCGCGATTTTGAGCAAAAAATCGTGTTTACATAGAATCGTCTTTTTTTTCACAAAATCGTGTTTTTACTGAAAATCGTGATTTTTTGAGAATCGCGATTTTGAGTAGGGAATCGTGTTTTCTCAAAATCGTGTTTTTTTTGGCTGAAAATCGTGATTTGTGAGAATCGCGATTTTGAGCACAATCACAGAATCGCGATTTTGAGAATGACCACAGAATCGTGATTCTTTCAGCCAACTTTTAGGCAAGAAAACAGAAAATCGTGATTTTTAAAAAAATTTTGAATTTTCACAGAATCGCGATTTTCATCACAGAATCGCGTTTTTTAGCGGGAAATCCAAATTTCTGAGCGCCGGCAATGGCGAGCTCCGTATGAGCAGAAAATCATGAAAAAAACACAGCGCTTGCTCTCCCTTGCACCTCCTAACTCCTTCCCACACAATAATGCATGAAAAATGGTATGAAAATGGTGAAAATGCACTAAAAACAAGAAATTTCTATGAAGAAGAAGATGGAAGAAGGTGGAGATGATGATGATGATGAAGAAGAGGAAAAAACAGAAAATGAACTGAAATGATAGTTTTTTTACCTTCCAACGTCGTAAATCTACGAACTTACCATCACAACGCTCGTCCTCGAAGCTTTCTCCCCGGCAACGGCGCCAAAATTTGGTGTAGCTCAAGCATAAGCACCACCTCCTTTACTTGTCAATCCGCGGAGACGTGAGGACCGGTATGAAGACCACGAGCAAGTGAAGGCACAAGTGCGTGAGTGAAAGCACACAAACATGCACACACATACACACACACGCACACAAAGTAAGATCAAAGAGAGGAACAATGGAAAGCTTCGATTGCAAAAGAGTTCTCTTACCAGAGCTCTATTCTCTAACAAGATGACCTCAAAAATGAGCTCTCTAGCTCTTTTTATAGTTTTTTGACTAGTTTTGGCCCTGTCCAGACCTAGTGTCCGACCTAGTTAAAAATTAGGTTCCAGGGCTTATTTGAGGGCTCAAACGAAGTCTAAAAATTATGAAAATTGGTACCATGGTACTTCTAATACTCCTCAAGCTCGAGGACTCCTCGGCTTGAACAAAATGGAGTTATAAAAATAGATAATGGTATTTACAATGGTTTTTATTGATAAAAATCACTATTTTTGTAGGGGATTCATCTGAAAATTTGACATACACTTCATGGAGCTCCCTACTTGCTCCCTTTCCTTGTGTGTCCACCTTTTGATGTGCTTCCATGCTTTGTCCTTGACTTTGAGCTTCAACACTATCCTTAAAATCATGAGTAATAAGCCTCACCTTCTTCCGTTTGTAATTGGAAATGCTGAATTTCTGTATTCTTTTGCTATACTTCAACATGTTTACTATCTAAGGTCTTTGTAACTCTGCTTGATTTTGTTCAAGCTAAGTGATTTGAGTTTCTTTATCTTTTAAGGTATGAGCATATAATAAGCTATGTTACTTCTTATAATTGATTTTTTAAATCCTTAATCCCTTCAAACCTAGCTAGAGCGACTTGCAAATTTTTGGTTAGCATATAATAAGCTATGTTACTTCTTATAATTGATTTTTTAAATCCTTAATCCCTTGAAACCCATGGGTTGGTATCTAGGACTCTTGCATACTTGTGCTCATCACACCACAACAGATCGGCTGTATACCTAGGTTTTTATCGAGGGAAATGAGCGTGCATATTTTTGGCCCGACATGGATATAGGTGTCGGTATAAGCATTGAAATTAAAGCGCTGGTATGGGCGCCGGTATAGGCATTGGTATGGGTGTTGGTATGAGCATCCATATAATCATCGGTATATGCATCAGTATTACCAACACTCATACCGATGGTAATACCGATGCCTTTGCTGGGTGCACCGTCGCGTATACCGACGCGCACAAGGTGTACCAATGCTTATTCTGATGGCATTACCGAGAGTACCGTCGCTTATAACGATGACCATATCTACAAAAGTTTTTTTGGGCAGAGTGTGTTGTCTTTTGCTACAACAACATTACCATGATGTTGCTTAGCAAAAGGAAATACACTCTGTCCAAAAAAAACCAAGTACATCTGATGTGTACTCTAATGTCAACCAAAATATGATTTCATAAAACAGAATATTATTGAACACAAAAGAGATAATCAGAATGAACCATGAACCATGAACCATGTATAAAAAGAGTTATATATTTCATAAATGAAGCATGTACAAGAGTGTGGAAAACCACTATCATATATGATGCTTTTATAAAGTATGGCAAAGCATTGCATTGCCATATAAAAATCAAATACAAAATTTTGGTGTGTCACTACCATACACATGCAAAGAACGTTCCTCCTGTAACAAAGAACATTAATGAAATGAGATAAATTCACATGAAATTTACAAACAACAAGTAGAAACCAACTTTATAAATTCATCACCTCATCGCAAACGCTCCAATGAAAATGAAACGAGTGCACCGCATCCCTCCAAGTCCTCCAATAGTGCAATCAATCCATGACGATATCCATAAGCCTCCTCTCTTCATGTTGGAGGACGACCCATTCCCAGCTCCTGCAACAAATATACAAAACATTAGAGGAATATACATGAGAAGCTTAACACAAACAAATTCAATAGAACAAACGGTACTTACAAACTCATGATGCATCGTGTCATATCCGCCGCTATAAAATGTGACGGTCCAACCATATCGAAACGGGTGGTTGCGGCATCTCGCTGTTGGCGATATCGGTCAGGAGTCTACTACTACTCATCGCGAATCATATCCCACTTCTCAGCATCTAACCATACAGGCTTTGGTAAGCCTGCTCTGAAAGCATCACGAGCCTCGGATCCTCCATGGGACATAACTTCACATATGGTGTGCAGAATCCACTCTGAACTGACAAGAGGCTATCCATCGGCTGGTCGGAACTCCTGATGAATCATCTCTGTGATATAATTCTTCTGATCCTTGTCTTGTTCACTCCATTTCAACATGATATAGTGTCTAAATTGTATGGACCAAAGCTATCGTATACGTGCATGCATTGCTTTTCCGGCCGCATCCATCACCGGAGCTCCATCTCGGATACTATACATCTTGGAGTCATGGTCATGAGCACCCCAAGGTGTACGTGGTGTTCCACGTGGTGTACCACGTGGCGTATCTACATCTGAGGTACTCATCCTAGGAGTAGAAGTAGACGACATAGCGTCCGTCACACTGCCTCCACAACAACCACCTCGTCTAGACCTATCTCTCGATCCACTCCTAGAACCTCCTACTCCAGAGCGTGACCTCGACCTATGAGACAAGCCGGCACCGCTATCATGCTAAGGTGTCGAACGCACATGTCTACTACTAGAGTTGTAGGGGATGGCTGAAAAGCTAATCATGGTGGAGTCATAAAGCTAGGAGACATACTTTCGGCGGGACTAGCACCACCCGCAGGAGTGACGCTGATAGGAGTGACATCTGTAGGAGTGGGGGGGGAGTGAGGCCTGCAAAAGTGGCAGGAGTGAGGCCGCCAGGAGTGAGGCTTGAAAGAACTTGGAGAAGCTTGTCGAAGGTAGAAAAGTGCGTTTCGAGGCGACGAATTTTGGTCAAGCCAACCGGCACAAGACCAGCCCTTGAGCTTATGGAAACTCAAATAGACCTTATAGGCATGCGATAAGTGCAAAGAAACACACTATGTACTTTGGAGTATCAAAGAGAATGAGTCGATACAAAACAGATAGGTTTGCGGGTCGACTAGCTCAAAAAACTTACTATCTATGGAAGAGACAATGAACTTCAAATGCCCATAGCGACCAGCGTGATTACAATTAGAAAAAATCCTTTTATGGGCGTGATACACATAGGGTTGAGTGTATGGAATGCACAAAAGTATAAGGAATAAGCAAAATATGCTATAGGAATGAATGCGACATTCACCGATGGTACTTCCTATTTTTCAGGAATACGTAGAGATTGACCTCGAGACAGAAAAACTCAGATTTCTCCCAATCTATTGAACCAACTAGACACTTATATCTTTCCAATGAGTCATCTTGCACTCAATTTGGAGCTCTGGAGAGAGAGCAGCAGCCTCTGCAAGATTACTATTGTCGAAGAAGATGATGCAGAAAATTGAAGGAGCAAGACAATGATGGTCACAAGTGTATGTATATTGCTTCCATGTATTTTACAAGTGATTCCAAGTCTTTATATAGACTCTAGGAGTGTTCCATGACTTTTACAAGTTGAATTTGAATTCAAATGAAGGTGGGAATGGTTGTTGAAGGGAATCAATTCACTTTCCTACAATCTAGGAAAAGTGAACTCTATCTTTCTACCTTTACATGTGTAAAGCTCAAGGCTTTTACAAAGGTAAATGAGCCATCAAAAATCTCTCAAAAAAATACAATAAATGAGCATATGAAAAAGAACTCTCCAACGGATATTCTTTCGACGCGATAGCCTTTGATGTAGATCAAATCCACCTCAAGTATAGTGTAAGCTTGATGTTCCAACAACTCCCCCTCAAGCTAAAGTATGCTTGAGTCTTCATTCTTTGATAGGTTGAATACCTGCCATAGCTTTGAATCTACAAAGCTTTACTCCATCAAGTGCCTTCGTCATCATATCTGCTACTTGCTTTTCAGTTGGAACAAAAGAAATGTCAATCTCCTTTGCCATGAGCTTCTCCCTGATAAAGTGGTAATGGACTTCTATGTGCTTGGTTCTCGCATGAAAAATAGGATTTGCCGCTAGATGCATGGAACTTACATCATCTCCAAATATGTGAGGTTTGGAACTCACAAGTCCCAAATCTGTATACAATGCTTTTAACCATATTGCTTCTTGAGTTGCTATGGTCAAGCCTCTGTACTCTGCTTCAGTTGAAGATAAAGCAACTGTTGGTTGCTTCTTGGAACTCCATGACACTAGCCTCGAACCTGCAAATGCTAAGTAACCAGATGTACTTTTTCTAGTAGATTTTGATATCCAAATCTGAAGAGTAAGGATAGAATATACCTTCGTTAATTGTACCTTTGAGATACTTAAGTATTCTCTTAGCCGCATCCATGTGTGGTCTTCTTGGTGAGTGCATGAACTGACTAAGCACTCCCACACTATATGAGATGTCTGCCCTTGTATGAGTAGCATATATCAAGCTACCTACCAAGCTTTGATACTCTTTAATGCCTTCAATTTTCTCACCTTCATAAACACTAAGTTTATGATTCATCTCCAAAGGTGTACTTGCAGGTTTAGTGTTCTCCATTTTGAACTTGAGAAGAAGATCCTGAATGTATCTTCTTTGAGTCAAATACATTCCTTCATCTGTATATATCACCTGCATACCTAGGAAATATGTGAGCTCACCTAGGTCAATAATTTTGAACTCCTCTTGCATGTGTCTCTTGATCCTTTGAATGCCATTTAGATCATCACCTGTCACAATAATATCATCTACATATACACATAGATAGATAACCTCATTGTGATCCCTTTTGATGAACAGAGAAGGATCTGAGATGCTAGCTTTGAACCCTTGATCTTGAAGATATGTAACCAACCTGTAGTTCCAAGCTCTTGGAGCTTGTTTCAATCCATACAATGCTTTCTTAAGTCTGCAAACATAAGATGGATTATTAGGGTTCTCAAAACCTGGTGGCTGTGACATGTATCCCTCTTCACTTATCTAACCATTTAAGAATGCATTTTTCACATCAAGTTGGAGGAGTCTCCAATTCCTTGCAGTAGCTACACTTATCAATGTCCTGATTGTAGTCATCTTTGCAACTAGTGAGAATGTTTCCTCATAGTCTATACCATGAGTTTGTGAGCATCCTTTGGCAACTAATCTTCCTTGTACCTGCAAACTGATCCATCTGAATTTCTTTTAACTTTATATACCCATCTGCAACCAATTAGCTTTTGATTCGGTGACATTGGAACCAAATCCCAAGTGTCCATCTCCTTCAATGCATCTATCTCTTCGTTCATGGCCTTTTCCCAATTAGGGTTTCCCTTTGCCTCTTCATAGGTTGAGGGTTCCTCTGAAATAGAGTCTTTTGCCAAGTAGATTGAATGCTTCGTAACAAATGTGGAATCATATCCATACCTTTCTGGTTGTTTCTTCTCTCTTTCTGATGTTCTAGGTGCTTGTTTTGAGCATTCTCCAACCTCTTGCATCTTTGCTTTGCCTCTTGACTTCCATAGCTTGTAATCCCTTTCTCTTTCATCTTGATCACCGTCTGTATCACTTCTTGGATCCTGAACCTGTGTATCATGCTTGCTTCCTAATTGATGAGAGTCAGAATCAAGATCATATGGTAGTGTTACCTTTTGTTTGTCTTCATCATACCAAGACCTGTGTTCTTCAAACACAACATCTCTACGCTTACCTCTTATTTGTGATGGTACATGAACATAAGCTAAACAACCAAAAACCTTGCAATGTCCAAGACTAGGTTTTCTTCCATGCCATGCTTCATAAGGAGTCATACCTTGAAGTGATTTGGATTGTAGTCGATTGACAAGGTACACAGCAGTTGAAATAGTTTCCGCCCATAGATAATGTGGCAACTTCTTCTCTTCAAGCATTGTTCGGGCTAATCCAACCAATGTCTTGTTCCTTCTTTCTGCAATTCCATTTAGTTGAGGAGAGTACCTGGTAGTCACTTCCCTTTTGATACCTTTTTCCTACAAGAACTCATCAAACTCTTTGGAGAAGTATTCTCCCCCTCCATCAGATATGAGCTTCTTTAGTGATCTACCTGTATGATTCTCCACATGTGCAAGATACTTTTTGAAGCAATCAAACACCTCATTCTTACTCTTGATAAAGTATAGAACAGTCCATCTACTATGGTCGTTAATAAATGAGACATAATACCTTGATCTTGCCAATGAAGGTTCTTGACTTGGTCCCCATACATCTGTATGTACTAAGTCCAATAAGTTGTTGTGGATGTAGCCTTTGTGGTTGAATGGTTGTCTTTGTGCCTTCCCAATCTGACATGCATCACACCTGTTGATCATGTGTTGCTTTGATATGTTCGGCAGTCCTAGAACACTTTGATCCCTGCATATATACTTCAAGGTTCTTTCATTCACATGAGCAAGTCTCTTATGCCACACTTCAAGCTCACTTAGGGTTTGAGACCCAAAGTTGAATAGAGCTATGTTCCTGGTATCTCCTACTTCAAAAGTAAAGAGCCTACCATGCTTCTCACCTCGGGCTATCTTCTTGAAGCCTTGACATGGATCTTCCACAAAAGCTCCATGTTGGGTGAACCTAACTTGCAAGCCTTTTTCAGCTATTTGGCCTACACTTATTAGGTTTTTAGTGATAGTGGGTACATAGAGAACCTTACTCAGAATGTTTGTCCTGCCATTGAAAGCTTTGACATTACCAATCTTCTCCACATTGTGCTTTGTGTCATCCCCTGTTTGTACTTCATGTCTATGCTTTGGACTTTCCAAATCAGATAGAAGAGAAATGTTGCTTGCAACATGATTCGAGCATCCTGAATCTATGTAGAACAAATGATCATCTTCTTTACCTTCTTTGTGGCTTAGATTCATAAGAAGCAATGAGTCTTCATCTGGTTGATCTTTGGAATAATTGTTGTAGTCCCTTCTATTGTAGCTTCTATTGTTATTGTTGAAGTTCTGTCCACCTCTGCCTCTATTGCTGCCATATCCACCTCTTTCACTTCCTTTCTGGGTCTTCCCATTGAACCAGCAATTTTGAGTGGTGTGGTTGGTCTTATCGCATATGGCACAAGGTTGAACATTCTGACCTTTGGCTTTGTCTTGCTTTGGTCCTTTCTTCTTCCCTTTCCACTTGCTCTTGCTTGCAAAGTTGGCTTGAGAAGTCTCTTCTTCATCTTCTTCCTTCTGCTTGCCTTTCTGCTTCTTATCCTTCTTATCTGCATATAGAGCACTAGTTGAATTACCATGATAAGAGTTACCTTCCTTTATGCTATTGTTGGTTTCTTGATTGAAGAGTTGTCCAAGAAAGATGTTGAAGTCTAGAGTTTGCACATCCATGATGAGATTATAAGCCGTCGTGAAGGATTGCCATTGCTTATCACTTCGAATGCCGTTGAGAATTTGCCTCATGATGACCTCTTCTTCAATCAGCTCTCCAATGGATGCTAACTGATCCGCAACCTTCTTGACCTTGGTAACAAACTCTGTGATGGTTTGTTTAGGTGTCTTCTTCATTTGGTTGAACTCGTTCCAAAGATGATTCTTTCTTGCTTTGGTACTAGCAGAAAATAAAGTCTCGAGGGCATCCCAACTCTCTTGAGATGTCTTGCATCCTCTAATATGTGGTAATAGAAAGTCAGAGATAGAGTTTAGTATGTACGACCTTGCTTGAGCATCCCTTGCGCACCAAAGTGTAAACTTATCTTTCTCCTCTTGTGTAGGTCCTCCTTTGGATCTTGGAATAGGCATAGCTTCATCACCTGCTACAATTCCATAAAGATTTCTACCTTGCAAATAGGCCTCCATTCTGATTTGCCAAGCCGCATAGGTGTGTCGATCAAGCTTCTCGATTATTGAAGGAAAGCCGTCACCCATCTTGATCTAGCTCTGATACAAGTGAAAGAACTTGGAGAAGCTTGTCGAAGGTAGTAAAGTGCGTTTCGAGGCGACGAATTGACCAGTCCTTGAGCTTATGGAGACTCAAATAGACCTTATAGGCATGCGATAAGTGCAAAGAAACACACTATGTACTTTGGAGCATCAAAGAGAATGAGTCGATACAAAATAGATAGGTTCGCGGATCGACTAGCTCAAAAAACTTACTATCTATGGAAGAGACAATAAACTTCAAATGCCCATAGCGACCAGTGTGATTACAATTAGAAAAACTCCTTTTATGGGAGTGATACACATGGGATTGAGTGTATGGAATGCACAAAAGTATAAGGAATAAGCAAAATATGCTATAGGATTGAATGCGACATTCACCGGTGGTACTTCCTATTTTTCAGGAATATGCAAAGATTGACCCCGAGACAAAAACACTCCAATTTCTCCCAATATACTAAACCAAATTCTTTGAAAATGTACAGGCATAAACTAGACACTTATACCTTTTCAATGAGTTATCTTGCACTCAATTTGGAGCTCTAGAGAGAGAGCAGTAGCCTCTACAAGATTACTGTTGGCGAAGAAGATGATGCAAAAAATTGAAGGAGCAAGACAATGATGGTCACAAGTGTATGTATATTGCTTCCATGTATTTTACAAGTGATTCCAAGTCTTTATATAGACTCTAGGAGTGTTCCATGACTTTTACAAGTTGAATTTGAATTCAAATGAAGGTGGGAATGGTTGTTGGAGGGAATCAATTCACTTTTCTACAATCTAGGAAAAGTGAAGATCTAGTTTGATCTACTTTAGGTGATTTGATTCGCTTGATTAAATGCAACTTGAACCACCACAAATATTTGGGATTTGGGCTCTATATTTCTACCTTTTCATGTGTAAAGCTCAAGGCTTTTACAAAGGTAAATGAGCCATCAAAAATCTCTCAAAAAATTAGAATAAATGAGCATATGAAAAAGAACTCTCCAACGGATATTATTTCGATGCGATAGCCTTTGATGTAGATCAAATCCACCTCAAGCATAATGTAAGCTTGATGTTCCAACAAGGCTTGGGGGAGTGCTACCACGAGCGATCCAATACTGTAAAACAAATAGCTACTCTAGTTCTTTTGAATCTGGTATAAAAACGTGTTCGGGAAGTACAAATGTTTCTCTTTCATCCGTCCATAAGTTTGTGGAGTCGACTTGAAGCAAACCGCTTTTATCCCGCCTCAGTATTGCGTTTCTTCTAGAGGTGACTACTTTGAACCATTTCACATCAAAAACAAAGTAATCAAACTTTCTAAAAGACAGTTTCCAAATATCATCAATCACTCTAGAATAATCTAGCTGGCCTTCTTGAGCATTATCATCTCTTGCACTCACTTTGCTTCTTTGCAAAAAGTTCACCATCATCCCACTATCAAAAGTAGACCCATTTTTATCGATTCGTGTGATCCAAAAGTGTCATCCATGAGACCATAATGCACCATATTTAGTATACTCCCAATCACATCCTTTTGCGAGTTCTTCTTCTTCTTCAAAGATATCTTCACCTGTTGCCTTTGCCTTTGCTTGTGAAACCACTGTATCTAGCCATCTGCTCATTGGAAAAGGTGGAAGAGGTCAAAAAATTTTTGGAAGAGGCAAAAATCAAGTGGAACGATTCCTTCAAGATTGAGCTCTTACCTTTGCATTGGTCTCCTCGACAAGCTCATACTTTTCTAACCACTTCTGCATAGGCTCAAAGTTAACTATGCAAAACTTCATTGCCTTCTCTCTGAAAGTTGCATCCATTTTTCTTTACAACCCTTTACCTTGTGGTTCATCCCCATGAGAGGAACGTCTTCATCATCACTCCATATGCGAGGCATTTCTAGATCCGACATATGTAGAAACTCACTTATGAATACAAGAGACTCTTGGATGAGCCATCCCTCTGTCGTGCTACCCTCTGGATGTGCTCTTAGTTGAAAAACTCCTTTTAATGGCTTCATAAAGCGCTCTAAGAAGAACATCCATCGACAATGGACAGTTCCTCCTATTCCAACTTCATCTACCACATGAACTAGTAAATGAAGCTGAATAGTGAGAGTACTTGTGGGAAAGTATTTCTCTACCATACACACAGCCTTGATAGCATTGAATTTTGCACTCTCTATGCTATCTCTATTGATCTCTTTAGAAGAGATCCACCGTACTAAAGAACTAATTTTATAAATCGTTCTTCGTATATCCTCCAAAAGACAATCTTTTAAGGCTACAAGGAGCACAAACTGTAAAACCTTGTGCCAATCATGAGACTTGAGTCCTCCAAGATCGTTGTTTCATGTGAAAGCAATCTTTAGACACCTCATGCATGCAGTAGGTGTCCGAAACTCTGAAATTGTTTTCTTCACTTGTTGCTCTTCCATCCTGCGAAGCACCCAATGAGCTCTTGGTAACAATACTATTCCGTTGGACTTAGTAATAGCCCATAACTCTCGCATACGACCTCGCTCTTCTAATTCCTCCCTTTGTGCTTTGTTTTCTTTCTTTCCAATCAAAGTCTTCCAAAGAGTCTCTCCCACATTCTTAAAAATATGCATCGGGTCTACCAAATGATTGATTAATAATTCACTCCAATAAGGGAGTTCATGAAAAATGGACAACTGTTTCATGCCAACGACTGGAGTTTCTGAATTCCACAGTTGTTTCCAATCGCTAACTTTCATTTGGCGTTGCGCTTGTCGACCAATTTTTCCTTCACGTAAAACATGTCCATTAGGCAAATATCTATGGTGTCCTTCATAGACAACTTTACGTAGTGCTTTGGAATAGCATGCTTCGAGTCTTGGTCTTCATAAAGGACAAGCATGGTAACCCGAAATCGATAAACCTGAACATTCACCATAACCAGGCCAATGATGCATTGTCCACATAAGTATGCCTTGCACTCGCATGTCTCCTCTTCTTATAGGTAATCCCATCCCATAAAATGCGCAGTTCTTCCACAAGTGGTGCAAGATATACATCCATGTTTTTTACCTTATACTTACCTGGTACAATAAGAGGTAATAATAAATGACCTTTCTTCATGGTCTGCCATGGTGGGATGTTATAATTGACGAAACCTATAGGCCATGTGCTGCATGAAGAGTTGCGTAAACCAAATGGATTTACTCCATCCATAGCTAGGCCTAGGCGTATCGACCGAGGCTCACTAGTAAACTCTGGCCACTTACTATCTATGTGCTTATAAGCATCAGATTCAAGAGGCACTCGCATTACACCATCTACAGAACTGCTCTTTGCATGCCATGACATTAACTCAGTTATAGTTTTGCATCTAAACATGTTCTTAATTCGTGGAATAATAGAAAAGTGACGAAGAACCTTTGGGGGGATTGCTTTGCCTACAAGGTCTTCTCTAAATCTATTTGATCCACAGTTTGGAAGTATGTGGAGATGCTCATACTCATTAGGAAAGAGGATGTGATCATTCAAACAATCATGAATCTTAGTTTAATCCATTTCAATGGACTATAAAAGGTTTTTTGCATCTCCACGTGTTGGAGGTATGTCATTGGCCTCTAGCAAAAATTGATCTTTTAGAAGCATCCAATAAGCAATTACAAAGATATTAGTAAGTAAAGTTATTTTGATACAACAATGAAAGTTTATTTGAAATCCACTTACCTGAACAATTCAGTGACACTACTATCTGGCCATCCATAAATGGATTGCAGATTGAGTATCACGAGTGACACACGTAGTACAGATATCTTTGCTCCATTCTAAAGTGGTCAACGAGCTAGTCTTCACATGTTTTCATATTCTTAATCGACTTCTGACTGTGAAAATTTTGTTGTGTCCATGAATACATCATCTTTGTCCATCTCATAAAATGCTTCGAGCATTTCTTCCATCTCATAAAATGCTTCGAGCATTCCGTGTAATGCTATTAGTACTTGCTTGTATGTCTAACTCCTTTTTTGTTCTCTTTTATCCACGAGAGGTCAATGGTGCAATGTCGTTTGGGTCCATCTGCTCAGCTGGGGGACCATGTGAATGGTAGCGTAGGTTTTCTAGTTGACTTTTTATCAAAGGATCCATACTCTCTAAGATGTGCAGTACAAATTTGTCATTTGCGATAAATTTGATACTTGCACTAAGTGCAAGGACATGCCATTCACTCCTCCGGATACAAACAAGCCATCTGATACAATATGGACATTTTATAACATTTGATATTTTTATTAAACCTAAAAATCATACTCTTAAAGACTTAAACTTGAAATACTAAAACCTAAATACTTAAACACCTAAAAAAAACCCAACAGCCTAATCCTAAGACCCTAATACTAAAGACCTATATATGTGCATATGTGTTATATGTATTATATATATGTATTATATATATTTTCATTAGTTATATATTAAGATCCTATTATTATATATTTAATTATAAATATTTAATTTAATTATTTAAAACACTAGTTCTTTTTATATTTATTTATCCATATAATTATCCTATTTTATATATATACTTATTTATATATTCAGATATTTTTCATAATTTTTTTCTATATTTTCTCTTTATATAAATTTAATAGAGTTATATGTATGCCTAAATCCTAAAACCCTAATCTTAAAGATCTAGACCTAAAATATGTATACTTCTGTATGCATGTGTATATACATGTATACATGTATTATACACATATGTGTATGTGCGTATATATGTTATGCAGGTGTTAAAACACTAAAACCCTAATCGGAAAGACCTAGACCTAAAACATATGTGTATGTGTATGCATGTGTATATATATGTGTATGTGTATATATATGTGTATGTGTATATATGTCTGTATGTAGATATGTGTATAAGTATATGTGTGTATGTGTATGTGTATATATATTTACTCTAATTAAAATCCTTTAAATTAAACCTATTTTTATATATTTAATTTATCTATTTAAAATACTAGTTCTTTTCTATTTATTTATCTATATAGTTATCCTATTTTATATATATGTTTATTTATATATTCAAATTTATTTCTTACTTAATCCTATTTTTATATATTTAATCATATATATTTAATTCATTTATTTAAAACACTAGTTCTTTTTTATTTATTTATCTATATATATATAAAATAGATAAATAAACACTAGTTCTTTTTTATTAATTTATCTATCTAAAATACTAGTTCTTTTTTATTTATCCTATTTTATATATATATTTATTTATATATTCAGATTTTTTTCTTATTTGTTTTCTATATCTTCTCTTTATATAAATTTAAGTGAGTTATATGTATGCCTAAACCCTAAAACCCTAATCTTAAATATCTAGACCTAAAATATGTATATTTCTGTATGCATGTGTATATACATGTATATATGTATTATACACATATGTGTATGTGTGTATATATGTTATGTAGGTATTAAAACCCTAAACCCTAATCGGAAAGACCCAGACCTACAACATGTGTGTATTTGTATGCATGTGTATATATGTGTCTATGTGTATATATATTTGTATAAAGATATGTGTATAAGTATATATGTGTATGTGTATGTGTATATATATTTACTCTGATTAAAATTTCTTAAAATTAAACCTTTTTTTATATATTTAATAATATATATTTAATTAATTTATTTAAAACACTCATTCTTTTCATATTTATTTATCTATATAATTATCCTATTTTTTATATATATTTATTTATATATTTAGATCTTTTTCTTAATTAATCCTATTTTTATATATTTAATTATATATTTTTAAATATATATATATCCAATGAGTACTAGTCCATTGCTTTTATGGGCTCTAATAGGCCAAGAGGGCCTTGCCGATTTCCCATGTTCACTGAATATGTGCCGATTGATTGTCCAAAATTGGAGGGGTAGGTCAAATATGGTACTGGCCTCCAAATTTGAATTAGATACTCAAAAATAGGCAGTCTTCACAAATGGTTGGCGGCAATAGTCATTTATCCACTTACACTTTTATTGTCACTTTTGCATGCAAGCTGAGATCCTCATTATGTGCCGCCTATGATATTGGAATGACCCTCAGAAGCACATCCTTCACATAATTCTTCACATAATTCTTCACATAACATAGAATGAGGAAGATTGAAGGTCATCGCTTGTACATATATTGTGTATGTCGATGTAAGATAACCATCAACATATATATAGAGAAGCACCACCAAAGTCTCCCGCTGTTTGCTAATTGTAGCACAAATTGGTACTCATCTTGTGCCAACCATGTCCCATTCACAGTAGCAACATAAATAACCGATGCCTGATCTTGGAGAGGAGTTGCGACGGAGAGCCTGGAGCTGTGAGATGGAGCTACTGACATAGACAATGTAGCTGAACACAGACGCATTGAAGGGAGGCACAAGAGTTCATGAGGAGACCGCAATGTTGGAGAGGAGAACATTTTCAGAAGCACAAGGGGGAGGGGGAGGTGATGGCAGTGGTGGCCGCGGTGACGGAGGCGCTGGGGATGCAAGAAGAGGAGGAGATGGGGGAGGTGGAGATGGAGGTGGAGGGGGAGACAGAGGTGGATGTGGAGGGGGATGGGGAGATGGTGGTGGAGGGGATGGGGGAGAAGGAGAGCATGGTGGAGGAGGAGACGGAGGTGGAGGTGGAGGGGGAGATGATGGTGGAGGAGATGGGTGAGGAGGAGAGCATGGTGGAGGAGGTGGGGGAGGAGGAGAGCACATTGGAGGAGGAGAAGGTGGTGGAGGGGAAGATACATGTGGCGGTGGTGGTGAAGAAGGTGGAGGAGATGGAGGAGGTGGAGGGGAGGGAGGAGGGGATGGAGGAGGAGGAGGGGATGGAGGAGGCAGAGGTGGAGGGGATGGAGGAGGAGGGGATGGAGGAGGAGGAGATGGAGGAGGCGGAGGTGGAGGTGGAGGGGAAGGGGAGATGGTGGTGGAGATGGAGGAGGGGGAGAAGGTGGTGGAGGGTGGTCGTGGAGGGTGTGGGGGGAACTATGAAGGGGTGGCCGGGGGGGGGTGGCTATGGGGGCTAAGGGGGAAAGTATGAGGGGGTGGGGATTGCTGTGGGGGCTGAGGGGGGGGGGGAGTATGAGGGGGTGGGGATTGCTGTGGGGGCTGAGGGGGGGGGGAGTATGAGGGGGTGGCAGGGGGTGGCTGTGGGGGCTGAGGGGAGAAGTATGAGGGGGTGGCAAGGGGGTGGATGTGGGGGCTGAGGGGGGAAGTATGAGGGGGTGGCGAGGGGGGGCTGGTTGTGGGGGCTGAGGGGGGGAGAATGAGGGGGTGGGGGGGTGGCTGTGGGGGTTGAGGGGAGAAGTATGAGGGGGTGGGCTATGGGGGCTGAGGGTTGAAGTATGAGGGGGTGGCGAGGGGGGGGGCTGTGGGGCTGAGGGGGAGAGTATGAGGGGGTGGCGGGGAGGGGGAGGGCTGTGGGGGCTGAGGGAGAAGTATGAGGGGGTGGCGGGGAGGGGGGTGGGCTGTGGGGGCTGAGGGGGGAAGTAAGAGGGGGTGGCGGGGGAGAGGGGGGCTGTGGGGCTGAGGGGGTGAGTATGAGGGGGTGGTAGTGAGGGGGTGGCTTTGGGGGCTAAGGGGAGAAGTATGAGGGGGTGGGGGTGGGTTGTGGGGGCTGAGGGGGAAGTATGAGGGGGTGGCGGGGGGGGGGGGGACGGTGGGGCTGGGGGGGGGGAGTATGAGGGGGTGGCAGGGCGGTGGCTGTAGGGGGCTGAGGGGAGAAGTATGAAGGGGTGGCGGGGGGTGGGCTGTGGGGGCTGAGGGGGGAAGTATGAGGGGGTGGCGGGGGGGGAGGGGGGCTGTGGGGGCTGAGGGGGGGAGTATGAGGGGGTGGCAGGGGGGGGGGCTGTGGGGGCTGAGGGGGGAAGTATGAGGGGGTGGCGACGGGGAGAGAGAGAGAGAGAGAGAGAGAGAGAGAGAGAGAGAGAGAGAGAGAGAGAGAGAGAGAGAGAGAGAGAGAGAGAGAGAGAGAGAGAGAGAGAGAGAGAGAGAGAGAGAGAGAGAGAGAGAGAGAGAGAGAGAGAGAGAGAGAGAGAGAGAGAGAGAGAGAGAGAGAGAGAGAGAGAGAGAGAGAGAGAGAGAGAGAGAGAGAGAGAGAGAGAGAGAGAGAGAGAGAGAGAGAGAGAGAGAGAGAGAGAGGGGGGGAGGGGGGGAGAGGGAGGGAGGGAGGGAGGGAGGGAGGGAGGGAGGGGGTGGGGGGGGGAGGGAGGGGGAGAGGGAGAGGGAGAGGGAGAGGGAGAGAGATGCCGCGATACACCAAGTGTTGTTCTCCTTTAGAACTTTGAACACTTCATACATAGCCTTCCTCCACTCTGGTTTGGTCTTTGCCTAAGAACCTGGCTCTTAATCTACAATGACATTCATCATGTATGCATAGTGCTTTCCATTAAAGAACGATATGTATACCTTTGTGGGGATGCCTTCTTCCTTGTAGACCTCCTCTCTTCACCTTTGGGATATTGCTTCTTGATTCTATTGAGATGTACATTAGGCATAATGACCTCCTCAAGTTCTTCCTCTTCCGACTCCTCTTGAGCTTCTCTAGTGTCAAAGTCTGTCTCTTGCAGCCTTCTATACTCTCAAGTAGTGGATGATCTTTCATAACCATAAAGGGAAGAGTGATCATATGAGTTTACCTTATATGTACAAGCCTTTAGTCCAGTGATTGTGATTGACTCTTGATGTTGAATCTCCACATCAAACTCTGCATACTCCTCTTGATCCTCTTCATCCAACTTTTCCTTGCCCTTGTCTCCATACCATGACCTTGACTCACCAAACACAACATCTCTTAAGACATATATTTTCTTTGAGAGAGGGATGTAGCATATGTAGCCTTTTTGCTCATTTGATTAACCAATGAGCACACATTTATCAGTCTTGGGCTCTAACTTTATTCTCACTTCACTAGGAAGATAAAACAAAGCATACACATCCAAATACCTTGAAGAGCTCCATGGTTGGTTTCTTGCCATAATAGACTTCGTGTGGAGTCAAGTTGTGCACACCACTTGTTGGAGCCTTATTCATCAAGTAACAAGCTATATTCATAGCCTCAACACTTCATCAAGTAACAAGCTCTTGAGATTGTGCACTTCATTTTTCATCATTTTCTTTTTCATTTGAGTCAAGATTAAGTCCTTCTTTGGCATCTACATAAAAGCTTTACATTTCGTCACACACCACAACTCTGCTTACCTTCACCTTTTGTGTGAGTGGATTATAACATTTATATCCCTTTCTCTCAAGGGAGTATTTAATGAAGATAACTTTTTTTGCTTTTAGATCAAGCCTCCTCGACCTCAACTCATCCACAACATGTACATATGCAATACAACAAAAAACTTTCGTATGTGATAAGTTTGGTTTTTTTACCTATGAACTTCTCTTTAGGTGTAACTTGATGTACATCAGCAATGAGAGTTCTGTTCACGACGTATAGTGTGCATAATGTTTACCCAATAACATTGAGGCATAGACTTCTCAACCATCAAGGCTCTCTCTATTTCTACAATATGTCTATTTTTGCATTCAACAATGCTATTTTGTTGTGGTGTGTACCAACATGAAAATTGACGTCAAATACCATGACTTTTTAGAAAGTTATTGAACTCATTTGACATATATTCACATCCTCCATCATAACTTAATGTCTGAATATACTTCCCTGTCTGCTTTTCCACCATAACTTTAAAATTTTGGAAGTAAGTGAACACTTCACTCTTCTCTTCCATGAAATATACCCATAGTTTTGTGTATGTTCATCAACAAAAGTAACATAAAACCTATAACCACCCATAGATGTGGTTTTAGCAAGACCCCAATTATCGATATGTACTATTTCTAGCACATTCTCACAAACATGCTTTTCATGCAAAATGATGTTCTTGACTATTTACCAAATTAACATGTTGCACATACCCTTTGCATTTTTACAAATTTGAAATTTGGTAGTCCATTGAAAGTCCAAATTTGCATGTCTGATTCCTTTGTGCAAGATCTCTATATTAGCAATAACTCCTACACTTTTTGCAAACATGGCTACATTCACTTCAAGAGTTTTAAGATTTTAGGTGAACATCCTACCCACTTTTTTGCTTTGGAAATCAATCGTCCATCTTGTTTGTACTCTTCTACATATTACCCATCAACATTGAACCTCACTTGTAATCCTTGGTCAACCATTTGTCAAATAGAAACAAGATTTTTTGTTATATTTGGAACATGCAACACATGAGCAAGATATTTTACCTTCCCATTCTCCATAGACAATGCTATGTGTTGTATGCTTGATAGTGTGTGATCTATCATCACCTGTTTCAACATATCCAAAAACTCACAATTTTTGCAAAGTACTAAATCATTTTGCATGACTTGTCATGTGCTTTGAAGCACTTGAATCAACATACCAAAAATTACCATTTAATTTGGAAACATCAGGAGACATCGTGTTCATCACATGATGTTGAACCATGAATAGCTTCTCAAAATCATCTACATTTGTGGATGAATAGTTGTTTTGCTGCCTTCTATTATTTTGATTCTTCGACCTACAATCACATTCAAAGTCTCCAAGTTTACCACAATTCCACCATCCTTTATTGTCATTACCTGAATCATTTCTTTGGAAATTTCTATGCCCTCTTTGGCTCCCCCTACCTTGAAACTATCCTCTGCCTCCTCCATGGTTTTGATGTTGACTTTGGTCTTGGTTACTATTTTTGCTTCAAATTTTGAAATGTCTACCTTTGCCTTTTGCTCTGCTGGAGCACAGTACTTGCTTTGAACTAGGTTTTCTTGAGTCCTCGCCAAGATTCTTTTCTTCAATAATCAACATGGACACCAGATGAGAAAAATTCATAATGTTTTCCATGGTTTGTATAGAAGTTATTAAATGCTTATATGCATCTCCTAAACAATGAAGGCACACTAACACCTTATCATCATCATCATCATCATCTATATTCCTGCCTATAGATGCAAGTGACTTACATATGGTTTTGCTTTTCATGGTGTAGTCACTTACAAACATGCCCTTTTTCTCCCGTGTATGCAGCTCTTGAGTTGCAATTTTTGTGCCTTTGTATTGGTCTCATACAATGTGACCAAATTGTTCCAATCCTCTTTCAAAGCCTTGGCATCCTGTATGTGCCCAATGATGCTATCCTCTATGCTAATAGATAGCCAATACGTTACCTTTCATTCTCTCCTTCGATGTACTTCTCGTACCTTTTCTCATTAGGAAATTTGTCATTCTTAATCTCCAAGCATGGAAGTTCTTCTCTAGCTTATCATTCATAATCTGACTCATTCAATCCGCATTTTGCATTTCTGCAGTAGTTCACAACACTACCAAAAAATTACAAGCAACTCTTCTCCTTGAACACTATTGCACTATGATCTGATAGTTTGATGTGAGAAAAACATAATTTTCATGTACCAATAGTACATGGTATCACTTGAAATTCTAGATCTAGGATATTTGAGTATTGATGAACATGCCACAAGTTACAATTTTTCAGACTGAATTGGTTTTTCTATGGGCCCCACCTTGCAGGCTCAAAATGGAGGTCAGGATGCCTTGAAAAGAGAAATTAGACTAAAATGAGTGCCTTCTTGCATACTCTTTACTGTCGGTCTTCTCCATGAGCTCTCTACACCCACACTAGCTCTGATACCATGTCACAAGGATGAAGATAAGGAAGATCACTCACACACACTCATAATGATAGAGGAGCACACACACATATTGAGGCAAGGAAGAATGTTGGCAACAATCAAGGCACCCAAGGACTCACAAGACAAGGAAGCCAAAGAAGGGAGCCAGAGTAGAGAGAAGGCACAAGCAGACAAGGTAGTCAACGAAGATCTGGCAAGTAGGCCATTATTTTTCAAAGAAGTAGAAGCTCATCAAAGAGGTGGACACACAAGAAGAAGGAGCAAGTAGGGAGCTCCAAGACGTGTATGTTAAATTGTTAGAAGAAATCCCTACAACAATAGTGATTTTCATCACTAAAATCCATTGTAAATACCATTTCATATTTTTGTAGCTCCATTTTGTCCAAGCCAAGGAGTCCTTGAGCTTGAGGAGCTTTAGAAGTAGCTACCTATCAATTTTCATATTTTTAAGACTCCGTTTGAGCCCTCAAATAGGCCCTAGAACCTAATTTTTAGCTAGGCTGGAGACTAGGTCTGGACAAGGCCAAAAGCTAGTAAAAAACTATAAATATTGCTAGAGAGCTCATTTTTGAGGTTAGCTTGTAATATAATTGAACTTGTATGAGCACTTCTGAAGTAATCTAAACGAACTCCATTGTCTCTCTCTTTGTTTTTGCCTTGTGTGCGCGTATGTGTGTATGTGTGTGCATGTTTGTGTGCTTCTCACTCATGCACTTGTGCCTTCACTTGCTCTAGGTCTTCATACCATCCTCATGTCTTTCCAGATTGACATTAAAGGAGGTGCTACTCATCACTGAGCTACACCAAATTTTGGCGTCGTTGCCGGGGATCGAGCTTTGAGGACGAGCGTGTGATGGTAAGACGTAGAGTTGAGGCGTTGGAGTCATAGGTATTTTCTTCACTTTTATCTATTTTTTTTTGTTTTCTTCACCATCATCATCATCACCATCTCCCACCTCCATCTCTATCATCGCGAAAATTTCAGCTTTTGATCAAATCACCATACCCATGCCATTCCCCTCATTTCACTTGTGAGAGAGAGCGAGAGTGTATGTGTGTTTTTGCTATTGTGTGCTTTCTGAGATTTTCTGCAGGAATCAGCATCCCCAGCAGCTGCACCAGCTCCAGCAAGTAAAAAATTTGACTGTGCAGGTCCCGAGGCGTTGATCTCTGTCAATCGCGATTGACAGAAAAGTTGACTTTTTTAACCATGATGTGTAGGCCTAGGGCATCCTAAACATGTGTTCGAAATTTTAAAATTCCTCATTTTTCTGTCAATCGCGATCGACAAACCACGACGGACACTTGCCGACCGACCTGTCAATCGTGATCGACACGTCAATCGCGACCGACAGAGTCAACGACCGACTGACCACGACCGACAGAACCAACGCGTGACACATGTCAATCGCGATTGAGTCATCAATCGCGATCGACCCGTCAATCGCGACTGACAACCCCGACGGACCTATCAATCGTGACTGACCTAGTCAATGACTATTTGACCACGACCGATAGAATCCTCGCGACGAACCTGTCAATCGCGATTGACCAATCAATCGCGATCGACGGATACATTTGCGAAACAACCTAAAGGGAAAGACTTTAAATCAAGCGACCAAACTCAAGTACGATCAAATTTAAGTGTTCCTTGCAACGAAGATTGATTGGACAAGAAGTGGCATCCTAAGAAAATTAAAAAAGAACAAGTGATTAATACAAAAGAACTCAGCAACGAGGTTGTACTTGGGAAAATTGGGAGTATTCAATTGGGCATATGAACCTTAGATCAGGACGACACCTAGGAAAAGATAGGCAGAGTCTTAGGTCTTCAGAGGCTAGTGTCAATCATACTGCTAGGTCTTGGGCCCAGTAGTTGAGCCATCATTCCTACTACCCTAGCTCTAAAACCAGTGAGTCCGAGATGTCTCAAGGTATGGAGAGACCCACGGGAAGTTCAGGTGTGCCATACTTACACAGGGTAGAAGGCCCTTATAAGATGCAACTCGAATACCTGAGGACAAACCGATTAGGTGCGTGCATCTATGAGGACGGCCTAGGAAGATCTGTGGTCCATAGGAACGATCACGATCTATGAATTCAAAGATCCTGATAGCCTAGGAAAGGTGACCTACTTAGAGAACACTTCAGAGAGGATCTTTGTAGTCACGGAGCATGGTAGGCATGCCTACACTTAAAGGGAGAATTTATTTTTCCCCAACCAAGATCTAATGTCTCTTTTGGCCACCAAGGAGCGGGAACATCCTAGGCTCATGGAGCTCAAAGGGACAGAAGTAGAGATAGACATGAGGTAAGCTTTGCCAACCTAATAGGAAGAGAACGAGCACGGACAGAGACAGATAGAGAAGAAACAGAGAGAACTAGAGTTCCAAGGAACCTAAGAAATGCTGATGAATTTCCTTGCCAAGGCCTAGGGAACACACCAGAACCTTGAGACCTACACAACTGGTAAAGTCCATGAAGAATTACTTCGATGGCACTGGAGACCCATACGATCATGTGGCCGAATTTAGGCAAGTCTTGAGAGCTGAACAAGTGGAGGACTTATTCACGCAATACAATGCCTTTGGTCTAACCCTTAGGAACACCACTCTTACGTGGTTTCAACCACTAAATGAAAGACACTTCAGGAACATAGACCAACTTGTAGAGGCTTTCATTATTGAATTCTCTAAGAGTGGCATAAGGCATAACACTTCCTCACTGATTCACAACTTCAAGCAAACCCCTCAAGAGATGGTCAGACTTGCAGGAAGAAGGTTTAGGCAATATCTAGAGAGATGTCTGATTCTTGAGCTACCCACTCCAGCCAAACAAGTGGCTTTATTCCTAGATGGACTGCTAAGTACAAAGTTGAGATCATACATGTACTTAAAGGACCCGAGGACCATACAAGAGTGTGTATGCATGTGCATCGACATCGAGGATAACCTAGGGGAGGAATTAGATCTTTCAAGAATCTACAAAGATTCAGATAGTTCTTCTAGCCTCTCTTCCTCGCAATCCACATCTATTGAGGAACTCGCTGAGAAGGTAGCTCAAAAACTAGGTGTTTCTAGCAAACAAATCCCAAGATTTGCCCCAGTTAAGCGGTGTTATACTTGTGGAGGTGACCATATGGCGAATGTATGTCCCATTATGGCTCAACCCCAAGTTAATCCTAGTAGCCAGTACTGCACCATCAAACGAAGATACACAAATCACACAACCCAAGACTACCCATACAATAAGCAAGCGGTTAGGCAAACCTACCCTCAACCCTGTTCACCACAGGGAAGATATCAGAACCAGTATCCACCACAACAGTATGCTAGGCCTCAACAAACCTACCCACCACAATATCAGACCCGATAGAGACCTCAACCAGTGCTAGCACAACAACCTCCTGCTCTAGCCAATGTGATCCCAGTAAAGTATGCAGCTGCAGAAGAGAACCTGAATAGAGCCATAGTGCCAGTGACACCATTCCTCTCAGAGAGTGACCCCAGTGACCATAGCTTTGATTCTACCCACATTGATAACCCCCAGGCTTACTATATGCAATCTCCTGAACATGGTGAATCCCACTATAGTGAAGAACCGAGTGAACCAAGTTGGGATCCAGAGTATTCAAATATCATGTACACTAATCCGAACCCTAGACCTCAACCCAGGCAAGTAAGACCCCCATTCCCTAGAGGACCATGCTACAGATGTCAGGGAGATCACCTCATTCATGATTGCCCCATGCTTGCACCTACACAAACCCAGTCAATAACAATCCACGGCTTTTGTCAAGATTGCGGAAAGGAGCATCTCTTACGAGATTGCCCAAAGAATCCCAATAATATGCCAAAAATCACTCCTATTAATGTTATTGGGTTAGTAGTGGACCCTACAGGAAGTGTAACTTCCACTGCACCAGTGCAAGTGGTCACCAGAGCTCAAGCACTGCAGCAAAACCAAGGGTTAGGCCAAGAAAAGAGCACCGAGGTTAGTGAAACAGAGAGCATAGCCAAGAAACGGACGAGAGCATGGAAAGATAGCCGAGAGAGAATGAAAAGAAAATGGTCTAAAAAAAGAAGCGATTTAGAAGAAAGCATAAGAGAAACAAAAGCCAAACTTGTTGAACTCACCTCTCAAACTAACTCTCACATACCACCTCCACCTTCATCCCTATCACCATCTAATCCACCATCTTTCAACCCACCTCAGACCATCTCACTACCCCCTAAAGCAGGATCAATATTAGGTGACCCCACTACTGAAGACATAGACATGATGCTTAAGGCATATCAGGCCAGAATCCAAGAAGGGCCAAATGTGACGGATCATGACAAGTGCTACCCTAGAGCTGACCTAGAGATAGAAAGAACCAAGCTTTGCACGAAAATGGTCGCATTGGCTCATACCATGTTTGAAGCCAGTCGCCTCTTCAACTACTCTTGCTTAGCTAAGGCACAATTGCACTTGAATGGACTATTAGAGAAGTTAGAGAGCATAATTGCAAAATCTACCAAGGAAGAAAAAAACCAAGTAAGAGATGAGGCAAGTAAAGGAATGAGCATTCCCCCACAAGAAGCTTACGTGCCCAATTCCACTGAGCCAGACACTTCTTCTTCTATGAATAGGTACACACCTGAATTTCTACGAGAGATTCAAGAAGAGAAATGGGCAAAAGAGAGTGAAGTCCCTCCTCCCATTGAACTTGTGGATGACGCACATGATCAATTCCCACAAGATATTCCCTCCATTTATGGAGGGCTGGAGAGTGCACAATCTCAAGAGAGATTAGACTTTGAGTCTAATTCTTTACATGAATTACCCCACTTCACAGGCCCATGGGAAGCTAAGTCCACTTGTATGAGAACACCCACGGTCATGGTACGAAACGAAGACTCAGTCATACCTAGGAATACGGAGGTAGTAAAGAACAGTAAAGTGCAGTGCAATCTCACTTTAGAAGAAATACTCAAGGTTAGGCCAGAACTATGGAAACATGTAGCGAAATAAGTGCCAGAAGTAGCTAAACCTCGTTCCCAGGTGGGATCTCATGGATCTGTGCCAGAGATACCTCTAGACAAGATAGGAGATATGAGTGAAGGTGAAGAGGGAAACACTTATCTTCCCATTACCCATCAGGGATACACAACCAAGGCAATTCTGGACTCTGGTGCAGGTGTTGCAATTGCTACCACTTCCCTATGGAAGTGTTGGGGCAAGCCAGCACTCAGGCCAACAAGAATGAAATTGCAGATGGCCGATGGTCACATTGAGAGACCTTTAGGAATGCTAGAAGGAATAACTCTCACTACCTGTGGTGTTGAGTTTGAGCATACATTTGCTATATGTGACTTTAGCAAAAACCAGGCCTATGAGATGATTTTGGGAAGACCATTTATGCGGTAGTTGCAAGTGGTACAGGATTGGGGAACCAATTCCTTGTACCTGCAACACTTAGGTGTTACGACCAAAGTGAATCTCAAAGATTACTCTCATAGAGATGTCCCTCCTATCCAATGGAATCCCATCCATAGAGCCAAAAATGATACAGAGTAGTGCATTCCATAGGATCAGGATCCTCATGGATACATGAAGACACACACCTATGGATGTGCAAAGTGGCAGTAGAAGAAGAGAAGAGAGAAAAAGCCAGAGAGATAGGTGCAAAAGAGACACATAGATCAATTCAAGACCCAGCCTATGCACCTGTAGTATTCCCTGATGAAGAATTTGAACCCCATGGTTGGGCAGAAATTTTAGCAACAATGGATGTAGCCATCAATGAGGAACAATGGACACCCCACTGTGACAAAGATGGCTATGACATTTCAGTTTTCTCAATAGAGCCAATCATGGGAGATTCGGTTCTAGAAGAATGTGAACCTAACCCTGATGCATTTGAAGATGCAAGTGACTCCAACCTAGAGTCAATCATTATGGACCCACCTTTTGCATAAGATGAAGAATACTTCTATGAAGTAGAATTTCAACCCCAGAGACATGAAGAGCTTACTACTGATGTGAGGCTAACCACATAAGTGACTACCAAGAGTGAAGGCAAGAAGAGGAAGAAGAAAGAAGTCACAACCAAAGAAGAAGAATCTTTGTTTGAGGTTTTCCTGAAAATTTTAGAAAGTATGAGATAGATGATAGAAGACTCATGGTGAGAATGCCTAAACGTGAGGCACAATCAGGAGAGGCCTATGACAACAAAGAAACCACCAAGAAAATAGTTGTAGCCATAGAAGAAGGAGAGGAAAGATGCACGTACATAGGACATGACCTGATGGAAGAAGAAGAGCGCGAATTGATAGCCTTGCTAAGAGAATACAAAGATGTATTCGCTCGGAGTTACAAGGATTTGAAAGGTGTAGATCCTGATATATGCTCACACACAATCCCCATAACCTCAGAGGCCAAACCCTCTAAGCAGAAGCCCTACACATACAATGATAATTATGCTGCCAAGATCAAAGAAGAGATAGATCGTCTGGTGGAAGCTGGATTTATCTATGAAATTGAGCACACCGAGTGGTTATCCCCCATTGTAGCAGTGCCCAAGAAGAATGGAAAGCTACGAGCACAATGCAGAAGTAATGCGATCGGTATGGACCAAAGCGGGCTTGGATAGCTATTTCAGGGCACATTTACCTAAGCCAGATTTCCTACGCTGCTCCTATTTTATCAGTACCATCACCCCTAGCAGGGCCAAGGGAGGCGATAGTACTTTTGTGCTACCCTCACATCCGCTGTGGCTCCCTTCTTTGGCTTCCTTGTCTTGTGAGTCCTTGGGTGCCTTGATTGCTGCCAACACCCCCCCCTCTCGCGCGTCTGTCGTCTCTGACAGACCCTTGTCTAGCTGAGCGTTGGACATAATATTGAACCATATCGGAAGCAAGGTGGTGTTCTTCTAATTGCAGCCCCCATGCTAGGTCTGTTAACAATGCATCCCAATCCACTGGACCTGGAATGTCTGGATGGGGCACCCGTAATTGATCTGAGTGGATGGTCCTCTCCACAACAAATAGTTGGAGGAGATGTGAGGGCTTGGTTTACAAATATTTCTGAGTGATATTCCCGGAACCCTGTGACGAACATATCCTTGAAGGTCTGCTTGAAGCATGCTGGGAGGTATTTTATTCTTGCATGCCAGGCATATACTACCTTTATTGAGGGGGTAGTGCTCATGTCATATACCAGGTCTTGGTTGCCTGCAATGAAGCCAACTCCTAAGAAATGGGGGTCCTTGATGTTCTTGAATGTCCTGAATGTGATCAGCATTAATTCAAAGATTTTCATGCACATTTGTCCCATCACATCATGCTTCTAAGAGATCGGCATAGCTTTCCAAGATTGTCTTCATTGTATCTGAGGGGACTGCTTTAAACTGCTTTGGGTCGATCTCATGCGGGGAGCCTTCCATTGCAGCTTCTAGGTTTTCTTAGTTTTGCTTCTGCAGGCGTTTTTTTTCTTCAAGGGCGGTAGCCATATGTTTTCTGAGTAGGGTCAAATTACTTCGGACTCTTAGATTATCTGTTTGGTAGACTTGAAGTAAAGCTTCAAGTTGTTTGACGCCTGGCAATTGAGATGGTTGGGGTGTCTCCAGGAGGGTTTGATGGGCATGCTCGAGTGTGGTGTAGCGTTGATTGAGGTCCGCGTTTTCGTCTTCTATACTTGTGAGCCGTCTCTGTAGTTGTTGGTGATTCGTAGTCAGTTGACGACGACGGTCTTCAAGGGCCTGATACTCACTTTGTAGTTGATACACACATTGATGTAACATCGAAAACACATTATTTACATTAAAGAATGCAGGGAAAGGAGAGGATGCAGAGGGAATGGGGAAGGGGAAGGGAGTCGTGAATGATGTGGAGTCAAGTGGTGAGGTGGGTGGAGTGGGTATGGGAGATTGAGGTTGCGTGGGGCGAGGAAGTGGTGCTGTGGCTGGTGATGTTTGCATGGTGTCAAACGTGTGTGTGACTATGTAGATGGGGACAGTGGGTGGGGTGGATGTGATGTTCGTGAATAGTGTTGTGAAAGTGGGCTAGATGGATTTGATCTATGATCCAATGTGGTATATTGATGGTAAGATCCTCTGTCTCCGCCAAGTACAAGTTGAGCCATATCTTCTTTGGTGGCATAGTGAAGCGTTCTTGGGCGGGAAAAGCAAAGTGTGCATGATCGTTCGTAGGTGGAGAGCGATGGTAGGTGTCATTGCTATCATGTCCTTCAATTTATTGAGATCCTTGTGCTTCATCCTGCCTGGAACCATTGTTTCTTTCTCAGTGGGAATATGCATACCTTGCATGTTCAATGCTTCCCGCACCAGGTTAAGGGTCAGTTTGAATCTTTTGAGTTCGTATAGCTAAAAACATCAAGGCATTAAAACCCATTAACATTCCAATATTCCATAAAGTATAACATGCCTCCCAATTGATGAGCAATTGACCTCACTTGATAAGAAAAAATAGACATGGAGTCACATGTCCCATCACTAAACAATCATAAGCATGTTCCATCTAAAAACACATGCTTATGAATGATAAGCAGAAATCAAATGATCATAATGTGGAGTTAGTGATGTTTTATGAATCCATTGAGATTTTTCAAGTGAATCAGTTTTATATTTAATCAAATATCTGTGATATTGGTTACCTGTGCATGTAGTAGTAACGATATAATCAAGTATTTTCTCTTGAACTAAAATTTTGCCATCCTCTTCTAACAAAGGAGGATCATCTAAAATAGGAGTGAGTGGTAGAGTTCCTTTAAATGATTTCAATAAACTTATATGAAAAGAATTATGTATATTCCGATGAGAAGGTATATCTATTCTTAAAGCATTCGCATTCATGTCCTAAATAGTATATGAAGAGGTCCATAATAAAGTGGTGCAAGTTTGACCTTAGGATGTTGTGAAATATTTTTCAAATCTTTTAATTATTCATAACCATACATAATCATTTTCATTAAATTCTTTAGCTACTCGTTTATTGTTAAGAGTACATATGTATTTTTCTTGAGTCTTTTTAATGTGCCCATGAGCCTCATGAAGTATGGAAATATGATCTTGTGCAAAAGAATCAGCCATAGGTATGTCAGTTTGAGTGATAGACATGGGAGTGGGAAGCTTTTTACCATACATAATTTCATATGGTGCACGTCTAGTAGTGGTATGTGTTGTGTTCTTATATGCAAACTGTAGTAAAGGAAGTTTCTCATCCCAATTACTTGGATTATCTAAAGAATAACAATGTAAGAGATCCAAAATAGTACTATTCTTAGCTTCATTTTGCCCATTACTTTCAGGATGAAATGCAAAACTAAAGTCTATTTTAGAACCTAAGTTTTGAAATAATGCAACCTAAAATGGATTACAAAAACGAACATCTCAATCTGAAGGAATAACTTTTGAAAAACCATGATGGGAAAAAATACATTTAATAACTGACTTAGCAACTTGAGGTGTAGAAAGAGACTTTTTACAAGGAATCAAATATGTTTGTTTACTAAACCTTTCAACAATTGTCCAAATCATATCATTATGTGATGAAGTTGTAGGAAGACTAGTAATAAAATCCAGAGAAATTTGTTTCATGGTCCATTAGGTATGGGAAGTCGCACTAACAAGCCGAATTGTTTACCATGATTTCGTTTTAGATGTTGACACACAATGCAATGGGAAACACACTGTGTAATATCATTTTCAATATTTTTTCAAAAGAAGAATTATTTACATGTACAAATAGTACTTTGTATGCCCCTATGACCCATATATGGTGGTTCATGCATCTCTTTCATTATCAATTCTTTAAAACCTTGTGTGATGCATAATTTGTGTTTGAAATACAAGAATCCATTATGAAAAGTGTAGTGATCCTCTCTAAATGTTGTAGAATTATTGAAAGCATTCCATCTTTGTGAAAAATACAAATCCGATGCATAAGTAGGAAGCATGTCATGAAATGAACAAAAAATGAACAACATAAATATTATTAATAGAAACAATATTTGTTTGTGGGGATGGGAAACAACTAAGGGCATCAACTACAACATTAGCTTTTCGAGGTTGATATTGAATCATAGGCTGAATATTTTATATGAATGAAGCCCATTTAATGTGTCTATCTGAAATCAATGGTTGATTTAATAAATGCTTAATAGCTTGTTGGTTTGTTTTGATTATGAATTATGAACCCATGAGATAATGTTTCCAAATCTTTAAAGCATGCACATAGCCAAAAGTTCCTCATCATATGTACTATAGTTCGTTTAAGAAGGTTTACTTTTCTACTTTCCAATGCAATGGGATGATCATTTTGCATTAATACGGCACCTACACCTGAAGCACTAGCATCTGTAACTACATGGAAAGGTTGTGCAAAATTAGGTAATTGCAAAATAGGTGCATGAAAGAGTGCATGTTTGTGTTTTTCAAATGATTGTTGTTGTGCTGCTCCCCACACAAATTTTAATTTTTTCTTCAATAATAATGTGAGTGGGAGTGCTAAATAAGAAAAGCCTTTTACAAACTTTCTAAGAAAACTAGCTAATCCAAGAAAAGAGCGTACATCATTCATAGATTGAGGTACATGCCATTCTTCAATTACTTTAATTTTCTTTGGATATACATGAACTTTTTGAAATGCCCGTTTTAATTGAGTATGAATAATAAATGGAAATGGTTGGAATCATGCATTGCAAATAAATAAATATCTTGATTTTCAAACTTAAAATCCATGGCCTGTGTATGATAATCAATGCATGGATTATAATGGTGATGAAAATGCATACCAAGTAAAAGATCATAGGAGTACAAAGAAGCAATTAAGAATGTGCATTCATCTATGTATGAACCTATACAAATTTGAACATTATGCACTTCAGTTGTAACATTATATCCAGCTCCTTGAAATGCAGCCTTAACTTTATACATAGAAGGAAGTGGGTTTAATTGGAGATCTTTCACTAGTGTATGCTAAATAAAGTCATGCAAACTACCATCATCATGTAAAATATGACCAATTTTACCATTAATAGTACCTTGCATGCAAAGTAAAGAATGGATAGAAATTGTGTTACCCAAGGTACTTATATCTTGTTCCAATGCTTCTTCGGACCAATTCGGTTGAATGTCATCAAAAACCACCTCCATGTTATGTACTTGAGCTCCAACACGCTTCATGTCATTAGTTTGGAACCTACATTCAGCTTTAGTATGACCAATCTTACCACAATGCCAAAAAGTGATACGGGGCCTCTTTTGAGCATCCATCATCGTAGTTTGAAGGGTTGGAGGTTTGGTAAGATGTAAGGGGTTTGTCTTGGGTACGGGTGAGAAATTGGATTGAGCAGGGCGTTGAAAAATAGGTGGATGCTGAAAAGTAGATGGGCGTTGAGAAGGAGGAGAAGAAAAAGTAGAAAAGGAAGGCTTGAAGGGAAGAGTGGGCTTGATTGGTTGTGCTTGTTGACGTGTTCGTTGTAAGCAAATGGACTTTGTGATGGATTGAAACTCCTTCTCAGCATCATGTGCAAAAGAAATAGCTTCATAGAGGATCGTCGCACGTAGGGTGTTGAGCTTAGCTTGGATTCCCATCTCCAGACCATCTTCATATTTGCGTTGTAAAGTATCTTCATGAATCATTTCAAGCAAACGGATAAGTAATAATCATTGCCAAAAACGTTCAGTATATGTAAAAATAGTATCTCCATCTTTCCATCCAAAAGTTGTCCATGACCGAAGAGCATGTAAGTGAAATTGAGGAGGAAGGAAGGACTCCTTGATCTTCTCTTGAAATGCTTGCCATGTGGTCGGGTGGTCGGTGCTATGACATAAAACATTCCACAATAACTTGGCCTTACCCACCAAATAATTAGTTAGAAATTTCACGTTTTCACTTTCAAAGTATGATTCATCAAAATAGAACTCATCAAAATGAGATAGCCATGAAAGAATAAACTGGCCATCTTCTTATCCATCAAAGCATGAAAATTGGAAATGTTTAGCACCAACCTTGGACTGTGTGCCTTGTTCTTGGGTTGTAATAATGGCCTTCACTACCCAAACTAAGTTATTGTCATCACTTTGCAGTTGTTGGAGTGCAGCATCACGTTCCTTACTCTCGTTTTGGGCATGTTCGAGTTCATGCCACAAAAGCTCTAATTGTTGCTTGATTGGTACCCCAGATAGGGGTGAGGAACTAAAATCATCGATATTTTGAGTAGGATCCATGGCCTTAGGAAAAGAATTTTAACAATAATGTATAAATAATACTTAAGATAATAATAATAATATAATAATACTAGTAAATAAATAAATAAAATAAATAAGAGTTCTTTTATAAATAAATAAAAGAAAGTGTGTAAATAAACAATTAAATAAATAGATAAATAGATAAGGTAAAGAAAGACTGTTAAAAGTTATGTTAAATGTTTATTAAAAGGAATGGGATATCAAAAAGATAATATTTCCTACTGGATAAGATTTATCTCTTGGTGGTATGAGGTTGTGGGCTCAAATCACCTACATACTAAATAAGGAAATATGTTTAACTAAGCTAACTAGGGAAATAACTAAGCCCTTATCGCCACTCACATGTTAGAATTCGTTCACACGTAGCCAATGATTACCAACGGGACCAAATGGAACCAAAGTGAACCATGAGTGCCAGAGAAGCCAAAGATACCAAAGTTATGCCTTAGTCAATGCCTTGGAGTAAGCCAAAGGAGTAACTAAATTGATAAATGAACTTGGTAAACAAATTTGATACCCGAATTGAACTCAAACAGTGAACAATGAGCATAATAAGCAAAGGGGGTACATGATGACAGTGTGACAGGGGGTAGAGTGTGACATGAGGTACTGTGTGACAAAGTGATAGGGGGTACAGTGTGACAGTAGGTACAATATGACAGTGTGAAAGGGGGTACAGTGTGACAGTGCACAGTACCAAATTCAAAAAGTTGAAAAAAATTAAATAGCGAACCAAAACAAATGAACTTGATGAACAAAAACCTCGACCAAACGATTGAGATGGATGTCAAATCGCGAATGAAATGTACACTGCAAATCATAATTGAATGTCAAAACCACCTCTACGAATGCCTTGGCTATGATACCATTGTTTCCCTTCGGATCTCATAGATGCACAAATGCAGAGGATAGTATAGAAACAAAATCACACAAAAGTACTTAGAGAATAGAAAGAGACAAGAGAGGACACCAGATTGGGTACAATATCCCCCCATATACTCTAATGGATGGGTCTATCAGAGCATGTGTATTAATAGGTAACTCATATTACGTCGTGAATAGAAGAAACATGAGGGCTGCGCTTCAAAAACTGTGTTTTTGCTTTATTTAAAAATTGTAATTTTCTTTTATTACAAAAAACATCACTTTCTAAAGAAATCTACTATTTGTACAAAAAGTAACTAGAAATACTATCGTCTAAAAGTATTCTTCTAAATATCTCCAAAAATATTTGAATAAGTCCATGTGCATTGACTCCCTCATGGATCTTCACCAGCTATATCAAAACACAAAACACATTAAAAACCTTAAGGCATTAAAACCCATTTAACATTCCAATATTCCATAAAGTAACAAACACCATGTGATCCTTTATGATCAATTAAACCTTCTATATAAACCCCAAAATAAGTGAATATCCTATGTGCCTAAGTATTCTTGTGTAAGGTACTCTATGATATTGTAAGGACTATATCATTTCATTAAGTGTATTTACAGTTACATGTATGCATGGATATGATTAAGTATGTGCCTAAGTGTATACATATGCATTGATGATTGGATACCTTTGAAAGAGTTATTGTAATGTGCCTATGCATGTGTGATTGGATGTTTGCTTGCCCAATTGTACTCATGTTTTTCTAGATATCTATATACATTTATGCTTATGTAAGTATTTTTTATGTATACATTTTTATGTTCTCTAAGTAGGAATAGGATTGTAAGAATATGATTATATTAACATATAATTATATATATTAACTATAAGACTAAAGTAAATTAATATTTACACACACATACATACACACACACACATATACATATATATATACACATATATATATATATATATATATATATATATATATATATATATATATATATATATATATATATATATATATATATATATATATATATATGTATATATATATATATGTATGTATATATATATGTGTGTGTGTTGTGTGTGTGTGTGTGTGCACGTGTGGAAATATTCATAATGTTAATATTTAATATGAATGTAGTATATACATTTGATTTCAATATTACCTAAAATTTGAATTTGATTTTAGTATAACCTAAAATATTGAATTTAATAAATATGATACATTGATATTAAAGAAAGAAATAAAAAAAACAAACAAAAGTGCATACGTGAGTATAGAGAAGTGTGTGTTAAGTGGTGTGGGGACTAGGTGATGAGTGAGTATGCATGGCTAAACTAAAGTGTGCATGTTTGAGTTCAGTGTGAGTTATAGAGAGTTGTGAGAGCGTATATATATATATATATATATATATATATGGTTGTGCGTGATTCTTTTTATGTCTTTTCTACAGGTAATTTCTCTTGCTACTCCTTCTTCATCTTCCCTCTTGGCGGCTTTGAATGCAGCTACACAGTTCCACATGTGCAGAGAGAGAGAGAGAGATGGAGTCTAGAGAACATCATGTCATTGAACTATTGACACCTACAGTTGTAGCATCTATTGCTTTGATCCCTCATCTTAATCATCTTGATGCTCCATTTGGGAATGATATAGAAGAGCATAGGCCTCATGTGAGTGAAGCATGCATGTATATGAGTGCATATATGCATGTATGTATGAGTGTGAAAGATTGCATATATACACGAGTAAGATTGCATGTATGTACGTGAGTGAGAATGAGCATGTGTGTGCATGATAGTGATGTATGTATGTGCATAAATGATATGTGCATGAGTGAAATTGTATGCATGCATATGAGAGAGTTGTATGTATGGAAATCATTTTCAAGTATGATAGAAATATTGAAAGATAATTAAAAAAATGTAATTTTGTTACAAATGAAAATACTTATGTTCTTTTTCCTAATGTGCTTCTTTAGCCCAACGATGATCTGATGTGAAGAAGCTTTCGATGACCCATTGATGATTTGATGAGAAGCTTGTGATGACCCACCAATTATCTGATGAAGATGCTTGTGAGCATTATCCATGGAGAGGACAAAGCAGACGACATGAAGATGATGAAGAGAACTTACAAGAACACATTTTCAAAGATTGATGGCTATGATAGAGCAAATTGATTGAAGAACACTAGATTGATTTAATTCCATGATGTTTTAAATATGTTGTACCTCATGAGTATAATCAAGTGTATAGAATGAACATGATGAATATTTAATAGTAACTAGATGATAATATAAATATTTATGATTTATTTTTATGAGATGAAAAATGTTAATTTTGCAAAAGAGTGATTTGTGTTGATCCTGTAAGTGCTCTAACTACCGCCTCTTATAGATTGATGATCAAAGTTGATTTATTTGCATCTTAAGTCAATTGTGGTATATAACTTGTGAACCACCAAGTTTTTGCTCTAAAGCATCCCATGTTTTCGATTGGTTGAGCTACTAGTAAGCACCCTGCATGTGTCATGTACCTGGTGGTTGACTTGATCCACCAATTGACCCTTTCACACCTACATTTGGTGAACCTTACGTGAATCAAGCATGCAACCTTCTAACATTTAGCATTTCATCAAAACATATCACGAATATTTATCATATCATCAAGACGCTAATAAGAATTTCTTCATGTGCATTATATGCATTTGATTATACTCATGAGGAACAACATATATACAAACATCATGGGATTAAATCAATTTGGTCTTCTTCAATCGATCATGTTGGTGCAAATGAATCCAAGCCTACATACTTGGACAATGAGAATTTACTTCATAAAGTCACATATGACTATTCTCTTGCAAAAAGCATTTACTTTTATCCTTGTAAAAGTGCATATGTTAACAACACTTACTCTCACGTGGAATTAGGAGGAATCAAATCATGGACTGTTTGTAGGTGACTGATGAGAAAGCAAGTCCTAAAGCTTAGGATTCACTTTACGATCAGAGTTTGATTTGAATTCAAAAAAGTGGCTTCAGCTCTAGATATAAAAGATGGATCAAAATCTCACATGTAAGAGAGCCTGATTTGAAGATCATTTGGAAGGGATTTTCAGCGTTTAGTGAGCTCATTCTATAGCTCCATCACTATCCTCACATTGTGCAATTATATATTGCCAATGGCATTGTAACTCTATGTGATTTAATACATATACATTGATCACATCTCGACTTCACCTTTCTATCATGTATCACTAAGAATAGTGAGTTTTGTTGATCCGGTTATGAGTGTATACTTAACCATTTTGTGTGATCTGACTTGCTATACATTTAGTACAAAGTCTATTTGTATGTTAAAAACTCTCAACTCCATTGCATTAGCCATTTGTTTGCAATCTTTGATTTACTGCTCATTGGTTTGCACATTGTTAGACTCCTAAAATGTCGAGATGGTCATCTGACTTGCTAAGCATAATTCTCTAAGTACACTTGATCATTTCTAATGAAACAACTTGTTATTGGTATCTATCTAAGTTAATTAGATACTCCCAAAAGGACTTTGGTCAATTGTTAGCATGTAAAGAGCACTATTCACTTTATTGAGATGACGTAGTGACCAAAATCGCAAGTTTTAGTTCACTGTGAATATTCCAAGTCATGAAGTTCCAAAGGACTTAGGTGATTATTTGTGATTTGTGGGAAGCTCAAGAGCTCTACTTCACATTCCTCAACTTATTCTTGGCTGGTGTGAAACAAGGATTTGCAACACCACCTCATCTCTAGAATCTATCCACCATCTCCTCCAACATATCATAGCCCTAAATCATGGAAAATATGATCTTTTAATTTGTCTTCATCTTCATCATGTTGTCTTATTTGTCTTCTTCATCGACAATGCTCACAAGTGTCTGCTCATCAGATCATCCTGAGACTTCACAAGCTTCTTCTTATCAAATCATTGTTCGGCTACAAAAAGTACATTAGAAAAACTATAAGTATATTCATAAAAAGCAAAAACACACACTTCTTTGTTAATATTTTCATTCATATTCCTTACAAGCATAAACCTTATTCACATGCACACTTAAACGCATGCACATGCTCACCTACACATGCATTCATACACATGCATTTTCTCACATGCTCATCTCACATTCATATATGCATATATTTTACACATGCATTGATGTACATGCTCACTCATCTTACATACACATGTGTATGCATTCATAGATCACTCATTCATGCACATGCACATAATCATGCACTCTTTGGTCAACCACATGCATTCATTACTCACATTCTACATGTTATACATGCAAGCATGCATACACTTCACATGCATATGCATTCATGCATTTACATTTATCATACTCTTACATGCACATGTCTCACTCACACTTATCATGCATCTGAATTCTCGTACATGCACATGCATTCTCTCTCATATGCATATGTATTCATGCTTATAGTCACCCATAATCATGCATGATTGCACACTCATGCACATGTAATATGCTCTCATTTATACACTTAAACATACATGCATGCTCATATCTCATAAATATTCTCGTGCACATGCATTTCACATTCATGCATTCTACATTCATGCATTCTACATTCATGCAAATGCACACTACATACATATGCACTCATTCACATGCATGCCTTCACATTCACATGCATGCACGTTCATGCACACTCACATGCATCTGCAAATGCAATCTCATATGCATGTACACACACAATTTCCTCATACATGCACATGTACATGCTCCTCATGCACATGTATTTTTATTCTCATGCATACTTCATATACACATGCACACTCTCTCATGCACATGTAAAATTCTTGCATGTAAATTCTCTCTCTGTTCTCTCTCTCCCTCATTCACTCTCTCTTCTGTCTCTCTCATCTCTCTCTCTCATTCTGTCTGTTGTGTGCTATGTTGTTGCCTAATCTCTTTGTGATCACATCAATTCTCAACAATTATCAGCAGTTTCCCAAGGGGCTTCTCTATCAATCTCTCTCTGTCTCTCTCTCTGTCTCTCTCTCTCTCTGTCTCTCTCTCTCTTTCTCTCTCTCTCTCCCTACATGCACATTGTGCATTCTATAATAGCAAGGAGGAGAGCCGTTTTTTTTCTTTGAGCTTGGAGTGGGGAGGATGATGGGAGATGAACAAGATTCTCTCTCTCTCTCCCTTTCTCTCTCCTACACACTCTTTATCTCCCTCATCTACATGTGCCCAATAGACATCAATAAGTTTTTTGTTGATGGGAGGACCTGACGAAGGTGAGAGGGAGAAATCATACTCTCTCTCTCTCTCTCAAGTTGTGCATCTATGTAGCCGAATGTCGCTTTCTGGCTCTCTTGTTGTGATCTATGCCATTACATCTAGCTATGATCTATGCCTACCAGGACCCTATAGCACATGAATAATCAATAGAGGAGAGAATGATGATCTCTCTCTCTCTCTCTCTCTCTCTCTCTCTTTGTGTGTGCTATGCACCTATAATTCTGCAGTAGCTCAGAAGGAGGGGAGGAGATGGAGAAGACAAGATGGGGGGAGGAGATGCAGAAGTCAAGAAGGGGGGAGGAGATGCCTGATTCTCACACACACTCTCTCTCTCTTTGCTTCTCTCTCTCTCTTGTCATGTAGTAGTAGCCAAGGGAAGAAAACCAGAGTTTTACCTGCAAAAGGTACATTAGATCATTGCATACAAACTATCTGATAAATATAAATGTCTAATAGGTGAGTTAACTTACATGACTACATGTACACTAACTTTCACTCCATTCATATATAATCCAGTCAACTAACACAGACATCACATATGCACTTGAACACTTTATTTAGCACATATGTTAACTCACACACACCACTCTTACACACTCCACGTCACTCATCTATGCATAATTAGGTACTCTCGTATATTGTTTTAATTATTTAATAAGTTTTTATATTTAACCAAATATGAACACATTTTAATGTTTATTAAATAAAATAGTCATATACATCACACATATTTAAATGCTCACATGCACACATATATACACATACATTGGTTCACAATAAAAAAAAAACAATTTCATCATGGACATTGCAAAAAGGAGATACATAAACCTCATATCTAAGAAGGCATATGAATATATAGTCATTTAAAGATTCATAGTTTTAAATGTATACCTGGCACATTGGCTCACTCACACGTTCATTCTCAAACACATACATGCATCAACACATATAAACACACATTGAGATGCACATTCTTAGTGACCCACATACTCATACATATGATAAAGGATAAATCGAATGATAAGGCAAATGAGCATATACTTTAGGTACTCAGGATAAATGTCAACATAGGGCTAAGGTCACCATAGGATAATCATATACTGTTGGATCTTATCATAGAGTTAATATCAAAAAGTGAACAAAAAGTGAACAAAAAGTGAATAGAGAATCACACATGGAGTATCACACACTTTGCTTTCATAGTTGCAACACAAGTCAAAAGATGAAAATGAACTTTTAAGCCATAAAAGCAAACAACCAAAAACCAAAATTCAATAAGAGATTCTTGCCCAATGCACTTCTCTATCTTCTTCAACCTGCAAATTCTCAAGAGAGACTTCACACAAACTAGAAGCTCACATAAAACATATTTTTAAGAGTTTTCGAATTCACCACTTTATAAGAAAATTTTCTATTTTCTTGTATGTCAATCAGAGGGATGAAATCCTTCCGACATCGAAAACGTGCCCGTTGTGATCATTCTTAGAATTATTGGGCTTGTATAGGAAACTCTTTGCTAGCTACGCACACATAGCTACACCACGAACTCATTGGTTGTATCATAATCAAATGTTTGTATGGGCTAGTGTGCATCAACAAGCTTTCGACACATTGAAAAAAAGCATTTTCAAGTGCCCCAGTTTTATTTATGGTAGATCCACAAAATCCTTTTGAAATAGAAACTAATGCAAGTGGCATCACAATTGGTACAATTTTAATTCAGGATGGGAGGAGACTAGTATCTTTTTAAAGTAAGGGATTTTCTCTAGCTCATAGAAACTGGCTAGTCCATCAACAAGAACTATATGCAATAGTTCATGCTTTGAAGATTTGGAGACACTCTTTGTATGGGGCAAGTTTTAAAGTATAAACAAATCAAGAGAAATCGAAGTATTTATGTTCCCAGCTTGATCTTCGAGGGAGACACGCTAGATGGGTTGAGTTGATGCAAGAATTGCGCATGGAAATTCTATATAGAAAAGGAGAAACAAATATAGTTGACACATTATCTCGTATGGTGCATCAAATTAGCTTCACAATTTTAGATAATGATTTAATCTAAGAGATCAAAGATTCACAGATTAATGATGATTATTATATGTCTATAATTAATAAGTTATTACAAACTAACGAGGATAAGTCATTATCTAATGTTGAAGTTTAGCAAGGCTGCTAAAAAAAAAAGAAAAGGTTTGTGTGCCTAATTTCCAAGAAGGGAAGTTTAGGAAAGAAGTTATTTTTGAGAGCCATGATGTACCTTGTCCAAGACATCCTAGTATTGAGAGAATGTTTCAACTGATAAGATGCATCATTTGGTGGCCAAAGATGGTCATAGATGTATAACATTATCTAAGTCAATATTTTAAACGTGAAATGAATAAAGCAGAGAGGATCAATCCTCCATGTCTGCTACAATCATTGGAAATATGGCAGTACTATTGGGACAATATTTCCATGGACTTCGTAATGGGTTTAGCTAGGAAACCATGATATAAGAATGCTATTCTTGTGGTGGTCCATCATTTGAGCAAAATATCACACTTTTATTACTACCATGGAATTAGTGGAAGATTTGCACATTGCAAAACTATTTATTCAGAATATTTTGAGACTAGATGATCTATTTAAATCCATGGTTCAGATGGGGATCCCAACTTTATAGGAAACTTTTGGAAACACATGTTGAATAAACTTCAAGCTCAACTCAAGATGATTAGTGGAGAGCATCCATAAATTGATGGTCACATAGAAAGAGTTAAACAAATGCTAGAAGATATGCTACGGTCATATGTTTTAGAGAAACAAACAAATTGGATAGTTTCCTACCATAAGTTGAGTTTGCTTATAATAGTTCGAAGCACACGACTACTAAGATGGAATGTTTTTAGGTGATTTATGGGTTTATTCCCCAAACTCCATCTACCATTGAGTTACCTAGGAAAACTCTAAGTGCTTCACCGCTCCTTGCAAATATCAAGATTACTTCAAAATAGTTCACTTTAATCCTTAACAAGCTACTGAGAGAATAATAACATTTATAGATCGACATTACACACCATGAACATTTCAAGATGGCGACCATGTATTTTTACAGGTTTAACTTTTTTTGTCACTCATAGTGGGTGACAAACTCAAGTTATACCCTAGATTTTGTGGATGTTGGATATTAATCAAGAAGATTAGTGATGTCGCATACAAACTACAATTCCTAGATGATTGCAAAGTTCACCTAGTCTTCCATGTTAGCAAGTTGAGACCATACATTTCTCTAGATGAGAATTGTGCAGATGGTTTAGTCTCCATTAAAGATTGAACATCTCAGCTAGATGTTCCATTTTGAGTCCTTGATAAGAGGGAGTCGAAATTACAAAATCACTCCATACTAGAGTATTTAGTTCATGGACTAGTCCTCCACTGAGAGATGCTACTTGGGATTTACAAGATCATATTCGCAAACACTTTTCTTCCTTGATCACTAAGTATAGTGATTTCTAGAAGGGGGGAGAGTGTTAGATTTCTTTATACATCTATGCTCTACCATTGCTCTACCCACATTTTGTCAAGGACCCTAGCATGGACAAGGACTAGAGCTCCGAGTAACCAATGCTCTAGCACGAGACTTCAAGGTTATTCCATCTCAAGAACATGATTCTTCTATGAGTTGATCCATGAGAGGATAAGTGATGCTCCTCCTTCCTTCAATGCTAGATCTTCACAAGATTGGATGTCCTCTCTCTGTTTTTCCTTTAACTTCAGGATTGTATGCTCCTAACTTACTTTCTTTGAAATTTAGGAAGTGATTGTGCTACTAGCACCTTCTTATTCATAGTCTTGTATTTTGGCTCCACTAAAGCTTCATGTTCTTCATCAACATTGAAAACATATTCTTGAATTAAAGCATATTCATCCAGTGAAAATAGGGGAATATGGGAATCAGAATTATTTTGACAGTAGCTTAGTGATGAGTAGCACCTCCTTTAATGTCAATCCGGGAAGACGTGAGGATGGTATGAAGACCTCGAGGAAGTGAAGGCACAAGTGCGTGAGTGAGAAGCACACAAACATGCACACACATACACACACACGTGTACACAAGGCAAAAACAAAGAGAGAGACAATGGAGTTCGTTTAGATTACTTCAGAAGTGCTCATACAAGTTCAATTCTATTACAAGCTAACCTCAAAAATGAGCTCTCTAGCTCTATTTATAGTTTTTTACTAGCTTTTGGCCCTGTCCAAACCTAGTGTCCGGCCTAGTTAAAAATTAGGTTCTAGGGCCTATTTGAGGGCTCAAACGCAGTCTGAAAAATATGAAAATTGATAGGTAGCTACTTCTAAAGCTCCTCAAGCTCAAGGACTCCTTGGGTTGGACAAAATGGAGCTAAAAAAATATGAAATGGTATTTACAATGGCTTTTATTGATGAAAATCGCTATTTTTGTAGGGATTTCTTCTAACAATTTAACATACACGTCCTGGAGCTCCCTACTTGCTCCTTCTTCTTGTGTGTCCACCTCTTTGATGTGCTTCTGCTTCTTTGAAAAATAATGGCCTACTTGCCAGATCTTCGTTGACTACCTTGTCTGCTTGATGATGTGACTATGTACCTATGTCACAAGGTCTTAGGGACTTGTGTCAAAGAGACTAAATCTCATTTGCCCCACAAGTGCATATAGTGGTGGATTCACACACCCTTAATTATCAATCCGAAGAACCACATGAACCATGTGTAAGGACGTGTGCACATGTGATGGAAATTGAAAGACTAACCTACCTCCAACTCACTAAATCTCTGCAAATCTCTATCACAATACCACTTATAGTAGTAAATACAAATTCGAACGTTTCTCTCAGCTCCAAACTCCAAATATGGCCAATAGTGGGTTTGTTTCAAATCTCTCGACAAGACGCATCTATTAGTTGTATTTTCACTCCAATCGACAATCAGTTTTCAAGTTATGGACAAAACACCTACACTCACTCCACAACTCATATTGGCTTACACACACACTACAGTAGTTCAAAAGTGACAGGGAGGGGTAGACAACAGTCCTACACACTTATTCCAAGCTTCTCACACACAGAAAAGATCATAAAGAAGATGAAAATCAGTAGGAAAGAAGCAAATTTGAAATTTTATCTCTCCTTCTTCACAATGGCAAAAATTCTTTACAAAGAGTCACCAAGTGACTTATATACATGTGCCCTAAGAATGGTCCTTTCACATAAGTGACCGGCACTTTATTGGCTAATCTCTAATTTTCTACTATTTTATAAGGAGTATATTACAATGATTCAGACTTATGCATCTAGAGGACTCCTCTAGTGCAAATACATAACTTTGAGGGAATTTTCTAGGATTTTGAAGAAGAAATTTATGCCCATTAATTTGAAAATTTTGGGGCTCCTCTTTATGCCTCTTTTTCTCTGCAACACTCTCCCCCTCTTTCTCTTTATCGTCCCTTGACAGGCTTTGTTCCTTTGTTTGCAGTTTGTTTGTGGCGCCTTAGTACACGCACCGAGTGGTCAAAAAAGCAATAAGCACTATCAGAGAATTTATTACTTTATCCGAAGTTAATCCTTTGCTTCTATAAGCCCCTTGGTATTCTTTATATCAGAAGTTTGGGTTGCTCTATTCAGTCGTGTTGTCACACACACCATCAGTGACTAAGAATGCGATATTCTTACTCACCCTCTTCATCTCCTCAGCCTCTCCCCTTTCTAACTTTTGGTCTTCTGATATTTCTTTGTCTTCACACATCTGACCCTGTTGTTTTGCTTGGAGTCTGTTTACTTTTTTCCAGCCCCTTACTTTGCACGCTTTTGCTCCCTCCTAAGTGAGCATTACGTTTTAAAGGTCCTGTTCTTAAATCTTGTTTGTTATTCTTTGGGACTTGATTTATTTCTTTCCATCGCATGCATCGAGGAGATAGTTAAGACCTTCAGACAATTGGTTATCTTATTTGATGAAGGATCTTTTGTGTACTGTCTCCCTTCCCTGTTTGTTTCTCTTCACTGCCTTCACTTGGTGGATGAGGAAGCTTTGTGCAACCTCCCATGAAATGTCCTGGTTGTTAGCTTTCTTCATTTCCAATCCTTAGGACCTGGTTCTTTGGTGTTGTCGCATGATGCGTGCCCCTACGGGGCTTTGGGCAGAGGGTTGTTCTTTTCTTTATGATCTTTTGTTCTTCACTGATCTGTTTTATTTTTTGATCTCCTTCTTCTTCTCTTTTTGCTCGAGTCTACTTTTACACGTCCCTCCTCCTGAACTCTGACATCTCCGATAGGCTTTTTGTGGCAACGTGAGTACGTTTGTATGACTTTTTGCTCTCTTGTATTAAGCAAATTGGTTTGACATAACATCAATTCTTTCCGTTGGCTCGACTTTACCCCGTCCTCTAGTGCCTATCTATGATCTGCAAAGAAACTTAATTCCTAGGCCACCAGTCTTGCATTGACGTTCGAAGATTTTGTTTGCAAAAATTTCCAAATCCATTTCAAAGAACCCCATAAAAAATGCCTCTTCAAAAGTGTGCATATATAGACTTGGCAAAAAGATAAGTCTTGAGTAGATAGCCATGAGTGTTAATCGACTAGGTATAGTTGATAAATAAAAAACGAGGGCATCTGATCCCTGGTTAATGCCAATAAAATTCAAAAAGGTATACTGTGCATGTTGAAAGACCTTTATGATAGTAAGTAACATACTCAAAATTTTGTTAGTTATTTTGATTGCTAAATCTGGTACGATGGCATATCTGGCAATCCAAAATTCTATTATCTTTACCATATACTCTTCGATTGGTAAATAATTACCGAGTGGACTCGGTAACAATGGATAGTTGAGCCACTCATTATTTATGCTTCCTTGGCGCTCTCCTTCCCAAAATTGTATCCAGGAGTGTCTTCTAGGTACTGGCCAAAAAGATGGATTGACTTGAAGTATATATGGTGTCAATTCCCAGTGTACCCGTAGTGTAGGATTCTTTTCCAAATATTTTCACCTCCAGATAGGGTTTGCTTTGTCAAATTCCTCTTGTGTATAGGTAAATGTTTGCATGTTGAACTGTAGGTTGCTATTTGGTTCTATATTGGTTGTGGTCTTTATGTACTGTCGTGTTTGTTCTTTGAGTAATCCATACGGTACATTGAAAGGTTTCATCATTTGTTCCAGATTTTTGCTTTCAATCTTTGCTTCTTTCATGACTTTGATTACTTGATCTTTAAAATCTTCAATAAGCTGGGACACCAATAGTGCACACTCATGTCGGCTTATAGGCCGAGTATGTCTTTCAGTGTTGGTCCTTGTTTCCTCCCTTATCGGTGAATGATGTATGGGGGGAGAAAGAGGATGTAGCTCAATCTCCTTAGTAGCTGCTGTGGAGTGTGGAACTACTGGTGTCCCCTCATTTACCTACTGTGCTAATTGATCTTTCAATTGCTTTATCACTTAATCCTTTTCTTTAATTTCATCAGTGGCTCTCATAATTGTTTCCTTGTTTTTGAGGAGCTCCTCTCCTATGGCAGCAAGTTGATTCACATCTTCATTGCATTGTACTATATATTCATTTTTTGCTACCTTCCACTTCTTTCTAAGCTCCATAGTGTCATCCATATATCTTTTCTCCCATTCTGCTATGATGGCTTGCTCGTGCTTCAACAGATCTTCATACTTTGCTATCTGCTCTTCTAGTGCTTTTGTGTTGTTATCTGTCATATCAGGAGCTTCTATCGGTTGGTTGCACAAAAGGGTTGTCATCAGCTCCTTGTTTTTGTTCCGTAGATTGTCGGCTTGACCCATGTATACCTGGATTTGAGATTCCAGGATTTTACTTTGAGTATTTATTCGTGCGTTTTCTGCCTCGCTAGCCTCATACCTGCTGTGTAGTTCTTTCAGTTGTTCTTGCAGCTTCTGACTTTCCATTTCTAGTATGGCACATTGATTCTTGGCCTCATTGGTTTCTGCCTCCTTCTCTAATATTATATTTTGTGCTTGAATTAATTTGGCAGATAAATTCTCACCTATTTCTTGGAACTGATTCTTCTTCCTCATTGTTTTGTCATATCTACGTCAGCCTCAAGCATTAGCTGTTGAGTATCCATAGCAGTTTGTATCATCTATTGTACTACTGGCTTGAGTTGAGCTACATCCACATTCAACCAAGTTTTAGGGATGCTTCATTCTTTCTTGGTTCGTACGTCTTTTCCTTGCTCCACATGTATCGTCTCATTATGCGGTTGCCTTACTTGGAGTTGTATTTTGTGGTCTCTCCTCTCCTCTTCCTTATTGATTGATTTGGTGGCACTCCCTTGAAATGTGACATCCACGGAGAGGGTTCTGCCACGACCCTTATTGGCGTGAAGGGTTCCGATTCTTTGACTGTGTTCTCTACCTTTGCTTCCTTAGGTATCTTCATTGGGACGTCTCCCGCTAGAATAATCTCTTTGATTTGGATGTTGGATGTTTCATTCAATTTGATAATATGAATGCCATCTTGAGATGCTTCCTTCCTTGTTGTGTCCCTTATATTCTCAACTAGCGTCTGATCTATCTTTGTGCCTTCCATGCCAAAGCCATCGTTTACTTGATTTAATTCTTCCCATTGACCATAATCTCGTGAATCACTTCTAATATCCACATTCAACACAGAGGTTTCGTGTTCTTCTTGTATGTCTGATGATGAGCTTGAGTTCATCAATCCCAATTCTCTGTACCTGTGAACCTTGGTCAACCTTTTTATTTTTTTAGAGTCTTGATGGGCTTGTTGGTAGTGATGCACTTGCATCGATAGGTTTACATGTCCTTCCATATACTGGTGAGTAGCTTCCATTGCTTTTGTTAATTCATCCTCTGTAATAGGTGGATTTTCTTCAAGCCTTGTCCTTGGAAGTACGTGTGCCTTCTTTGTAGCTGCAGCTTCTACTTCTATTTGCATCATTTCCCAAAGTCTTTTGGTACCTCTCATTCTTGGTTTGGAGCTCGTTCAGGTTCTTCTACGATCTTGACTCCTTTCTTCGTCCTTGGAACTGTAGCAATCTTTGCATATTTAACCATTGCTTCTGATGACGACATCTATTTCAAGTATTCTCTAATGCCCAAAGCATGATAGATCAAGATTGTTAATGCAATGCTTCCATTCATTCCAATGTTTCTTTGCCTGGAAGAGCCGTTCTTGAATGTATGGAGTCATGTTAACTTGGTTCCCTATTTGTTTGATGGCATGGGACAACATTTGCACTATAATCTTCTACGAGGCAGTATATCTGTGCGTGTTGGGAAAGCAAAAATGCTGATGAATGAGTCTTACTTCCTCTTCTATGTCGATGCGATTTATATCTGTGAATGTTCTGGTCTTTGCTCCGCGGCTTTCCTCTTTCAAAATCGTATTCCCATCCTTTTCCCATATGAAAGCTTCCTTAATTAGGTCATGGGTGAATTGTATGATGACCCACACTTCGGTTGCATCTAGGAGTCTAGCCTCAGGTACTAATGGATCATGCAAACGGTTGTAAGGTGTTCATGACTTGCATGCAATGCTAGAAATCTGGTTCATAGATCGGGAGTTCAAAGTATTTGTGGATACCAGCTTTCTTCATAATATCCACCGTCGATGGAAGTTCATGCACTACTTTGAAGTCTTGGGACATTATTGGGAACTGATGGTTAGTGTCCATAATTTTAATTGTCACCAAGAACAAATAGTCCCGGGCTGATTGATCTTCTCTAAACTAGTGACCTTTTGCCTTAGTCACGCTCTGTAGAGGGAATTCCAGCATCTCCTCTTGAATGGTTGCTTCCGATTCCTCAGAAGCCATCTGTACTTGTAATGAGAAGACCATCAGCTTTAATAGAAGGCATGTCGTTAGTGATGTGTGTCTTAGTGACATGTGCATCACTCCGTTTCCCCTTGCTTACACAAGTAAGATCTCTTACCACATATCTTTTCATTTTTATCCTTGAAAGAAAACAAGAGTTAGTGTAGCCGAAGCATTTATTTAATTACATAGTAGGTCCATTCCTATGGAAGTAGAATCTATGATCTACTCCCAAGTGGGAAATGTGCACCACTAATGTTGTTACACACATCATGTGCCGCATGCATGGCCTCCTAGTGTGGTCCTAGCATGCATACTTTAGGTGCATTCAACCCAGCATGAGTGCAATTGGGATCCTGTTGAATGTGTTGTTGTTGTTCTTGCTGCCTCTTGGGTCTCCATATCCATTTTGTAGTTGAAGTGTGAGGCCTCGTCTTCTCTTTGTTTTGTCGTGTTCTAAGTTGTTCCTCTTTTTCTTTAGCAGCCTGAATGGTTGATCTCATGTTCCTCTTGTAGCTTTTGTGAGTCTTGTCTGGCTTTATTGTCCTGCTTTGTCGGTGTAACATGTTATCTTGCTTGTTGATTTCTTGACTTGCAATCTGTTGGATCTTTTTCGGAATCCATATGTGTTGCCGTGTTTTCTGGGATTCTACCAATGACTTTAAAAGACATATTCTCATAATTCTCTTTGGTCTCGATTGTAATGAAGAGAATCCGTTGTTATTCCTTGCCCCATAAAATGAGTGACCTGTATCGGTGTAGACTTCTCTATTTCATTCATTCGATCCTTGCAAGCCCAGTGTAGATTGGTACTTCCTGATTACAATAATTGGCTAGTGGACTTCCATGTGGATGATCTTTCTTTTTTGGAGGTGACTTTAGGAGCGTTGTCTTCACCGTTTCTCTTGGTTTTACTGCTCATGTGGGATGAATCCACCTCAACAATTGATGCATTGGTATTGGATGTCAATCCTTCCGTAGGGGACTCCTTTGGTGAACTCTTGATTGATTCATTTGCTAAATCCTCTCCTAGGGTTTCTTTCTCACACTTGATGGTGTCATGCATGTGAGAGAATTTTTCTTCTAACAAGGGAGTATATCTCCATCCACTGGGGCTAGGTTAATAGCTTCACTCGTCAAAATCCTATTGATTATTAGAGCTCCATATCCGCGCTTTTGTAGCTTCTTGGTGTGTTGCTTCAAAGTATATACCAAAACTAAATCTCCTTCTTTTAATCCTTTATCTTTTATGTGTGCAAGAAAATATGCTTTTTGTCTTCTTTTTGCCGCATAAATTCCTACAAAAGCTTGTATCCTATCTCCTGTAGTTTCTCAATTTGGTCAAGTTGCTTGGAAAATTCATGCCCTGTCCATTCATGTTGTTGGGCTACTCTCAAGGTAGGCACTAAAAAATCGATTGGCAAGATTGCGTTTTGTCCATACACTAGGTTAAATGGTGTAGTTCCAATGGCAGTCTTGTAAGCCGTGCAGAAGGCCCAAATTGCATGATGCACTTGTTTGCCTCAATCTAACCTTCCACTATTGACTATCTTTGTCAATACTGTGCACAACACCTTATTGGAGCTTTTCGCTTGACCACTGGCTTGAGGATGATAAGGGCCTGATTTTTTATGAATTACTAAGAACTCATTCATTAAGGACTCTATTACTTCATTAATGAAATGTGTTTCTCGATCACTCACAATCTCTATGGGTAATCCAAAGCGAGTGAAGATATGCTCAAAACAAAACTTAGCAGTGGTGTGAGCATCATTTTTTCTAGTTGCTTTCACCTCTACCCATTTAGTCAGGTAATCAGTTGCTACTATTATGTATTCCACTTGTGATCCTTTGGCTGGTGGGTTAATGGGTCCTATGAAGTTGATACCCCATTTGGAAAAGGCTCTCGTGCAAATCATGGGTCTTACTAGCATATGATCTTGTCTAATTGGATAATTTAGCTCCTTGGCATGATTTGCAACTTCGTACATAAGTGTGTGCATCCATATGAAGAGTTGGCCACCACAAGCCTACAAAGAGGACCAATTTTATAGTCCTTTCAGCTAAGAAATGTCCTCCTGCGGCACCTGCATGTGCCATTTCTAATATGGGTAAGTACTCTCCTTCGTGCACACATAGTAGTAGTTTGTTATCCTTCCCTGTCTTGAATAATTGTCTTCCCATGATGACATAGTCCTTACTCATTCCTTTGAGGGATCGTTTCCTTGCTAAACTATTTTTGTCCTCATGTTCTCGTGTCTTTAAGAATTTCACTAATGTCTTACTCCAGTTGGGTGCTATTGTAGAGAAGGTAAAGATGTATGATCGTCTGGAGTGGTTTCCTAACATTCTGTGCAACTATTGACATACTCATGGACATCCTTAGGCATATTAGGCCAATAGAATCCTAACTGCTTCAATTCTCTTAGAGTTAAATGAGTCCCTTTGTGCATTCTCCATTTGTTTATGTGCGCTTGTACAATCAAGTTCTTTTTTTCATCTTCTTCCACACATCTAGACAATACACTGTTGAATTCCTTATGATACACACCTCCCACTACAATGTGTAAGTTGTGTGATTGTAGAATCTCCTTTCTAATCTCCTTGTTAATTGAGTGTTGTGGTCCATGAGTGAGTATTGGAATTAACCTTTGTGCCCACTTAGGACACACTTCCAAATTGAACAAGTAAGTGTCTGGCAATTCGTCGGGTACTCCGCTCGGTGGTTCTCCATGTGTTAACCTAGAGAGATGATCCGCTCTAACATGGGTATTTCCTTTTTTCACAATTACCTCAAAGTCAAACTCCATTAATAACAGAAACCATCTCACTAGTCTTCTCGTGTTACAAGGCTTATTGACTAAGTACAACGAGGCTTGATGATCTATGAAGATCTTGAACTTGTTAGCTAACAGGTAGTGTCTGAATTTCTTAACAACGTATCCCTAATCCTTCTCGCTCCGTAGGTGTATAGTTTCTTTCAGCTTGATTCAGTTGTCTTCTTGCATAGGCAATAGGGTGGTCCAATTTTCCTTTGTTTGCTGGTTGAGCTAAAATGCATCCTATTGCATAATTGGAAGCATCCACATGAATATGAAAAGGCTTGTTCCAATTAGGTATTTTCAAAATTGGAGCTGTGCTAAGTCATTTTTTTAGCTCATTGAATGCTTTCTCACATTCGTCCATCCAAGTGAATTGAGTCAATAATCCATACAATGGTTTTGCAATTATGGCGTACATGTGGATAAATCGACGATAGTATCCATAGTAGCCCATAAATGCTTGCACTTCTTTTGCATTTTTTGGTCTTGGAAGTTCTAGGATTACTTTGATCTTGTCTCCATCTATAGATATTCCATTCCTAGATACAATGTGCCCTAGGATTTTTCCTTATCTTTCCATAAAAATGCACTTCTCACGATTCAGACATACTCTATATTGACGACATTTTTCAAATATTCTTTGCAATTCTGGAATATGTTCCTGTCTCTGGTTTGAGTAGGTACATAGGTCTTCTACATATACTTCCATACTCTTCCTTAAGAATTCTTTGAAAACATGACACATCAACCTTTGGAAAGTAGTAGGGGCATTAGTGAGTCCAAAAGGCATCACTCTAAAAACATAGACCCCCCATTCAATCGCAAATGCGATCTTATGTTGGTCCTTAGTAGCGATAGCAACTTGGTTATATCCAGAGAATCCATCCAAGAAGCTCTAAACTTCTTTGCCCGCAACTCATTCCAATAGGTGGTCAGTGATAGGTAATGGATAACTATCACAGATCGTGGCTGCGTTGACTTTCTTTAGATCAATGCACACTCTCGGTTTTCCAATCTTTTTTGGGCACTACTACTAATGGTGACACCCATTCCGTATGTTCTATCTCGTAAATGAATCCGACAGCTAATAGCTTGTCTATTTCTTGTTTAATTTTTGCTGCATAGACATCACTATAAGTGTATGGGCATTGTTTCAATGGTTTTGCATTAGGCGTCATTCGGATTCGATGAGAACAAATGGAGGGTTCCATACCTTTGAGATCCTTTTAGGTCCATGCAAACACATCTTGATAGTCTCGAATTAGTCTTATCAATTCTTCTTCTTCCTCAAGAGACACATCCTTTCCTATGTAGGTGCATTTGTCTTCTCCGTTTTCTACAATCATTATGATTTTTTGCGTTCGTTTCTTGTTGTCATACACTTCTCCTTCTCTTGCCTCTCTCTTCGGCATCTGAATGGCTATTTTTCTTTCCTCTACTTCGTATCTTTTGAAGTGTCCAGGAACTTCAAAAAGATCCTGGGTTAGTTCGGTCTCACTCGTGGTTTTCTCATGGTTCAGTACTATAGGGGCTGCTTCTATTGCTAACACTTTGGGTGTTCCACACTTTTCCTTGGCTTGAATGGCTTCTAGATAGTGTTCCTCCGAATCGAACTCTGGTTTTATCTCTATGCTCTCCAGCTTCTACCTCTTAAAGGACTACCATGTACAAGTTTACATCATAGCTTTCTTCCTCCACACATTCATTCATAGTCAATACTTCTTCATTTACACATACGTCGAAGGTTGCTAGGATTTCCATCCAACTGTGCGGTTTGAATTCTTCATCATGAAAACCTTGAGGCATGTACATTGGGTCCTCTATGGGTTGATAGTTTTGATGTCCTAAGGGCCATAGCTGAAGTTTTTTATCCTCTTTCTTTGCTTCCTTACACATCCATAATTGGGCATCCTCGTGCATCCATGATTGGTCACTAGAATTGGCACTATGGATAGACACATGGTCCTCTTCCTTGTGTACAAGATTCCATTGTAATGGGGGCACATCCCTGTACGCAAAAGTATGCAAATTTATCTTGGTAGTGTTTCCTTGATGTTGAAGGTATAATGAGTCTCTTCCCCAGTCTTGCACTACCCTAACTTGTCTCATGAAAGGTCGTCCTAATATCATTTCATAATTCTTTACCTTTCCAAATTGACATATAGCTAATGTATGCTCAAAGTGGACTCCGCAAGTGGTTAATTTGATCTTTTCCAATATTCCTAGGGGCTTTTCGACATGACCACCTGCTAATTGAAGCTTCAAGCACGTTGGTCACAGGGCTCGCTTTCCCCATTTCTCCTAAATCTCTTTGGTGGTGATACCTACTCGTGCTCCGATGTCTAGTATGGCCTTGGTCATGTATCCATTGTACGTAATAGGAAAACATGTGTTGCTCTCATCTCCTTCGCTAAATTCTCTAACCTTATCCACCGGGATTTGTACAATAGGAGGGTTCTCATTTTCGTTGCTTTCCTTTTCGTTCTTCTCCTACTCTAACTTCAATTGTCTTGCTAATTGTTTCCGTAATTGTGGTAAATTCTAGTCCACAACTACTTTGGCCAATCAGCCTCCAAATCAGGGAATGTGGATATGGATTTGTCCTAGGCATTCCATAGTTCTTCCTTATCATCCCTCTCTTTTGGTTTCTGGTTCTTGGTTTTAAGACAATCATTGTATTGATTCTCAGATATTCTCGCCTCATGGAGGGCTCAGATAGTCTTCTTTAGGGTGGCCTAAGCTACCTCTATGAGTTTTCTACATATTACTAGCCTCTCCTTTTCTAACTCCCCTTGTGGGTAAAGCTTTTCGTGCTGCTCTACATTTGGTCCATTCACAATTCTAGCTTGGTAAGCTTTCAACCACAAGTCTAAATCGTATGGTTTTGGGTCTGCTAGAATTGATCCTGGCTTGTCTAGCTCTAATGTCTGCGGTGGAATAGGAGTCTCTTCCAGAATTTTGGATTCTTTAGGTTTCTTATTGCCTCTTGTGTCCTTCTTGTCTTCCTTATTTTTATTTTTCATCCATTTTTCCTTGAGTTTGTCTCTCCTGTCCTTCCACTTTTGGCTTTTCTTCATTTGGGTATTCCCAGTGGGTCTTCTGAGTCTTCCTTTCATTTGTGCTCGTGTGATGGCCTTCAATGGTACTGTGTATTCCTTGCCACGTCTTGAGGATTCAATTACTTTGATCACATTAATAGGTGTAGTGGCATGAGTCTTATTGGGATCTTTTGGGTACTCTCTAAAGAGATGTTCCTTTCCGCAGTCATTGCAATACCCTTCTCACGTCCTACGGGGTGGTGGGTTGTATGGCTGAGTGCATTCTCTTATATAGTGATTTCCTCCACATCTATAGCACGGTCCCTTTGGCATGGGCAGTTTGATGGGTGGTCTCATGGGTGCTGGTGCTTTGGGTGCGGTGTACATTAGTGTTCCCAACTTTGGTCCATAGATATTGTCATATCCCTCATATCCATAGTATTGGGGGTCATAAGCTTGCTCCTACTCCATCATATTAGCATCATAGGGATAGTAATCTCCTTGGGTTTGCTCATATCCTGGGTTCATTGCTTCTGTAACCGGCTAATGGTGATGCTGGTACTATGGCTCTCTCTCCAAATTTTCCTCTGGTTGAGCATATTTAACTGGTACTACATTCAGTGGAAATGGCGGTTGCTGTCCTAACACTAGCTGAGGATGTGCATATTTTTCTTTTTCATATGGCCTAGGTGCTCCTTCGGGTCGTGGATAGGGATTTTATCTTGGAATCTCTCTTCCTGGCTCTCTAGGTGGGTATCCATGACCTATACTCAGGTTGATTTAAAGGCCGTGTCTGCTTGTTGAATGGACAATTCTCAATGGTATGATAAGTGTATTTTTGTTCTATATGGCAATATAGAGCGGTTTCCTGATGTGGCTGTCTATTGTAAGGGTAGGCTTGAGGCAAGCCTGTTCCTCCTCTTACGCACATGTTAGTTGGGTGGTCTCCTCCGCATAACTTGTATCTTCGTAACATGGCTATTCTCATTGGTGAATGCTGGTAGTTCTGCTATCCGTGAACTCCTAACTTCTTCACTACCAACTCCACTAGCTCCTCGACATTACTAGAGTTGGATGTTATAGTACTTCTAGTGTCTTCTCATTTTGTAGGACTTGGTGAACTTTTGAGATCATCATCTAGGTTGTCCTTTAGGTCAATACACTCTTGAAGGCATTCGCTCAATGTCTATAGTTGTTTTACATAGACTAAAGCTCCCAATGTCTCGTTTGTCAGCCTGTTTAAGAATAATGATATCATTTTTTGCTACGTGGGTCTTTCTATTACTGGGCATCTATCGACATATTGATTCAACCTTCGGGCTGCAATTTTCACAGTTTCATTTGGGTTTTGTTTGAAGCTATGGATTAAAGATGAAGAGTTGTGTTTAATCCCTCTCTTAGTGAATTCCCCAATGAACTCCTGAAAGAATTGCTCAATATCTCCAAATTGATTGGGATCCAATGGCTAGAACCAGGTCAAAGCTGTTCCTGTGAGAGTAACTCCAAAGGACTCATACTGCACAAAGAAATAATCCACTTGCTCGGCCCGTAAAACAGGTTTAAATTCAGCTATGTGATCGTAAGGTTCTCCCATCCTGTCATAATGAATTCTCATGCACTTAGCCACTTGAATTCGTCTTAATCTTCTTATGGGCTCTGGTTGTCTAGGCATTATAAGAATTGCTAGTCTCATTGAAGGCATTCCAGGTTGCACTCCTAGAGGTGGTCTTGGCCTCACTAGTGGCCTATGTTGGTTTCCTAGTCTCGGGTGAGTTTGATTGTGTGCTTGCAGCCCTGGCATTATGAATTGCACGTGGGTTCAGTTAGGAACACTTCGCTGACTTGTTTGTCCTGACATTGTATTCTCTGGCTCTTGTTGAGTTCCAAAAGGATTATGGGAGGTAGTTGCCTGCTCTCTTGTAGGGAATACTGGCGACCCCATATACTTCAATTGAGCCCTATCAATGGCATCAACTAGCCAGTATCTTCTTTGGTTCTTGTCTAGGTATGTGACTCTAGTCTCCTCTTCAAGATCTTTTAACTCATAGAAGGTCGTTGGAATTTTCTCCTATCCTTATGTGGGTGGGTTAGTTTGTAACAATAAGTCTCATCCATGGATCAATTAGACCTCTAATAGGTAATCATCTTGAGGTATCAAATCCCCAATCAAGACTCGAGTCACTATTGATTTGCCTTTAGGTTTAGTTACCAACTCTTCAGGGTCCGGTCTTCTTGAGATTCCTTTTCCTTCTAATCCTTCTCTCTCATTGATCCCGTCTGGGTGTTCTGTTACCACATAGATGTGACCTAATTTGTCCATGTACACTCCTCCTTCATATTTGACTGCCGGTCTGGGCACTATTGCTGAATCAGTGGAAGTTACCATCCTAGCTATTGACCTGTTTAAACCATCTAGGTAGATGGGGATCTCCTCGGAATAAGTGGACACATATTGTAAAGAGGTACAATATTCCCCCTCTATCGTGGACATGAAGTTTCCCCTAGGGAGAGAATCCTGCATGTCTTCTGAAGCCATTGGTATCTCTTCCTCCGAGTCACTAGAGGTGTCATAATAGATAGAGTGATGACTTGCCTGAGTTGCACTTCCTATCGATGAAATAACACTCCTCCGAATACTTAGCACCCATCCTGATCTCAAGTTTATTCACTCCCCTGGGGTTATCTTGTATCCCCACTTGTCCAAAGTGGCTCCTCAATTTATCTCTAATATTGTCCTCAAGTAGCTTGAAATATTCTGGGCGATAGCACTCTGGTGATACTGCTCTGGGTGATACCACACCGTTGATACGATACCAGTCTTAGCATGATATGATACCAAAATTTGAGACGATACGATACCAAGAATTACCACAATACGATACCTTTTCAAGTGACGATACGATACTAGGATAGCTGACGATACGATTCCAAATTGCTGGCGATACGATACCACCTTTTGCACGATACAATACTAGTGCTCCACACGATACGATACCAACATTTTCCCACGATACGATACTAGATGGCTCAGGTGATACGATACCACCTAAGTGCATGATACGATACTAACATCTCTCATGATAGGATGCCAGTGCAAGTGGCGATACGATACCGAAACCTTGCATGATACGATACTAGACTTTCGGACGATACGATCCTATGGAGTCCAAATGATATGATACCAGGTACGCGATATGATACGAGTATTGTGCGCGATACGATACCGCTCCGTTGACAATATGATACCATGACCGAGACGATACGATACCAAGTGGACCACGATACGATACCATTGGTAGATCATGATTGCGATACCAACTTGACGATACGATACCAAAAATCATATCGCAATACCTCAAGTGGTCTACAATGATACGACATCAGATGAGTATCGGGATACTAGGGAATTTTGGTATCGCGATATTAAAACTTGATCGACCGCGATACTTTATCCAAAAGCATTCAAACCACAAACATTTTTTGCACCAATGTGTTTAACTCTCACCCCTCTTCACTCTTGACCCTCTATCTCACTCAAAGAATCTCTCAAAACTCTCTGTCCCACCCCGTGATACTTGAAATGAGCTTAATCACGTGTGGTGGTGGTTATGAATTGATTTTTGTTATCAAAAACTTATGTGGCTTACCTTCTAGTCTGTCTCCATCCAAATGTGTGCTCCTAACTCCTCTCTTTAGCTCACCTAGCACGATACCACACTGAAGATACTAATCGCAGTCTGCACACGATACCAGTTCTAGAGCAAGTGTCAACTGAACTAAATTTTTTGGTTTTTATAGTTTGTGATGCTTGAACCCTATTCTACACTAATTTGGCAATTTTTTTGGGATTTTTCTTTGTGATTTCAACTTACTCCTACTCCACCTCTCCTTGACCTAACCCTAACTCTTCCTTCTCTCCCTCACTCCTAACCCTAAACCTAAAACCTCATCACACACACCTCAGGGATGTGAAGTAACAAGTGCTCAAGTGTCTGACTACTTGCCACTAAACGAATTCACTTCTACGAGTACGATTCCTTCACTCCAGAGCTACAACCATCACGAAGGCACCTTGGTTGAGTTTGCTCCCCAGCAACGGTGCCAAAAACATGTGTACCTAAGTCACAAGGTCTTAGGGACTTGTGTCAAAGAGACTAAATCTCATTTGCCCCACAAGTGCGTATAGTGGTGGATTGACACACGCTTAATTATCAATCCAAAGAACCACATGAACCAAGTGTATGAGGATGTCTGCACACGTGATTGAAAGTAAAGTGCTTCAGCTATAATGCATATGGAAAGGCTAGCCTACCTCTCCAACTCACTAAATCTCTGGGAATGTCTTCTGCGATACCACTTACAACTGTAAATACAAATTCGAATGTTTCTCCCAGGTTTGAACTCGGAATATGCGAGTAGTAGTTTCCTTTCGAAGCTCTCGATGAGACACATCTATAGGTGGTATTTTCACTCGAATTTGATAACCGTTCTTCAAGTTATGGCCAAAAGATTGAATGGTGGGAAACACCTACACTCACTCCACAACTCATATTGGCTCACACACACGGGGAGGGGTAGACAACAGTCGTACACACTCATTCCAAGCTTCACACACACACACACACACAAAAGATCATAGAGAAGTTGAAAATCAGCAGGATAGAAGCAAATTCAAAAGTTTAGCTCTCCTTCTTCACAATGGCAAAAAGTCTTTACAAAGAGTCACCAAGTGACTTATGTACATGTGCCTTAAAAATGTTCCTTTCGCACAACTGACTGGCATTTTATTGGCTAATCTCTAATTTTCTACTATTTTACAAGGAGTATATTACAATGATTTGGGCTTATGCATCTAGAGGACTCCTCTAGTGCAATTACATAGCTTCTAAGGGAATTTTCTAGGATTTTGAAGAAGAGATTTATGCCCATTAATTTGAAAATTTTGGGGCTCCTCTTTATGCCTCTTTTTCTTTGCAACACTCTTCCCCTCTTTGTCTCTATTGTCCTTTGAAAGGCTTTGTTCATTTGTCTGCAGCTTGTTTGTGGCTCCTTAGTATATGCATCCAGTGGTCAAAAAAGCAATAAGGACTGTCAGAGAATTTGTTACTTTATCCGAAGTTAATCCTTTGCTTCTATAAGCCCCTTGGTATTCCTTATATCACAAGTCTGGGTTGATGTATTCAATCGGGCTGTCACGCACGCCATCAGTGGCTAAGAATGTGATATTCTTAGTCACCCTCTTCAACTTCTCAGCCTCTCCCCTTTCTAACTTTTGGTCTTCTGATATGTCTTTATCTTCACACATCTGACCCTGTTGTATTGCTAGGAGCCTGTTTACTTTTTTCCACCGCACACTTTACTTTGCAGGCTTTTGCTTCCTTCTAAGTGAGCATTACATTAAAAAGGTCCATTCTTAAATCTTGTTTGTCATTCTCTAGGATCTGATTTATTTCTTTCCATTGCACGCATCCAGTGGATGAGGAGATAATTAAGACCTTCAGACAATTGGTTATCTTATCCGATGAAGGATCTTTTATGTACTCTCTCCCTTCCCTGTTTGTTTCTCTTCAGTGCCTACACCTGGTGGATGAGGAAGTTGTATGCAACCTCCCATGAAATATCCTGGTTGTTATCTTTCTTTATTTCCAATCCTTAGGACCTGGTTCTTTGGTGTTGTCGCCTAATGCGTGCCCCTGCAGGGATTTGGGCAGAGGGTTGTTCTTTTCTTTGTGAGCTTTTGTTCTTCACTGAGTTGTTTTATTTTTTGATCTCCTTCTTCTTCTCTTTTTTCTCGAGTCCCCTTCTACAGTGACTCTAGTCTCCTCTTCAAGATCTTTTAAGTCATAGAAAGTCATTGGGCTTTCTTCCTATCCGCGTGTGGGTGAATCGGTTTGTAACAATAAGTCTGATCCGCGGATCAAGTAGACCTCTAATAGGTAATCATCTTGAGGTATCAAATCCCCTCTCAAGACTCGAGTCACTGTTGATTTGCCTCTTGGTGTAGTTATTAACTCTTCAGGGTCCGATCTTCTCGAGTTTCTTTGTCCTTCCAATCCTCCTCTCTTGTTGATCCAATCTGGGTGTTCTGTTACCACATAGATGTGACCTAATTTGTCCATGTATAGACCTCCTTCATACTTGACTGTAGGTCTGGGCACTACTGTTGATTCAGTGGAATTCACCATCTTGGCTACTGACCTATTCAAGCCATCCAAGTAGATGGGGATCCCTTGGGGATTAGTGGACACATATTGCAAAGAGGTGTGGTATTCCCCCTCTACTGTTGACATGAAGTTCTCCCTTGGGCCAAAACCTTGCATGTCATCTGAAGCCATAGGTATCTCCTCCTCTGAATCACTAGAGGTGTCAGTATAAATGGAGTGATGACTTGCTTGGGTTGCACTTCCTATCGATGAAATAACACTCCTCTCGCTACTTAGCACACACCCTGATCTCAAGTTCATCCACCCTTCTGGGACTATGTTGGTTTCCCACTTCCCCATAATTGGCTCCTCAATCACTTCTAATTCTGCAATCAAATGTCTTGATAGGTTCTTGACGATACCACTCAGATGATATGATACTTGTTTTAGCATGATACGATACCAAAAACTTCAAGCGATATGATACCACGAATTAACACGATACGATTCTCACTATAGCATGATACGATGCCTCTGCATGTGACCATACAATACTAAATTGGTGGATGATACGATACTGGAATAATACACGATGTGATACCAGGTTCCTCGTGATACAATACTAGAACCTTCCATGAAAGGATACTTGTCCACAACACGATACGATACCAACAAGTCACACGATAGGATACTAAAACTCTCACGATAAGATACGAGATGGGTCGGATGATATGATACCAAATTTTCCACGATACGATACTCTTGCAAGTGATGATACGATACCAAAGTGGTCTGGCGATACGATACCACTTTTTGAAGGATACGATACCAAGTTGGTGATACGATACCAACAGTAAGCATGATACGACATCGCTCAGCTGATGATATGATACCATGACCGAAACGATACGATACGAAGTGGACCACGATACGATAACACCAGCTCATTGCGATCACGATACCAACTTGACGATACAATAGCATAATGGTATGGTGATACTTCAAGTGGTATGTTGCGGTATGATACCTGACAAGTGTCGCCATACTATGGAATTTTGGTATCGCGATACCAAAACTCAACCGACCATGATACTTTAGCCAAAATCATCCTAAACTCAAATTTTTTTGTACAAGTATGTTTAGTTCTCATCCCTCCTCATTCTTAACCCTCTGTCTCACTCCAAGACTCTCCAAAAAGTTTCTGTTCTACCCTACGATACCAAAAATGTCTTTAGTCACGTGTGAATGTATTTCTCAAGTAGTTTTGATATTGAAAGCTTGTTGTAACTTACCTTCAAGGGTGCCTTGCCTAAAATTTGAGCTCTCAAAGTCGTTTTGTAGCTTGTAGGGCATGATACCAGTCAAGATATACCGATCACTGTCTGCACACGATACGAGTTCTTGCACTAGGGTCAAATGAACTATTTTTTTTGGGTTTTTATAGTTTTGTGAAGTCGGAAACCTACTCCACTGATTTTGGCAAAATTTTGGGATTTTTCTTGATGTTTCCAGTTTCCTCCTACTCCACTCCTCTCTCTAACCTAACCCTAACTCTTCCCTCTCTTCCTCACTCCTAAGCCTAAACAAAAAACTCGTTACACACATCTCAAGGATGTGAAGTAAGAAGTTCTGAAGTGCCTGACTACTTGCCACTGAACAAATTCACCTCTACAAGAACGATTCCTTCACTCCAGAGCTATAACAATCACGAAGGCACCTTGTTAAGTTTATTCCCTGGCAACTGTGCCAAAAACGTGTGTACCTAAGTCCTGAAGTCTTAGGGGCTTGTGTTGAAGACACTAAATCTCAATCGCTCCACAAGTGCATATAGTGGTGGATCGATATATGTTTAATTATCAATCCGAAGAACCACATGAACTAAGTGTATGAGGATGTGTGCATTGTAAGCCGCCGGATTGGTAATTGTAAAATCTGACTCTTAAGGAACCGAAAGGTCATTGCGTAGATGTTGCAACCTTGATTGATGTTGTAAACTTTATATAAATCAATGAAAAAAGACGCTTCGACGACGACCAGAGGAGTCGCCAGACTGTTTGTCTGGTTGATGATGTCTGTATAGTCTCGGTAGTGTGTCTGAGAACTCTGAGTTATTCTGTGTCTTTCTGTATTGTTGATTATCTGTACCTGTCCGGTAAAGATTAAGTTACTGTAAGGTTATCTTAAGTTGAGTAGTCAATCTCAGTTCCACTAAGTTTATTACTGTGAGTTGGTGTTACGGTCATCTTTGCATTATGCATTGGTCACTGAGGAAGTCTTACTTTATGTATGAACCGACATTCTTGATTGTGTTTGGATCAACTTTTAAGTTAGGCAAAGTGATTCTGCATTACGGTAATGATAGTTTCACCGCTGTCTTTTGAGAACGCATTAATTGGATCGTAATCGGTAGATTTTGGAAGAGTCTGATTATAGAAAGTAAGATTGTAAAAGTGTAACCAGAGTCTTGATAAGTAAGTTGTATTGACAGAGATTTCTAATGTTAGATTATGATCATGCGAGTAAGTTGAGTTGGGAAAATCAAGTATAGGACCTTTGTTTATCAGACCCCTTCCACTCCCAAGAACCGGATATATGTTTAAACGCGTCTCTGACGGCAAGACCCGCGTTTAACACTGGTGCCGTCTGTCGGAAAAGTGGCATTAAGATTGTTGCCATTTGTCTGTGGGAAAGTGGCACCAGAGCATTGTAAATTGATTGTGAGAAAGTGGTCATAGATTGTGAATTGACGAATAGTACGCAAAGTATTGCAAACGTGATATATGCCGGTTACTCATTCCGGTGAAACGTACCCGAAGTATAGGAGAAACGAACAGTATTGGGCAATACCTAATTTGCTAAGGACGCCCCCATGAGCTAGAAGTGCAGATAAGTTTAACCCAGTTGTCAAGGAAGCGAAGAACGATAGTAATGATTCCGGTAGTATTCCGGTGGAACGCAGTGCAATTTCGGCAGATTTTGGTGCAATTCCGGCACAGTCTGTGGAAGATATAGTAACTCCAGAGTCTACTAAGACGTAGTATGCAGTTAACTTAACACCATCTGGACAAGATTCGAATTTGTCTGAGGATAGAAGCGTGTTGGCTAAAGAAATCAGTGAAGGTGAAAAAATACCTTGTTTTGGTGAAATTTCAACAAATTCCGGTGATATTTTGGTCCCAGTTACAGAGAGTTCATAGTCTCCCGGTGACGGTTTACCATTTCCTGGTGAATCTTCATTCCGGTCACCACTATTCAGAGTAAGCTTCCCTACATTTGATATCAAGGAGGAAGGTAGCTTATTCGAAGCTGAAATCCGAAAGAGACTGAACGATATTATCAAGCCAGAGAGTGCACAGGCTGACGATACAGATTCTGACGGTCAAGAAATTCAACCTCGGAACTCAGGAGATAGTAACAATACACCAGCAAGCACCATGATTGGACAGCAGCAGCAACAACAACATCTACTTCCACCTCGTCTGGTTCCGACAGGAGTTACCTACACAAAATTCGGCGGATTTCCAGGTGATGATCCTGATGCTCATGTACGCACTTTTGAAATTAGTTATGCAGTACTTAATCATCCACCCGATCCGGCATACAAAGCCATAGTATTCCAATCAACACTAGTTAATGAAGCCGCCAAGTGGCTTACCGAATATGATATCAACCATTTCGGTACCTATGAAGCAGTAAGAGATGCGTTTCTGTAGAGATTTCGGCTAAAGAAGAACCCTGCTGAAATTTTTGATTACCTGCAAAACAATAGACAGAAGCTGAATCAAACAGTGCAGGAATATGCCACCCTATTCAGAACTCATTTGAGACAACTACCACCGGCCCATGCAAACCTACCGGATGATGTCATCACGCAGTGGTTTATTAATGGTTTGACTCCGCAGCTCCGACAGATTATGATCATTCGTTGTGTGGGAGCTATGACGCTAGATGCAGTTATTGCAATGGCTTTGCAACTCGAGAATAAGGTTGGAGGTTTTACCGAAGACCTGGAATGGTTAAAATCTAGTAAAGATATTGCAGAAGATCTGACTAGACAGATGTACTGCACCACGTGCAAGAATTCAGGGCATACTAGTGCCACTTGTGCACTTAATCAGATGTATTGCGCTATCTGCAATACAAGCGGACATTCCACCGAAAACTGTGCCTATAACGCCAAAGTGTAGGGAACAACAACAGTAAATGCAATTATACAAGAACCAAGATAGCTGCCACCCACTATGTACCACCTCAGAGGAGAAATAATCAGCAACAAGGATACAGAAATTATAGAGGACAGAGGAATACCAATTATAATGGAAATCGTTGGCAGACAGGAACATCACAAGAAGGTAATGCCTTGCCACCACCTCGCTGTCATTTTTGCGGTGAGTTTGGTCACATCAGAAGATTCTGTAAAGATGCAGCCGAATATGATTAGAGGAAAAAAGAGCGTCAGAACCCAATGACAAATATGGTTCATATCACACCAATAGAAACACAAGCCGCAGTAGTTCAGACCCGATCCGGTAAGCCACTGCAACCAGCAGCTGAAGTATTTGAACCAGGTATTCGTGAGCAACAAAGAATGTATGACAAAGCTAGTCAATGGACCACCACAGAACCTCCAGTGTTCCCAGATCCAATTCCGGTGACACAAGTTCCGCTGCCAAAGGAAATCACGCAAGAGCAAGAGTCAATCCCAGTAACAAATGCATCATCTTCAGAATCAATGAAAAGCACAAGTCAAGTAGATCAAGCATGGAAAATTTTATCTAAGGCTTCCATTACTCTTCCTCTTGGACAATTACTTGCACTAGTGCCGGGAGTTCGACAACAATTCCAGCAACAACTCAATTCTGGGTCTTCATGCGTTCCAACGACTGCAACGGTACAAACAGAAACTGATTCAACAGTGGACCATGTTGTCCCCTTAATTACGGTATGGTACAAAAATCATAAGATTAATCAAGTACTAATTGATGGAGGGTCTGGTGTAAACATTGCTACTGCTGCACTGTGTAAAAAGTTAGGATGGACGGAAATAGAGCCTGTTCAATTTTTTGTTAGAATGGCAGATCAATCCAGAGTTCATCCAGTAGGACTCGTAAGAAATATCCCAATCACTTTACAAGGAACTACGTTTCACATGACTTTTGTAGTCTTAGAGTTACCGGAATCTAGTCTTGATTATAATCTACTATTCCGTAGACCATGGCTGAAGCAGGCCAAAGTCATTCAAGATTGGTCCGCATAGGAATTAACTTTTAAAGATAACCACCGAAAATATGTGGTTAAATTAGATGCCATTCAGCCATGTGAACTCCATGCCAGACCATCCGTAGCAGAGCCAGTCTACATGATGGATGGTCTATCTGATGATGAGGAAGAACCCTTTATGAAGAGTAATGAAGATCTCATTTCTTTAGGTACTATAGATCTGTAATCTGTTGCAGACCATTGGAGTCCGGCAACCTATACTATTATTCCTATTACCGAAAAAGCAGAGGCAGAGGATACTGATGATTGGGATAAAGTAACTTTGCAACAACTTTTAAAGCTAACTGATGATATAGAAAAGTCCCGACAATTCTATGTTCCAGAAGATTAGTTAATCACCTATAATTTAGGAGATGAAGCTAATCAGCGACCTGTCAAAATAAAGGAAGGATTGCCTGAAGTGTTTCAAGCAGATTTGATTGAACTCCTTCGTGAGTACTCTGATGTTTTTGCATGGGATTACCGAGATATGAAGGGTTTAGACCCTCGCATCTATCAACATAGAGTCATGCTTAAACCGGAAGCAAAACCAATTAAACAACCCAGCTACAGGATGAATCCTAATTATGCAGCACAGGTAAAGGCAGAGCTTGATAGGTTACTAAAAGTTGGATTCATCGTACCAATAGAACATGCAGAGTGGATATCACCCATTGTTATAGTTCCTAAGAAAAAATAAGCAACTGCGAATTTGTGTGGATTACCGGAAACTGAATGCAGCTATAGTGCCTGATCCGTTTCCTCTTCCATTCCTTGATACCATGCTAGACAGAGTAGCAGGGCATGAAATGTATTCATTTCTTGATGGATATAGTGGTTATAACCAGGTTTGAATGACTGAAGAAGATATACAAAAAACAGTGTTCATTACCAATTGGGGTGTTTTTGCTTGTACAGTTATATGGTTTGGATTAAGAAATGCTCCTAGTACTTTTCAACGATGTATGCAGGAAATCTTCTCCCCCTATCTTACTTCTTTCATGCAAGTATATCTAGATGATTGCTCTTTATTCGGTAAGATGGTAGCACACCTGTATCATTTACGGTGTTGCTTTGAGAAGTGTCGTGAATACCGACTCTGCCTGAACCCAAACAAGTCTGTGTTTGCGGTTTCATGTGGTAAGCTGCTTGGCCATATTGTGTTTGCACAAGGTATACAAGTTGATCCAGATAAAGTTGCAGCTGTGTTAGAAGCACCTGTACCTACTACACCAAAAGAAGTCATGAGATTCATGGGTCAAGTCAGATGGCATGGTCGACATTTACAGTGGCTTGCTCATTTGGCAATACCCCTCAATAGATTAATAACCAGTACTCCTCGATAGTTTGTTTGGACTCAGGAATGTCAAACAGCATTTGATCGTCTCAAAGGCTTATTAACGCAGGTTCCAATTCTACAACCTCCTGATTGGGAATGTCCATTTCATGTTTTTGTTGACGCATCAAATATCGCCATTGGGAGTGTCTTAATGCAACAAGCTGATAAGTGGTTTCGGCCTGTTTAATATGCAAGTCGACGGCTTGCTCCTGCAGAAAAGAATTCCTTTGTAATTGAAAGAGAATGTCTGGGTTTAGTATATTCTGTAAAGAAATTTCGGCATTATTTACTTGGCCATAAATTTACTTTTCATGTAGATCATGCTGCACTTGTCTATCTGGTACGGCAGCAACATTTAGGTGGTCGATTAGCGCGTTGGGTTCTACTTTTACAAGAGTTTGATTACGAAGTAATTCATCAGCCCGGCAGTTCACATGCATTAGCAGATTTCCTTTCTCGCTTAGATTCCGATGAAGCTCCGGTCAATGTTGATGACACCACACCTGTAATTTATGTTACTGACCCAACTACTGATGAATCTGCAGAACCTCCTGTGACATCTACTTACTACGATCAGTTATTAGCCTTTCTTACTGATGGATATCTTTCTGCTCAGACTTCTCCTGCAATGCGTAGGAAAATTAGAGTTTACAGTTGCCGATTTTGGTTGATTGCTGGCGAATTGTACTATATGGATCACACTGGAGTTTTACTTTGTTGTATTCCTCCACATGAAGTAAACTCAGTTATAGCTTTGGCACATTCAATACCTTCCGGTGGGCATTTTGCAGCAGATTTAACGCACCGGAAAATTCTGCAAAGTGGACTTTGGTGGCCTACTATGTATAGAGATGTATCTCAGTTTGTCAAACAGTGTGACAATTGTCAGCGGTCTGGACAGCCTTTGCAACGCCATTTTTTCCCTCTCCAACCTGTATTACCATTGGAGCCTTTTCAAAAATGGGGTCTTGATTTTATTGGCCCAATTACTCCTCCAACAATCCTCACTTATAATCTTTACATTCTGACATGTACAGATTATGCTACCAAGTGGGCAGAAGCTTGGGCTTTACGGTCTGCTACAGCTATTTCGGTAGCAAAATGTCTGATGAAGGACGTCCTTCCACGCTACGGATTGCCTTTGGAAATTGTAACAGATCAAGGCACGCATTTTGTTAACAATTTAATGAAAGTAATCACACACTCTTTTCAGATTATGCATAAATTCAGTTCTCCTTATTATCCTCGTGCTAATGGCTTGGCTGAAAGTACAAACAAGACCTTGTTGAACATGCTTCGTAAACTGATTCTAGAATCACCGGAAATATGGGATCAACTGTTACCTACAGTATTATGGGCATATCGGACTACATACAAGGTAGCAACAAGACTAACACCTTTCAAACTGGCTTACGGATTGGAAGCCATAGCACCAATGGAGATTGTTGTGCCAAGTTTACATGTAGCCATCACTCAGAAACTGTAACCTGAAGAATCTCTATCATTTCGGTTGGACACACTCAGAGAACTAGATGAGCATCGCTGGATAAGTTTTCTGACTTTGGAAGAAGTGCAATTGAGGCAAGCGCGTACACATGATCGATATCTTAAAACTCCAGTTTTTTCGGTAGGACAACTTGTGCTCTTTTACAATGCAAAATCCAATCGTGCCGCTGGAAAATTCAAGTTACGATGGTTTGATCCTTACCGGATTGCTGAAAAAGTGGGCCCAGTGACTTTTCGGTTGACTATTTTGATCGGAACTCCTCTTCCTAAGGTGATAAATGGTTCAAAGTTGCAGCCGTATCATCAAGCACCTGATTCGCACTGAAGTATTCTGCAGTTGCCCGTGTATTTTTTCTTTTTTTCTTTTCTTTTCCTTTTTAGTTTTGCGTGATTAATAAAATAAGTCTGTAAATATCCTCGTTTCATACCTAATTATGATCAACAGCCGCCCTGCATTATCGTTCTGCTCATGCATGTACACCGAAGTTATGAGGTCATCATCTCGACATCGCGCGATGATTAACAATTTCCATTGCTTCCCGCTGCCAAGTATCTACTTAACCTTTTTCATTCCACTGTCAATCGTTACTGTGTCTGTGTGTTTTGCGTGCTTGTGCTCTCTGTATACCCTGTGCAATTGTGTTCCTGTGCTTGTGTGTGTGCAACATGGAAGCGTTAGCAAACTTTGCTGCGTTCCGTGATGGACTCCCCGCAGATGTAGGTGAGTTCCTGCGCGTCCGTGGGTTGGTCAATTCTGCTGAATTGCCTTGGCATTCAGTGGATTCTCACCCATTCTATGCCCAAATCATCGCCGCCATCGCTGCCACACTTGCTACAGAGCAGAGTTGGCCAATAACCTCATTACCATCTCGGGTAGTTATAACTCTACAGACCTTTGCTGATGCATTCCGACTCTCTCTGAGAGGTCCAGAGAATGGACCTAGTCTTCCCATTGCCACAATGAATCAGTTGTTTCCCAGGCATTCCTCTAATGAATATGCTATTCTTTGTCGCCCTGAGCCTGAAAGATCTGCATTATAGTTTTTAATAGCTATCCTCAACCTGCAAAAGCGTACATACGGCATATCTCACCCTTTCTATTCGGCAATAGATATGGCTGCGAGAGAACCTGTGAACTTTGCATCATATTATTTCCGCCGCATTCATCGAGAATGCGTTTCCATCATTAAACAGGTCAACAAGGGAGAAATGCCATGATCACGATTATCGCATATATTAAGTTTCTTGTTTACGGCAATACAAGTAGCACAACCACCACCCAGAGGTCCGGTATTACACCATGAGGAATCTGTGCAGATCCTGGAAGATGATGAAGACAATGACGAAGAAATTTTCCACTTCCTCCGTCGCAAAAGAATCAGAATAAGTTCATCTGACAGTGAAGTACAGGGTTCAGCGGCAGGTGATAAAGCAGATAACAATGAAGAGAAAGGGAATGAAGATGAGACTTTCCATGACACAGCAACATCCATGCACCAAGATTCTTCAGCACAGTCATCTCAAGACCAGCAAGATGATCAAAATGTTTCTGCTGATGATAAAGACATCTCTTCCAAGGACGAATCACAGCAACAATCCGAACAGGAAAAGAACGAAGATGGGCAACATATTATTAAAGAAGTTTTCGACGAACTGATTAGAGCAGTGGAGTCTGCAGCCGCCAAACCTGATAACACTACACAACAAACCACCGAACAGGTATTAGAAACAAACACTGTTCTTCTCACTCCTCCCATTCCTCCGGTCGACCGAATTATACCCGTGACGCCAATTGAAGAGCCTGCTGCTTCATCTTCTTCACCGGATTACTCTCCCCCATCTTCGCAGCACCTTTTATCCGCCTCTTCATCACAGCACCTACTTCCTCCCATTCCCATGTTCACCGAATTAGAATCTATGGGACGAATGCTCATCCAGTTTTCCCAGCAGCTTCCGATACAACTGAGAATGATGACAAAAAATATTCGACAGGAATTGCAGCATAAGGTGGATACCCTTGAAGCAGACATCACTCCTCTACAGGAAGAAATCAATGAGGTCAAAGCAGAAAATCATCATCTGCACTTCCATATTAACCAGCTCCAAGTCAGACTTGCCGAACATGAAGTAGTTACCAGTCAACGAGATGCGGCACTGGCAGCAGTCCGAGAAAAAGAAGAGCTATTAAGTGCTACAAATGCAGAAATCTTGCAATTGAAGCAATTATTACAGGATAAAGAGGATGCACGTATAGCTCTGGGCAATCTGTTAGAAGAAACTAGAGTTCACTTAGATGAAGTGGTACAACGCGGACAAGAGATGCACAATTTGGTTCAGAAGGCTAATGAAGAACTCCAGAGAACCAAGATTGATTTATCTGAAGTAAACAGTATTCTTAAACGCAAATTGACCATGGAAGCTCAATTACAGAAAGAGATAACAGGGCTTAGAAGAGAGCGTGATGCTTATCATCGGACAATCCAATTTTAGAATCAAGAGATAGAAAGAAGAGAGAATCAGCTAGATAATAAAAAAGAAAGACTGTCTCAAATTAATAAGCAAACAGCAGAAATCAAAGTCAGTCGTGATGCGGCTCTATCTAATGAATTTTACTTACAGGAAGCTTTTCTGTAGATACAAGCAGAAGTTTTGATGTCCCAGGTCATTTTGTTAAGCTCAGTACGGACAGATGCTCAGCTCGTAGAACCAGATATTTTGAAACAGATGTTAGAGACATTAAAAAAGAAAATTTCCCGGACATTTAGATTAGCCCGAACTATGTATTTAGAAGGAACAGTAGATGAACCATAATTTTTGTATACCTGCGGGTTCAAGTCCACCGTGCGTGCTAGTGTAAGCCGCCGGATTGGTAATTGTAAAATCTGACTCTTAACGAACCGAAAGGTCGTTGCGTAGATGTTGCAACCTTGATTGATGTTGTAACCTTTATATAAATCAATGAAAAAAGACGCTTCGGCGAGGACCAGAGGAGTCGCCAGACTGTTCGTCTGGTTGATGATGTCTGTATAGTCTCCGTAGTGTGTTTGAGAACTCTGAGTTATTCTGTGTCTTTTTGTATTGTTGATTATCTGTACCTATCCGGTAAAGATTAAGTTACAGTAAGGTTATCTTAAGTTGAGTACTGAATCTCAGTTCCACTAAGTTTATTACTGTGAGTTAGTGTTACGGTCATCTTTGCATTATGCGTTAGTCACTGAGGAAGTCTTACTCTGTGTATGAACCGACATTCTTGATTGTGTTTGGATCAACTCTTAAGTTAGGCAAAGTGATTCTGTATTACGGTAATGATAGTTTCACCGCTGTCTGTTGAGAACGCATTAACTGGATCGTAATCAGTAGATTTTGGAAGAGTCTGATTACTGAAAGTAAGATTGTAAAAGTGTAACCAGAGTCTTGATAAGTAAGTTGTATTGACAGAGATTTCTAATGTTAGATTACGATCATGCGAGTAAGTTGAGTTGGGAAAATCAAGTATAGGACCTCTGTTTATCAGACCCCTTCCACTCCCAAGAACCAGATATATATTTAAACGCGTCTCTAACGGCAAGACCCGCGTTTAACAGCACACATGATGGAAAGTGAAGTGGCTAAGCTACGATGCATGTGAAAAGACTAAGCTACCTCTCCAACTCACTAACTCTCTAGAAATGCCTGCTGCGATACTACTTACAGTAGTAAGCACAAATTCAAATGTTTCTCCCAACTTTGAACTCCGAATATGGTCAATAGTAGGTTCTCTTCAAAGCTCTCCATGAGACGCACATGTTGGTGGTATTCTAACTTGAATCTGACAACGCCTCTTCAAGTTATAGCCAAATAAGCGAATGGTGGGAAATACCTATGCTCACTCCACAACTCGTAATGGCTCACACACACACTAGAGTAGTTCAAAAGTGATGGGAAGGGATAGAAAATAGTCCTACACACACATTTCAAGCATTTTACACACACAAAACATAATATAGAAGATGGAAATCAGTAGGGAAGAAGCGAAGTTGAATTTTTAGCTCTCCTTCTTCACAATGGCAAAAAGTCTTTACAAATAGTCACAAAGTGACTTATATACATGTGCCCTAAAAATGGTCCTTTCACACAAGAGACCGGCATTTTATTGACTTATATCTTATGTCCTACTATTTTAGAAGAATCATGTTAGAAGGATTTGGGGTTTATGCATCTAGAGGACTGTTCTACTGCATTTACATAGTTTCGAGGGAATTTCCTAGAATTTTGAAGGAGAAATTTTATGCCCACTAATTTGAAAATTTTGGGGCTCCTCTTTTGTGCATCTTTTCTTTGCAACAACCAAATGACATCAAACTACATGATAACTGAGGTACATGCCATACATTATGCATAATAAAATTTGAACCACCAATGAACTGCACAACCACATCTCCAATCCCCACAACATCACATTGGTAAGAGTCACCAAGTCTCACGGTAACAAGAGACTTTGTTGCATAATTAGAGAACCATATGTGGTGTTACATGGAAAGAAGCAGCATAATCTAGCTACCAGGTGTGGGAACGAGAATCAGCCATAAGAGCCTCAGTTGGCAGAGTACTGTCAAGGGTCAACACATTAGCATCATCAAAAATAGAATTAATTTCTTCAATCTTTAATGCATAACAATATTTCTTCATTTCTCCTTTCTTATGACAATAATGGCATTCAATATCCCTCTTCCTAGATTTACTTCTACTCTTGTTCCGTTGACCATTATTTTCCTTCTTCTTGCTCCTATCACGTTGCTAATTCTTTCCTTGGTAAGAATCACGAACATTATATGCATCTATACTCTGTGTGCCAACCATAGATTTTCTGCAAATCTCCTCACTCAAAAGTGCTCCACATATGTCATCATAGATGAGGTTACCACCAAGTGCACTGTTGCTAATAGCTGTGAAAAACGTATCCCATGACGATGGCAAGGTGCATAACAACAATACTGCTTTCATTTCATTATCCATATCCATTTTCTGAGCCTGTAGCTAGGCGAATATAGCATCAAATGCATTTAGATGAGCAGAAACATTGTCTATGTCCTTCATACGAAGGTCATATAATTTTCTCATCAGATATAGTTTATTTGATGATGTCTCTTTTTCATGTGTATTGAATAACTTCTTCAAAAGCTCCTCTACACTTTCAAAGTCTAATACTGTAAAGTAAACATTATCTGCCTAGTACAAGGGAATGGTAGACTTGGCCATTTCATCTAACTCATCCCAATCATCTTCATCCATGTCAGCAGGCTTCTTTGAAAATCCATTTACTGGCTTCCATTGCCTCCTTTGAATCAGCACATCTTTAATCTGATTCTTCCATAGAGCAAAGTTTGTGCCATCAAATTTTCGGATGTCAAAATGGTCTTTGCCCTCCAAGTTATATCTCCTCCTCGGAACACTAGCACTTGACCCTGATCCATTGGATGTGCCTGAGACCTCTGATGCCATGATGGTACAGAACTGAATAGAATGATAATGGAGTTAGAAGAGTCTGAACACCGACAACTAACTGTATCGAGGAGTAAATCGACCACTATATAGTTGATAAAACCAAAAATCTAGAAAAAATTTACCAGAGCATCCTTTGCAAATAGAGCATGTGTCAAAATATCATAAAACTGCAAGTAATGACATGTCTACCTGCATAGTGAATCAGTGACTCCACTACATATAATCAGTTACCCAATAGAAGCCAACTAGGCTTATCAAGCACCTATGAAAAATTATCATAGATCTCCTATGGCGAGGTTGGGTAAACGTCCACGTGCATCATCGAAGAGATCCCGACATGTAGGTGTCTCCCAGTTAAGAAAACCTCACCACAACCCTCTTTATCAAAATGTAAACGTCTTTATGCAAAAACATAACTGCTATATCAATGACCACATGGACATACATAAGTGATACCCACATAAGCGTACATGGTGTGTATGTGCTCAATATATGCAGTAAAATGATAATGAAAGTTTGAATGCAGAGCCCAAAAACTAGCCAATAACACCTGCAAGTGTCTATCAACTCGGATGTTTTAGGCTCAAAACCTGCATAGATTTACAACCGTTGCTCCCACCAAAATTGAAAACCTCTCAAGAAACCTGTAGTTTTACGAGTGTGGCTGAAAACCAAAGCCCCAAAGGTTGATATTTATTGTCGGAGAAGTACAAAGAACACTCTTCTTGATGTTCTTGGGCATGTGCGAAGAGAACTATGTACAAAAGTACTCAAAAATGGCTCCAAAAGACACCCAAAAAAGCTTCAAAAATAGGCTTTGAAAGCAAACAATGAAGCTTTGAGGGGCCAAAACTTGTTCAAGGTAATGTCAACCTTAATCTTTCCCCTTCTTCAGACACCACAAGAGTGTAGCTTACTGGCAAGATATTCCCACGATTAAGCGAGCTCTAGGGGGAACAGTATTGGGATGGGTGACCTCCCGAGAAATACCGGGAACCTCTATATTCCTTGATCATTGAGGTCCTTCCTCGCACGTAGCCAATGGTGCCAATGGTTACTTTGGTGACTCGGATAACAAGGTATGCCAAGGTCTATGCCTTGGTCGCCACTTTAGTCGTAAGCCTTGGAGAAAGCCTTGGGGGGTTGCTTGCTTCGCTTGCACAAAAGGAACAAATCTTTCGCGTGGAACTGCTCTGATACTAGTGATGTATTTCAGTGGCGATGCACCATAGCATGCTCTCCTTCTCTTGAGCTCCACCAAAATATCCTCGGAGTAGAAAACGAAGCTGCTAAGGCCGCACATGGTAGTTTGCACAGAGACTACAAAGTACACAAAAAAACATAGTACACAGGGGGCATGAGGACAGATTTCTTCGGTTTTACAAAATGCGATCGAACTTACAGTCTGTGACTGACCAGGCCACTATATCTTTTATTAAAGAAGATATACAAAGAAGTGTTCGGTGGCCATTTGGTCTTTCACATGGACATTAACCGTAACACCTCTTCTTCTTCTCCTTCTCTTTCTTCCTTTCTCTTTCTTTCCTTCTTCTCGTTTTCTTTCATTCCGTCTCTATCTCTTTCTCTTGAATGGTTGTAGCCAAATGATAGATTATCAATAAAACTATTAGATTCTTCATTGTGTGCACAACAACAAATCAAATTTATTAGATATTTCTGCACATGGTCATGTCAAGAATTCATATTCGAGAAATGGTTAAAGGAGATACCTTGCACCCCAAGGTTGTAGCTTCAAAACTTACCTCTTGTAGTCGTATGAATGAGGAAGATAATAAAAACATTTCCTCTATTAAGTTTTCGTTTTTGTCGCTTTGATGAACCAATTCATTTTTTTGCCTATTAATCTGTGAGCAACAAAACTTTGGAGAGGATGTGGATCAATGAAAGATTCCTTCCGAGCTCACCATCATTGCTTGCATTTTCTTCCCACAAAGATGATCCCAAAATAGCATTGAATCCTTCCCTTCTTGCAAGCAAAAGATTGTTCTTCATCTCCATCAAGCTCTCCCCCAAGGTCTCTCCCTCCCTCAAGCTTTGATACCAAATGTTTAAAGTGGAGAATGACATGCCTGGGACTCACATCCCAACCTATTTATAATCCTTGCCTAGTCACCATCTAGAGTTCTCTCTTAGATCCCTGTACTCATGTAGCCATCATGAATAGGTACCTCATATGAACTCTGGCTTTTGGCCTTGGCTATTTCTCAAGCAAGGAATGTCTCGTTCCTCCAAACATGTACATCTCTAGAACATATTACGAGGGAGAAAATATGCCATTTGCTTTGGGGCCAAGGTGCTAGATGTTAGTCAAAGAGGTTACCCTCATATCAAATGGGAACTCTACAAAATAGTGACTACATAGAAAGGCGACAAGGACTACTTAAATGGAGCAAATGCAATAGTGGAAATATAGTGTTTGCCATTCTTAGTAATGATTATGAATTGTTCCGCTGTAGGCATCACTATGCTAAGATGGATAGCATATGTTAAGTCTGTAAACCTTGAGTTTGTCCATATAGCTAGTAGAAATAATGTAGAGGTTGATATGTTGTCACGAGCTATATATGAAGATGAAGATTTGATGATCTCAAATGATGAAGATATAGGCTCAGACTTTTATGCTTCACATGTACATACTTCTAGCCTCAATGAAGCATGTGCAAGATAAACAAAAATGAGCTTACTCATCCAATTTAGAAGTGAGAAGCTAATATTGGATCTTCAAGAGGATGAAAACAAAAGAATTTAGGAAGTGGGAATGAAAATAAGAAGAGAAATGAGAATACCTACGAGAGTAAAATGGGACTAATAGAGAGATTTAATGAGAGAGAATATGAAAGTGAATGGAAATAGATCAAAAAATACTTTTACGTACCATGTCTCCTAATCCAAAGTGGAGTAAAGAAAAGTTCAAGAATGTTCAAAGAAAATAAAATAACTATTTTTTGAAAGACAATTTTCTCTGGAGATGTCCACTTGGAATGAGAAAAATTCCTCGGTGGATTGTAATGGGATGAAAGAGAAAATTATGAGAGAGATGCATAGTTCGTTATGGGCCGGGCACAAAGGCTTTTGAGGGAACATACAAGAAGATAAAAGAAAGTTATTGGTGGCCTTTGATATATGTAGATGTTCACAATTATGTGGCCACATGTAAGATTTGTCAGGTGTTCTCAAATGTCAAACATAGAGATGAATTGCATCCAACATATCCTTTAAACATTCATTATAAATGGGTTGATGATTTGGTCACAATGCCTTCAAGGATACAACAAATATGATATATTATACTCGTGAGAGGAGATTTGACAAATCATGTTGAAGGGAGAGCTTTGAGAACAAAAACCACAAGCAATGTATGTAAGTTTCTACTAGAAGATGTATTTAGCGTATTTGGTTATATTGAAAAGATATTTGCTGATAGCGGTGAGCTTGATGCTCAAGAAGCAAAGGATTTCTTTGAAAAATATGGTATTCGGTTGTCACTCACCATAGCATATAATCCAGTAGCCACTAAAAACTTGAACATGGAGATCATCCAATTATTAAAGCCTGGGCTAAATCCTATGAAAGAATAATCAAGAATTGGCCAAAATATCTCCAGTTTGTCCTCTAGGCAGATAGGATGGTGTGCACAAGGATTATTCGATACATGCCAGTAGAACTAATGTACTATCAGAAACCTACATTAACGATGGAGTTACATGCTTTAGCATGGACCTCATTACCATAGGAAGATGAGATGCCAAGAGAGGATCTTCTAGCAGTATGAATCCTTCAACTCGAAAATGGAAGGAACCTAATAGAGGAAGTTGCATTCAAATTTAGAGCACCAAGAGAAAAGAATAAAATAGCATTTGACAAGTCCCATAGATTGAGGCCCAAGAAGTTGAATGAAGGTGGTTGGGTGTTTGTCTATGATGGTAAATTAGGAAAGAGGTGGTTCAAAGCTTACATGATATTTAAGGTCTTTAATAATGGCACATACTCACACAGAGAGTTAGATGGAACAAAGCTTAAATACTTGATTGTTGGGAAAAGGATAAAACTAGAGAAATTCAAAATTATGAAACATTAATAGATGAAGAAAAAGAAAAAGATAAAGAAGTTGAGGAAATTATTGAGGAGGATCAAAATGGAGAAGAAAAATGAATGGAACTTGAGAACAAACAATTTGTACATAAATGCATGTAAATATTGATAAATATATGTAAATAATAATGATTAGTTCAATAACAGGAGTTGTGATGTATTGAAAGAGTGATCAAATGTTAAGTAATGTGCATATGCAAAGGTGTGAGTAAGAATGTGTTGATTTAAACAAGTATGTGTGCATGTTGTTGTATATAAATAAGAATTGTATGGGTGTTTATTTTCTAATGCTTCTTTTCTTGCAGGTATAGTTATAGAGAAACAAAGAGAGACAAACAGCTATGGCTTAGTCGTGTAACCATGAAGGAAAAACTCTTCTACTCAAGCAGAAACATCATCTAGAATAGCTTCAAGTCAAACTAGAAATAGAGCTTTAACTCAAGCTAGGAATACATCTTTAGATCAATCTTTGATTTATATTTTTATTCCCATGTATTTGTTTCCCATGCATGTGAATACCTCAGAAAAATAGAACAACGATTGAAGAAGAAGCATTAGCTAGATTAACTTTAAATTGAAGTAGAAATATATATTCAAATTGACCTAGGGTTAGAGTTTCAAATCGAGCTAGGAAGATATTTTTAGATCAGAACTCAATTTATATTTTCTTGTCCACGTATTTGTTCCCCATGCCTGTAAATATTCCAGTAGATACAAAAATGATTGAAATATAAGAATATTCTAGAATAGTATTAAATCACAGTGAAAATATTCCACTAGATGATGAGATAATTGATGGTTTCCTCTCTGAATATTTGCTTCCTTTGCCAGAAACCCATGTAAGAACTTGTGTATATATCTGTTCATGAAAGTTGAGCTGAATAAAACCAAAAGATTGTGATTTAAGAAGTGGAAATTTTCTATTGTACATAAACAAAAGTGAGTAAAGTGTCCTGACCTTGTAATCTGTCATGTGTATATATGTGTGTTACATGATCATGCTTCATTTTAGTCTAGAGTTCTAGGAAGAAGTATTAAAGAAAGTTAAATAAAGTGAATAAGTTGTATATAAAGAGATGAAATGTCTGCGTTTCCTTAAGAAGAAGTAGAAATATCATATTAGTAAATGAATAATAAATACTCAAAATGAAGAAAATAGAGATGACCGAGAACAAAAAATTTAGAGGACTATTGGCTCCACATAGGTGATATGTTTTTGTTTCAATTTCCCTTTTCTTATATATATATATATATATATATATATATGTGTGTGTGTGTGTGTGTGTGTGTGTGTGTGTGTAGGATCCATGGCTTAACACCTTATCATGCTTATTATGGTAAGAAATCTGATCTCTCCCACTTGAAGATATTTGGATATACTTGTTATGTACATGTGCCAAGTGAATTAAGGCATAAGCTACAACCAAAGGTAGAAAATTGTGTGTTTCTATTATATTCAAATGTTCATAAAGGTTACATGTGCTTCAACCTAAGCACAAAGGACTTGAGGATATCAAGTGATGTAGCATTTGATGAACTACTCCATTGGTATAAGAAGTATGATTGTATGCACAAATATGATGAACAAAAGCATGGACATAGTGATGAGCAAAACTACTTAGAGATAAGTGGACCAAGGGGTCCCATCAATGAAGATCGCTCAAGCATGAACTCACCATGGATGGGAATCAGGATATGAAGCACAATCAATCAACAAAGGCAAAGCAACATTGGTTGAGTTGGATGAATAAGGTAAGGAAGTTGAATATGATGGACACATGACGGAGAAAGAAGCCACATCAAAGAAAGAGATCAAGTGACAAAGGTAAGGAGTCTTATTCCTCCAAAATGTGTTCTTCTAGGGTTAAGTATCCAAATCAAAAGTTTACTTATGATTCTTACATGGAAACTCATTGTGCATATATGGACAAAGTAGTAGAAGATCATGAGCCTAATTGTTATGAAGATGAAAGTACGTACACCGAATGGAAAGAGGCAATGCAAGAAGAGACTGATGCGCTTGAAGAGAATAAAAAAATCGACCATTTAATCCAAGAAGGATAACATGAAGGTAATGGGTAATAAATGGGTGTATAAAGTAAAGAGGAATTCAAATGGATCTATTTCTAGGTTCAAAGAAATATTGGTGGCCAAGGGTTTTGTACAAATCGACGGAGTGGACTTTGAAGAGAAATTCAGCACAATTAGGACACTCATTGCAATGACTGTAGGAAACAAATGTAAACTCTTCTTATTCAATATCAAGAATCAACTTCTCAATGGAGACTTGGAGGAAAAGGTATACATGGACCTACCACTAGGTTTTGCTCATAAAAAGTGTTCACATCATGTTTGAAGGTCGAAGAAGGCACTTTATAGACTAAAATAAAGCTCCAAGGACTTGGAACAAAAGATTGGTGGACTATTTGATCAAATATGGTTACAATCAATGCAAGGTGGTGTCACAAGGAAGGAGATGAGGAAGAGAGCTTACACACATACTCTCACAATCAAAGAGAAGCACACACAGATTAAGGCAATGAAAGAATGATCATCATCATTTTCTTCTTCTTCTCCTTCTACTACATAAAAGGAATGTACAAGAATAACCTAAAACAAGAATACAACAAGTGCAATATATGAAGAATAGTACATAAGCAAAATCCTAATGTCCAAGGATGAGTGAGGTTTCAAGAAACAAATGTGCCATCACTATCGGTAGATAAATCTAATGAAGCTCAATGAAGTGTCCCTAACATATATCACCGTGACCACTATACATGTCAGAGAAATGAAAAATGATACGTGTCCTCCTCGATCATCACATGTTGAGGTTGATATCTCAACACTCCCCCTCAAGCTCAACATCATATCTTGTAATCCAAGGATCTCCCAAAACTTCTTCAACTTCTCATCTCCAAGTGCTTTAGTGAAAATATAAAAAACCTACTCATTTATCCTCACATAAACAAGACCAATATCACCTCCTAGTACCTTCTCTCTGATGAAGTGATAATGTACCTTGATATGCTTTGTTCTTGTGTGAAAAATAGGATTCCGTGGTAACTATATGTTACTAAGATTATCACAATAGATAGTAATAGGCTTTTGCACTTCCACACCTAAATATACAAGTAGCATCTCAAGCCATGATGCTTCGCATGCTGCCATTACAGTACCTCTATACTCAGCCTCTACACTCGACAAAGCAATAGTCGGTTTCTTCTAACTGCTCCATGTAATAGCTCCACTCCCAAGTGAGAATAGAAAGCCACTAGTAGATCTTCTATCTGGAATACTACCAGCCCAATTTGCATCGGTGTATCAATGAACCTACAAATCTACACCAACTTCATAAAACAATGCATAATCCAAAGTAGCACTCACATAATGTAGAGTGTGCATTAGAGCACCTAAATGTGGCTTCCTAGGAACCTGCATAATTTGACTTGCAAGTCTGATAGTGTAGCTAAGATCAGGCCTTGTAATAGTGAGATATATCAAACGTCCCACAATTTTCCTGTACATAGTAGCATTTTCCAATGCTTCACCTGATGTAGTATCCAACTTCAAATTCTGATCCACTGGCATAGAAGTTGTCTTATAATCATCCATACCATACTTTTGTAGAAATACTCAAGGCATATTGCCTTTGTGATATCCATATACCTGTTTATGTATGTATAAATGCAATGCCCAAAAAGTGGCACAAGACACCAAGACCTTTCATGTCAAATTCTTGCATAAGAATTTGCTTTACCTCTTTTATGCTTTCTTCATTATCACCACCTACAATTAAGTCATAACATAAGTAGCCACAATCGTGATGCCATCATCACACTTCCTTGCATATAGCGAATGATCTTCATCACACATGGAAAACCCAATGGTGGTTAATTAATTAGCAATCCTTGCATGCCATGCACGAGGAACTTGCTTAAGCCCATACAAAGCCTTTTGCAACCTGCAAACATATTCTGGGTGCTTTGAATCTTCATATCCTAGTGGTTGGTCCATGTCTACTTCTTCCTCTAACTCACCATGTAGAAAGGCATTCTTCACATCCATTTGATGCAAAGTCCATCCTTTATTTTTGTGCATATCCTTTTGCTACCAATCTTTCTTTTTACCTACTTATGCTATCATCAGCATTGTGCTTTACCTTGTAAACCTACTTGTAGTATGAGTTTCTTTCCTTGTGCTTACAAAGTAGCTTCCATGTATCATTTCCATAAAGTGCAACCATCTCCTCATCCATAGCTTTTTCTCAATATGCATTTCCAATTGCATCTTCAAAACAAGAAGGTTTAACATCTTGTATTACTTTAGTCATGTAGGCACAATGAGAGAGCCATATACCTATCATACATCAATCATTGCACTGAATTCTGCATCCTCCCATATCTTCTTAGTCCTGGGTCACTCCTCCTTGTACCATCTACATGTGCCTTTCTTAGTCCTCGAATCTTTATAGAAGGCAATCCAAGTTCCTCATCAAGACTCTTTTCTGAACCACTTGAATCTCCATCAACATCTTCAAAAGCTACACATATTTTACTACCAGCAAAAAGCTTTTCTTTACCTTTCTTGGATGTATTTGATGAATCTGTTGTCCAAAGTATGTGGACTCAGTTGGTGGATCAAGTCAACTGCCAAATCCAATGGCACACGCCGTGTGCTTGGAGCAATCTCAGGTGTAGTGAGGACTCAAATAAAAATGTTTAGTAGATCAATTGTTGAACATTAACATAGACTCATGTGTTTCGAAAATATATGATTCATCATACTTATTCTTTACCTTTTCATTACAAAAGCACAAAATTTCATTCATCATTAAAATTCTATCATCGTCTTTAGGATTAACGTTTTCATATCATTCATCAATAGCTATGGATTGAACAACAATTGTTTCACTTTGTATTAACCATTAATAGTTTAATTCATAAGGACTTTGTCAAATATCTTTCTTCTAAGGTACAACAATATGAACTCATAAGATGTAAAACAGATATTGAGTCAGTTTGGTAGTAAATCAATTTGTAGGTTCAATTGTGTTTTTTACTTTATGAAGATCATAAAAGTCAATTGGGTTATTCTGAATCGCACAACTCAAGGTCATCAAGGAGTCCTGGAAGAAATATAAAGTCGAAAGGAAGAAACAATCAATATGTTTGCAGTTCTTGTAGTAGATCAACGCAATGCTATAATGGATGAACGTGCGTCAACCATCAAAAATGCATACACCAGACTTCAGATCATATGTTCAGAGTAAGAGTCTAAGATGATGGTCTTCAGCGTTATATACTCCATGTCAGATGAATTTGGAAATAATATAACAAAGAACTAATTGATTCCATTCCATAAATATATTCAGAACGTACAATCAAATTTAAACAGGCAAGGATATGTAGAAAGAAGCAGATACCTATGTGTACAAAAAGATTTCATCAATAGAGTTTCATGTTTATTAAGTTTTAAAGGTCACTCACTTCTTATAGAATGCGTGTATGAAGCTTGATGTATAAGTAAGGTATAAAAAGGTTTTACTATAGCCCATGGTTTAGGTTAAGCATATCATTTCTATCGCAGACTTAACGCAGCGGAAATATAATCATATCTATGGATTGCACACGAAACAAATAGAACAGTAAGCGATGGTCGGTCTGTACCGGTATGTTGAATTCAATCGATCAGAGAATAGGACTGTAATGCACATTTTATGCCAAAGAATGGATGTCGTTGTCAGAATCTATCAGAATTAGTGCATAAGCAACAACAACGTTTGGAGGGGAATATACGCATCCATACTTAAGATTTTAAAGTTGCATAAAAGCAGAAAGAACTACCGCTCAAATTTATGTTGGAGTTCGACAGAGATTCAAGATGTGGAAAGTACTCAGTGCATCGGCTTTCTGGTCATCAATTTCGATTTAGATCAAAATCGAGCCTCCGTTGTTAAATTTCTTCAGAATGTTGTGTGCTCTTCCTTACCATACTTCTCCAAACCTTTCTGAATACATGTGTTCATCATTAGTGTACTGCTCCAGACCTTTGTTCGTTCCCAATCTCCAGCGCCTGTTGTCATCGTTTTGTTTGCAGTAGGACAGATGTGTTGTGCCAGAAGATACCGTGATTTGGCCTCTCTCTCTCTCTCTATGCGCTCCTAGCAGATCGTCAGATTGAAATTCTTGGAAGAAACATTGGTCCTTTGCTATGGTGCGCTCTCCCTTAATCTCTGCTACAGTGCTCCATAAACCTTCCTCTTGGATCAAGAGTTCACCCTCTCTCATACAAGCAACACGTCGCTTAAAATGAAAGTTGGCCTTCCTTTTTATAGATCATCCTCCTTTTCAGTGTCATGCACTCTGCCATCCTTTTGTGTAAACTCTATTATTAGAGTTTCTTTCTCCACGCTTTTTTTTTATCACAATCAATCAGGGAAGAAAACTTCGCCCGTCGCTATTTCTATTCATAATTAAAGCAGCGCTAAAATATCAATTTGACTTGCACTCTTGAAGGTTCAGCAGTAACCAAACGATTATGAAATGAACATAGAATAGAAGCGACATGGTTAGTTAATGAGGGTCGCATCATTGCCAGCATCTTTGAAGTATTCCCCATAGGAAATATACACTTGTACGTGTGTAGTAAAAAGCTGAAAGCAATTTTCCTGGTCTGCCATCTTCTCAAACGCTGATGGGAAGCTCCAAACATGAACATTCACTTTGCAAACGTACAATTGTTGATGAGACTATTATAAAAAAATTGTTATGTCAACAATATAAATGTGTGCGTGTGGAAGAATGTATTCCATTGCATTGACACAGTTCCATTCAAAAAATAATTATGAGAGTCGTTCACATTTGTAACTAATAATAAAATGACATACTTTGCCACTTTATTCAAACCAAGGGGCCATTATTTTTGTCTTTCTCATATGTGAGTAAATTGGAGAATGCACTCCATAGCAAGATCGTTGTTAAATACCATATTCATCCAAATAGAGGAACATTTCTGATGGCAATCATTACAAGAGCTCCTCAGAATAACTTTCATTCTTTAATTTTATCACCGAGAGTTCGGTCAAAGACATAGAGTAGAGACGAATATCTCTAAAACACCGGTCCACCTAAAAACTTCAAATTCTGCACTTGATTTTTCAGCATTTTCTTTGTCATTTGGTTCAAGATTCAATCCTTCTTTGGTATCTGCATAGAAGCTTGACATTTCATCAAATACAACATCTCTGCTCATGCCCACCTCTCATGTGAATGGGTTATAACATTTATATCCCTTTTGCTCAAGGGAGTACCCAATGAAGATACATTTTTCTGCTTTTGGATCAAGCTTCATCTTCAACTCCTCTGGAACATGTACATATGCAATACAACCAAATACTTTCATATGTCATAAGTTTGGCTTTCAACCTATAAAACTCTTTTTAGGTGTAACTTGATGTACAACAATAGTAAGAAATCCGTTCATGATGCATACAACAGTATGTACAGCTTGTGCCCAGTAACAATGAGGCATATTCTTCTCAGTCATCAAAGCTCTTGCTAATTCTACAATATGTCTATTTTCTCATTCAGCAACGCCATTCTGTTGTGGTGTGTACGTGCATGAAAAATGACGTCGAACTCCATGATTTTTAAGATAGTTGCTGAGCTCATTTGACATGTATTCACCTCATCCATCAGATCTTAATATTTGAGTATACTTTCTTGTCTTCTTTTCCACCATGGCCTTAAAATTTTGGAAGTGAGTGAACACCTCACTCTTCTCTTTCATGAAATATACCCATAATTTTTGTCTATGGTTATCAATGAAAGTAACATAAAACTTGCAACTACCCATAGATGTTGTCTTGGCAGGACCCCAACCATCTGTATGTGTTATTTCTAGTACACTCTCACTAACATGCTTGTCATGCAAAAATGATGCTCTTGACTGTTTACCAAATTGACATGCTGCACATACCTCTTGCATTTCTGCAACTTTGAAATTTGGTAGTCCATGGACAATCTCCTTTGACTGCATCAATTTCAGCCTCTACAAATTTGCATGTCCAATTTGTTTGTGCCATATCTCTATATCAGCAATATCTTCGACACCTTTTGCAAACATGGTTGCATTCATTTCAGGAATTTTTACGTTTAAGGTAAACATCTTACCCACTTTGTCTCCTTTGACAATCAATTATCCATTCTTTTAATACTCTTCTAGATATAACCCATCAGCATTGAATCTAATCTATGGTCCACCATTTGTCCAATAGAAACTGGATTTATTGTTATGTTTGGAAAATGCAGCACATTAGCAAGATGTTTTACCTTTACATCCTCCATAGACAATGCTCTGTGTCTTGTATGCTCAACAGGGTGTGATGTGTTATCACCCGTCTCAACATATGTAGGAGCTAGCAATTTTTACAAAGTACCAAACCATTCCGCATGACTATTCATGTGATTTGAAGCACTTGAATCAACGTACCAGACATTATCATTCGATTTTGAAACATTAGCAGACATCATATCCATCATGTGATGTTGAACCATGAAAAACTTCTCAGAATCATTTGCACTTGTGGATGCATAATTGTTTTGCTCTCTTTTGTTATTTTGATTCTTCAACCTACAATCACTTTCAAAGTGTCCAAGGTTACCACAATTCCAACATCCTTTACTGCCATTACCTCAATCATTTCTTTGGAAATTTCTATGGTCTCTTTGGATCCCCCTACCTCGAAACTACCCTCTACCTCCTGCATGATTCTAATGTTGACATTGGTCTTGGTTATTTTGTTCTCTTCCACTTCGAAAGTCTCTACCTCTACCTCTTCCTTTGCTAGAGTAGAATACCTGCTCATAAGTAGGTTTTCCTTGGGAGTTTGAGTCCTCACCAAGATTCTTTTCTTCCGTAATCAACATGGACCAAGATCAACAAAATTTTGAATTTTTTCCTTGGTCTAAATAGACGTTCTGAACTGCTTATATGTGGCTCCTAAACCACAAAGGAATAATTCCACCTTATCATCATCATCATCTACATTCATGCCAATAGTTGCAAGTGACTGACATATGCTTTTGATTTTCAGGGTGTAGTCACTTACAAACATGCCCTTTTTCTCTAGTGTATGCAGCTCGTTCTTGAGGTGCAATTTTCATGCCTTTGTATTGGTCTCATACAATGTGACCAGACTGTTCCAAACCTCTTTCAGAGTCTTGGCATCTTGTATATGCCCAATCATGCAATCTTGTATGCCAAGAGATAGTGAATACATTACCTTTTGTGCTCCTGATTCCATTCTTCATATGCTCTTAACTGGTCTGCAGTCCGATTCCTCTCTAGTAACTATGGAGCATTTTTGTTCTCTCCTTTGATGTACTTTCAATAGCCTTTTCCCATAAGGAAATTCATCACTATGAATCTACAAGCATGGAAGTTGTTCTTGTCTATCTTGTCACTCATAAGGTGACTCATTCCATCTATGTTTGCCATTTTTGCAACAATTCACAATAATGTAAAACACTACAAGCAGCACTTCTGCTTGAAGACTATGGCATTATGACCTGATAGTTCGATCTTATAAAAACATAGTTTTTGTGTATCAACAATACAAAGAATTGCTTGAAATTTTGGATCTAGAATATATGAGTGTTACGAAGAAGACCCCAATTAGAGTTTGGCAAAACTAACCTAGTTTATCTATGGAACTCACCTTGTGGGCTCGAAACGGAGGTTGAGATGGCTCCGAAACTCTGATCTGATAATTTTCGTAGCAATCCGAGGCCATTTGCGAATCGTGCTTTCTCCACGCCTTCTCGCATACTCTTCACCCTCCGCCTTCCCCATGAGCTCACGTTGGCTTTGATACCATGTCATGAGGAAGGAGATAAGGAAGAGAGCTTACATACATACTCTCACAATCAAAGGGAAGCACACACATAGATTCAGGCAAGGAAAGAATGATCTTCTTCTTCTTCTTCTATTGTATTAAAGGAATGTACAAGAATGACCTAAAACAAGAATACAACAAGTGCAATATAGAAAGAAAAGTACATAAGGAAAATCCTAATGTCCATAGATAAGTGAGCTGGAAAGAAAAAAAATGTACCATCACTCTCGGTAGATAAATCTAATAAAGCTTAAGTGTCTATAAAATATACCAACATGACCACTATACATGTCAGAGAAATTAAAAAATGATATGTGTCATCCTGGATCATAACATGTTGAGCTTGATATCTCAATAGGTAGATTCATCTCTCTTCATTAAACAAAGAGGAGAACTTGTAGTCTACATGTGTGTATATGTATAAAATCTTATCATTATAGGTAATGATACAAAAGGCATCGAAGAGATCAAGTCAAAGCCTCGAAATGAGTTAATTATCTCTAATCTTAGAGATCTTAGTCAATTTCTTGGCATTGAAGTTGTATATAAAGAAGAAGGTATTATTCTCATATAAAGGAAGTATATTCTAGACCTACTTGAGAGGTTTGGGATGCTACATTGTAAGCCTATTTCAAATCCCATGGATGTTAATGTAAATCTAAGCTGAATTGATGGAAAACCATTAGAGGATGTAACTTTCTGTCGATCTATTATAGGTGCTTTCAATTATGCTACAATAACTAGGTCCGACATAGCATATAGAGTTGGAGTGTTATCATAGTTTATGCATAATCCAATGACTACACACTTGCAAGCTACAAGGAGAATATTCTGAGATTTCAAGGCTACTGTAAATGAAGGATTTTCTACTCATTTGACGATGATATGCCGATCAAAGCTTACTCCGATGTGGATTGGACTCTTTCAAAGGAAGATAGAAGGAGTACAAGTGGTTACTTAGTCATGCTAGGTAGCAATGACATCTCATGGATTTCAAAGAAGCGACCCATAGTAGGATTATTGTCCACTGAGGATGAGTAAAGAGCTTTAACTGAAGGCACATGTGAGATAATTTAGATTTAGAAGCTATTTATGGAGCTTAATTTGCGGGTTGATAGATGTCCAATCTTTTGTGAAAATATGAGTAGCATATATGCAGCAGCAAATCCTTCCTATTATCATGCTAGAACCAAGCATATTGAAAGTGCACTCTCACTTCATAAAGGAAAAGGCTATATCCAAGGAAGCTTTACTACACAATATAGCTACCAAGGACCGTGTTGCTAACACAAAGTCTTTGGATGGAATAAAAATTTCAAATTTCAAGCAATGCATCAAAATGGAAGAGCTTGTATTGAAACCAATCATGACCATATGCGGCAATCTAAGAAAGTCAAAACCCATGAGATTCCATCAAGAAAAGTCAATCATCAACTCCCCAAGGCATCCCAATCAGTCCTCCAATTTAGGAGGTTGATTTGGAAAGGTAGTTCCTAGACTTTAGGGGCACACTTCGAAGTATAAAAGTAGCATGTATATTGAATTCATTTGGGCCATCATCTTGGGATTTTAGTTCATTTAGAGTGATCACTAAGTATTGGAGTTGTAATAAGAAAGCGGTTTGCTTAAGCTAGCTCTTGCTTGCTTGTTTGTTTTCTTTGAGTAGACATATCTATGTGTGTATGCAGGCAATGTTGCAACTCTCTACTCTTGAGTTATTAGCATTGGTTCTCCCTCTTGAAGTACCCATTGGATGTAATTTATATCTCATTAGATAGTTATTGGTGTCTATTTTAAGCTAACTATGTCTTTGAATCAGTCTCTCAATATTTTGGGAGAAAGCTTAATTTTAGTGAAGTTGGGTGATTGTTCTCTCTCTGTGTGTAGGATGTATTGGAACTCTTTTTCTATGTGTTGTAAGGGCTAGTTCTCCCTTTCCATTTATCCATTTGCTATGATTGCGGTGTCATTGGGTAGCTCTCACAATTTTCTAACCAATTTTAGATTCATCATCTATATATTCTTTGGGAAATGTATGCTGAGGTGGTGAGGTCTCTATGTGACTAGCAATTGTGAGCATTCAACTTCTCATCTTGTTTATCCTTGTGTAAGAATCCATTTGGAATGAAATTGATTTGGTTGGAAAGCTCTTGTTTTTTGTTACATATCCATGAACATAAACTAGTATTCCTTGCATATGCTCTAAGAAAGAGCATTTTGGGGCTATATAATTCAAAGAAGGGCACCTATAGAGGTCGTTCACACTTTGTCATTACATATGGGTTGAGATACTTCCCCCAACATATGTGTATATGTGTGCATCTGTGTGCATGTGTGTGCATGTGTGTGTATGTGTGTGTATGTGTATGTGTGTGTATATGTATGTGTATGTGTGTGTGTATGTGTATGTATATGCGTGTATGTGTATGTGTATGTATGTGTATGTGTGTGTATGTGTATGTGTGTATGTGTGTATGCATGTGTATGTGTATATGCATGTATATGTATGTGTGTATGTATGTGTATTTGTTTGTATGTGTGTGTATGTGCATGTGTATATGTGTGTGACTATCTTTATGTGTATGTGTATGTGTATGTGTATGTGTATGCGTATGTGTATGTGTATGCGTATGTGTATGTGTATGTGTGCGTATGTGTATCTATGTGTATGCTTATGTGTATGTGTGTTTGTGTATGTGTGTACATGTGTGTAGATGTGTCTATGTGTGAATGCATGTGTATGTGTATATACATGTATGTGTACGTGTGCATGTGTGCATGCATGTATGTGTATGTATGTATCTGTATGTGTATGTGTGTATATGTAGTGTGTATGTGTATGTGTGTTTGTGTATGTATGCATGTGTATGTGTGTATATGTGTGTGCATGTGTTTGTGTGTGTTTATGTATGTGTGTATGTGTGTCTGTGTATATGTGTATATGTGTGTATCTATGTAAGCATTTATGTGTATGTGTGTATGCATGTATGTGTGTGTGTTTATGTGTGTATGTATGTATGTGTATATCATGTGTATTTCTATGCATGTGTGTATGTATGTGTTTGTATCTATATAGATAGGAAGAAAAATAAAGAATATACCTTAATAAAGCCAAAGTAAGCACATTAATCCATACAAAACGATTTTGAAGATTGAGAATAGATAAACTTGAGCTTAGTCATGTCAAGTGATGTCCTTCATAGAGCAACTTTGTAGAATCTACTCCAATATATTTGTGTTTTTTAGAAATATCAACTCTTTCACTTGTAGGCTGATATCAATTCTCAATAAAATATGTTATGCCAACATCATCATGGCATACATCTTGTAGTTTGCATTCTTTTTAAGATCTTTCTTTTAGTCTTGCATATTCTTTAGGATCACTTTTGCATAATATCCTTGTGGGTGCTTTTGATAAATGAGGCCTTACAAGCAACACCAAATGGTGTGGTGGACAATCATAAATAACATACATTGGAACTTACATACATGAATAAAAATAATTATTTATCGATACATGAATGAAAATTAAACTTAAAACATAAATTTAGATATGTAAGTATAGAAAGTAAAATTTTATTATGGAATTCAATTGGATTAAAAGATTTTAATGAAGAATTAAGTTTTCATTCTATGTATTCTTAATTGTATATAACCAATACTCATAAATAAGTATTGTTCTTACAAAATGGTTTCTATGAGTTAGAGTCTTCACTACAACATAGAGATATGTCTACAAAGGATGATGGAATCTATAGAGAGAATAATGGATAGAAAGTGAGCATAAGCATTCCGCACCCACCCCTCCACCCATGACCATATGTTCTCCTCTTGCATGCATTTTTTTAAACTAGTTCACGTCTTCATGGAAGACAGGAGGAATGTGAATTTGGATAATGATCTCTTGGTTCCTAATGCTCACTAAACGGTGCTCTTGGAGGTCTATTCCATCCATAATTCACTAATAACCCATCAATTGGTTATGGAAGTAGTAGAATGGACAACTATGTATGTTGCTACATCTCTACTGATGTACCATCCATGACTATTTTTATGCTCTTCAAATTTGTAGTTATTCATTGAACTATTATATCCTTGGCTATTTGTAATAAGACCTAATAGATTTCCATGATTATAAGGTCTTCTATTAGTATATAATATTTCATTTTTTGCATTGGTTATCCCTGTACTGGCAAGAAAAAATACGTTCAGACATAATCCTTAAGTATTCATGCTTTGAATGTAACATGTAAGTCGATGCCAATCTCCTTGTTTGTATATAGGACCACAAAATGAAATAAGAGTGACTTGAGAGTTGGGAGGCACATACAAATCCTCTACAATAAAGAGACCATAGCCAACATTAGTGATAGTGGAGGGAGAAAAAATATAGAGATTACCACAAATGTTAAATACCCATGCATCTAAACGAAGTGGTCCTCTATGCCATCCTAAATATATTCTTTTATCATATGTTTGTACAAGACTATGATCATGAGTAAGTAATGGATACTCACCAACCATTTCAGTCTCTAAACAAGGAGGTAGACGATTTCACGAAACCTAGACTTGTAATTCATAAAGAGCATGTTCATGATGTGTAGAAGGAATATTAGTAGTACTAGTAAGATAATCATCATTATCATCATCATCAAGTACATATTCTTGTATATTTAGTATAAGATTATTATGTATATATGATTTTAATATAAAATAACGACATTTATTTATGGAATCAATACATACCCAAGAATTATCAGATCGATTAGGTGGTGGCGCATGCTCAAAAATAACATAATTTTCCTCTCATGTTCAATACATTCAAATTGTGGTCTTTGATACTCCCCACAAGAAAGATTACACCAAAATATAATTTGCTCTTGATAGTAAAAATTGTCATAATTCCTATCGGATGACACTTGTGAAAGTCCTTGCATGGATAGGACCTGGTAGAGTATCCTTTCATCGATATGGATCTAGTTATAACGTACTAGTTAGAAATATATATCAATCATGTATGTATCTATGAAATATTGGAATTAAAAGTTTAATAAACTTATAGTGTTTAGCCCATGCATGCATAGGAGATGGTGTTGGCGTTCCGTCTAATTGATCCTAATCTAATTGTGTAGCAAAAAACAAGTATTGGATATTAATATGTTGACTATATACATACATACATAGTCACATGTACATATTTACACATACATAAATATTCATATATACACAAATACTCACATTCTGATAGGTACACATACACAATCAAAGAAATACACATTCCCACATACATTTACACATGCACACTACATGCACACATACACATCCATATGCACACATACACATCCATATTGTATTCTGATCCAATTCCTTTTTTTTCTCTTGTATTCATGTGTGTGGATGTGTGCATATATATGTGTATGTGTGTATATGTGTATGTGCATGTATGTGTGTCTATGTGTCTATGTGTATGTCTATATGTGTGTATGGATGTATGTATATGTGTGTATGCATGCATGTGTATATTTGTATACATGTGTATGTGAATATGTGTTTTTATGTGTATGCATGTATGTGTATGTGTGTATGCATGCATGTCTATCTATGTGTGTATGTGTGTGTATATGTGTATATGTATGTGTATGTGTATGTGGATGTGTGTGCATGTCTGTATATGTATATGTGTATGTGTATGTGTACGTATATGTGTATGTATTTGTATGTTTGTGTATGTGTATGTGTGTGCAAGTGTATGTGTATGTGAGTGTATGTGTGTGTGTATTTATATGTGTATGTGTGTATATATGTATGTGTATGCTAGTGTGTTTCTATATCTATATGTGTCTATGTCTGTGTGTATGTGTGTGTATGTGTATGTGTGTATGTGTGTATGCATGCATATTTGCATGTTTCTATAAATGTACTTGTATGTGTATGTATGTGTATGTATGTGTATGTGTGTGTATGTGTGTGTGTACATGTGTATGTGTGTATAAGTATATTTGTGTATGTGTATGTGTGTTTATGCTTGTTTATGTGTGTGTATATATATGTGTGTATGTGTGTATGCATGTCTATGTGTGTATGCATGTATGTGTATGTGTGTATGCATGTATAGGTGTATGTGTGTATGCATGTGTACGTGTGTAGACATGTTTTTATGTGTGTCTTATGTATGTGTGTGTTATGTATGCACGTATATGTGTGTATGTATGTTTATGCATATGTTTTTGTATGTATATGTGTGTGTATGTGCATATATGTATATGTATGGGTATGTTTATTTAAGTATGTGTGGGTATGTGTGTATATGTGTGTGTATGTGTATCTATATGTATGTGTATGTGTATGTGTATTTGTGTATGAATGTTTATAAATTTAAAGTTTTTCTTGTATTCCTATCTACGTTTTATAGTTTCAAATTAAAATAATTAGAGATATTGCATGGTAATATTATTATATTTTTTATTTTATTTAAAAAATTAAACATTAACCTTTTTCATTTGTTTCAATATAGCATAAGGCTTATGCTCATAATCCTTCCAAACAAGAAATTGAATATGCTACATATTTTGGATGTCTAGGTCTGAGAGATCACATAAGAGAACATCCAAATGATTTTGTGTATAGTATTAAATTTGATATAGACTATTTTATTTTGATTTATTTTTTATATTTTTATTCATTTGTGTTTCTTACATATAATACATGATTATTTCGAAGACCTTATCATGGATGAGGTGGATAGAGAGACATAGGAGGAATGATATCAATCCTCATAGGGTACTGACCCCTCTAACCATGATGCCTCTTTACATACATCAGATCATGTAGATGATCATGATCATTGCGGATGATGGTCATGGGGGACCTTATTAAGATGATTGATACTATTACATTCGATGTATTATATATATTCAAACACACAGACACACACACACACACACACACACACACACACACACACACATATATATATATATATATATATATATATATATATATATATATATATATATATATATATATATATATATATATATATATATATATATATATATATATGAGGGATGATATCAATCCTCATAGGGTACTGACCCCTCTAACCATGATGCCTCTTTACATACATCAGATCATGTAGATGATCATGGTCATTGTGGATGATGGTCATGGGGGACCTTATTGAGATGATTGATACTATTACATTCGATGTATTATATATATTCAAACACACACACACACACACACACACACACACACACACACACACACACACACACACACACACACATATATATATATATATATATATATATATATATATATATATATATATATATATATATATATATATATATATATATATATATATATATATATATATATATGGTGGGAGTCCCCAATTGTAATATTTTTATAGTGTTTATTTAATCCATTTTCTTAAATTGAAGTGAACTATATGATTGAAATGCACTAATTATGTTTATTACAATTCATCTTTAACATGTGAATTAATACTTTAATTGTATCCTTCACTCATATTATATGTATTTTTGTGTTTGTATATGTGTGTATGTGTGTGTATGCATATGCAGGTATGTATGTATATTGTGTATGTGTGTGTATCTATATCTATGTGGGTGTGTATGTGTGCATATGTTTATGTTTGTATATGTGTGTGCATGTGTATGTGGTTGTAAGTGTACATGTGCATGTGTATGTGTGTGTATGTGTATGTATATGTGTGCATATGCATGTGCATGTTTATGAGCATGCATGTGCATGTGCATGCATGTTTATGAGCATGCATGTGCATGTGCATGCATGTGCATGTGCATGGATGTGCATGTGCATGCATGCACATACATGCACATACATACACATAAATGCACATGTACATGCATGCTCATATGCATGAACTTGCATATACACACACATACACACATATACACATACACACACATACACATACACACACATACACACACATAAAAATACACATAGATAGACATACACATACACACACATACACATAGACGCAAACATTCATTTGTATATGTATGTGTTTATAAGTGTATATGTTTGTATGTGTGTGCACATGCATGGGCATGTAGATGTGTTGGTGCATCTCTAGGTGCCTCCATATGTGTGTATGTGTATGTGTATGTGTATGCTAGTGTGTTTCTATATGTGTATGTGTCTATGTATGTGTGTATGTGTGTATGTGTGTATGCATGTATGCATGCATATGTGAATGTTTCTATAAACATACTTGTATGTGTATGTATGTGTATGTGTGTGTATGTGTGTGTATGTGTGTTTGTAAATGTGTATGTGTGTGTATATGTATATGTGTGTGGGTGTACATGTGTATGTGTGTGTATGTATGTATATGTGTGTATGTGTATGTGTGTATGTGTATGTGTGTTTATGCTTGTTTATGTGTGTGTATATATGTGTTTGTATGTGTGTATGCATGTATATGTGTGTATGTGTGTATGTGTGTATGCATGTATATGTGTATGTGGGTATGCATGTGTATGTGTGTAAATATGTTTTTATGTGTATCTTATGTATGTGTGTGTTATGTATGCACGCGTATGTGTGTATGTATGTTTATGCATATGTTTTGGTATGTATATGTGTGTGTATGTGCATATATGTATATGTATGTGTATGTTTATTTGTGTATGAGTGGGAATGTGTGTATATGTGTGTGTATGTGTATCTATATGTATGTGTATGTATGTATGTGTAAGTATATCTATGAATGTATAAGTGTATGTATGTGTCTATGTGCATGTATCTGTATGAATGTTTATAAATTTAAAGTTTTTCTTGTATTCCTATCTATTTTTTATGGTTTCAAATTAAAAGAATTAGAGACATTGCATGGTAATATTATTATCTTTTTTATTTTATTTTAAAAAATAAATATTAACCTTTTTCATTTGTTTCAACATAGCATAAGGATTATGCTCATAATCCTTCCAAACAAGAAATTGAATATGCTACATTTTTTGGATCTCTAGGTCTGAGTGACCACATTAGAGAGCATCCAAATGATTTTTTGTATATTATTAAATTTCATATAGCCTATTTTATTTTGATTTATTTTTTATATTTTTATTCATTTATGTTTCTTACATATAATACATGACTATTTTGCAGAGCTTATTATGGATGAGGTGGATAAGGAGACATAGGAGGGATGATATGGATCCTCATAGGGTACTGACCCCTCTAACCATGATGCCTCTTTAAATACATCAGATCATGTAGATGATCATGATCATTGCGGATGATGGTCATGGGGGACCTTATACTATTTACATTTGATGTATTATATATATTCACACATATATTGCGGATGATGGTCATGGGGGACCTTACACTATTTACATTTGATGTATTTGATGTATTTGATGTATTATATATATATATATATATATATATATATATATATATATATATATATATATATATATATATATATATATATATATATATATATATATATATATATATATATATATATATATATGTGTGTGTGTGTGTGTGGGGGGGGGGGGGGGGGGAGTCCATAATTTCAATATTTTTAGGGTGTTTATTTAATTTTTTTTTTAATTGAAGTGAACTATATGATTGAAATGCACTAATAATGTTTATTACAAATCATCTCTAACATGTGATTTAATACTTTAATTGTATCCTTCACTCATATTATATGTAATTTTTTGTCTGTATATGTGTGTATGTGTGTGTATTTGTGTGTGTATGCATATGTAGGTATGTATGTATATTGTGTATTTGTGTGTATATATATCTATATGGGTGTGTATTTGTGCATATGTGTATGTTTGTATATGTGTGTGCATGTGTATGTGGTTGTATGTGTACGTGTGTATGTGTATGTGTGTGTATGTGTGTGTATGTGTGTGTATGTATGCATATGCATGTGCATGTGTATGAGCATGCATTTGCATGTGCATGTGCATGCATGTGCATAAGCATGCATGTGAATGTGCATGCATATGCATGTGCATGTGCAAGCATGTGCATGTGCAAGCATGTGCATGTGCAAGCATGTGCATGTGCAAGCATGTGCATGTGCAAGCAGGTGCATGTGCATGTGCATGTGCATGCATGCACCTACATGCACATACATACACATACATGCACATGTACATGCATGCTCATACACATGAACATGCATATACACACATACACACATACACACATATACACATCCACACACATACATACACATACACATACACACACATACAAATACACATAGATAGACATACACATACACACACATACACATAGACACAAACATGCATTTGTATGTGTATGTGTATAAGTATGTGTTTATTAGTGTATATGTTTGTATGTGTGTGCACATGCATTCACATTTAGATGTGTTGGTGCATGTCTAGGTGCATCCATGTGTGTGTGTGTATGTGCATGTGTATGTGTATAAGTATGTGTGTATCTATGTGTATATGTGTATATGTGTATAAGTGCATGTGTATGTGTATATATAGAAGTACGTGTGTGTATGTGACTATAGATATATTTAGGCATGATTATGTGCATATATATGTGTATGTGTGTGTATGTGGATGTGTATGTGTATGTGTGTGCATGTGTGTGTATGTGTTTGTGTATGTGTCTCTATATGTGTGTGGATGCATGTGGATGTAGATGTGTTTGCGCATGTGCATGTGCATGTGTATGTGTATGTGTATGTATATGTGTATATGTGTGTACTGTATGTGCATCTATATGTATATGTGCATGTGCAAATGTTGTTAATGAAAAGTAAACAATCTTAATGATATAAAAACTAGGAAAAATGTTATTACAATAACTAGCCATATCTTATGCTTAGTCAATCTCTTCAATATCCTTCAATAAAGAGAGAGAGAGAGAGAGAGTCGCACACATACACACACCAAAAGAGAGAGAGAGAGAGAGAGTGAGAGATAGAGAGAAACTGAGAGGGAGAGAGAGACCTCTTAAGCGCAATGCAAATATGAACATTGGTCTTATTTTCGATCACATACACATAGAGTAATGATGGAAGAGTGATGTGATTTTTTGCTATGGTTGAAAGTAAGCATTGCATAAGCAATGCTCTATAGGTGTATAGGTGAGGATAATTTGCATTGATTATTGGCTTTGTATAAGTCATGGTTAAAGGGTCACATAAGTAACACTATTCTAGTGTCACACATGTGAGGTTTGTGTAGCATTGCATATGCAACAACATCACATAAGCAACACTTTTTAAGACATTGTGCACACCCTCAAAGTGAACCTCACTAGCGGTCTCCTATAATTCACGGTATGCGCTTGATGGTATATACAACAGAACTGTAAATCATGGAGTGATGAGATTTGTGTTGCATCAACCATCGCTTTATAGGGTCACTTCTTGTAGTGCTTAATAGATGTGTAAAAAAATATTTTAAGATTGTTATGTCTAAAAAAAGAAAAGGTTTCTTTCTCTTCATATATAAGAGACTTGAAGAAGAAGATCCTACACATCTTTGGAACCAACTAGGGTTCTATCTTTGCAAAAGAGAGATGTAAAATATATCGGAGCCAACCTTGAATCAAAATATCTCTTCAAGTCACTTGAAGTACACAATTCTTGTGTTTTTGAATACCAAGCATCCCATTAATGTATTTCTAATATGTTTCTTAGAATTATAAACATGTCGTAAACCATAAATAAAATTCTCTCTATGTCATTTGAAAGTTCAACTTATCTATTTGATTTTCATACATTTTCATTGGATTTTCGTAACCCATATGAGAGTAAAATCTCAAATAGCTTTTGCAACGCCTACCAAGTCTTACTCACTAAGAGATTGAAACAAAGAATCATAATTCTAAGTGGGACCCATCAAATGATGTCAAACAAACTGCAAACGGTGTGAGCTAGTAGCCACAAAACATATTCAAAAGGATATACCCTCATATGAATTGATAATAGAACAAAAATAAATGGCCTAATTTCCAAACCTCTATGCAATTCTCCAGCAAGTCCTTAGAAAGAGACCATAAAATCAAAGAAGGCATAATAACTCCCAAAACGTGTCTAGATGCCATGAAAATTTAGCCACGTGGATAAAAACTATACCTTCAAGCACATACACGAATATTATTGGATTTGGCTATTAGAATTGGGTGATACATCCACGGTTTGGCAAACCTTCATGTTCTTGTCAGAGGTAACTACCTAGATATTCATTAGAGACAAATTCCACTTTCTTTGAAAGCACATATTCACTTGCCAGGAAAAGTAAAGAAAGCAAGTCTAAAAATTGAAGCCAACTAATCTAATAAAAAGTACATCGATTACGCGTTCTCATGAGGAGATATGAAGTTTCTAATCTACACTTATAGACATTTTGGAGGGTCAACTTTTCATAACAACACCTAAGCCAAAACATAACATCCAATTTGTGTACATTGGTGTCTATTAGAAGTGAATGCATCCAAAGCATTTCTTAAAGCATCTAGAGTGATTTTTTATCTTAATTGATGATAGTTGTATTAGGATCTATGCATACATATATGCTTGATATTACCATTAGTGCATCCCCTTCAACATAGTTTGTTGAAAAGAGAACAAGTTAAACTAAAAGAAGCTCATTCCAATCTTCTAGTACGTCAATGCAATATATGACTCAATGCTTGAATTTTTTTGCACTCATGTCCTTTTCATTTTGTTTCAAGATAGGCTATACACGCAATGCATACATCATATAACCAAAGAAAAAAAACTTAAACCATTTACCCCTTTATCCTTGCATGCTCTTCAAGGAATGAGTGCATAAATTCAATAATTTAAAGAAACAGATATATGGAATTCTTCAATTAAAAACATAACATGAATGTAATTACAAAACACTCAATTCAAAAATTCTTCATAGTATTTTGCATGTGTGCGATGTTACCCACATTCTCTTGAAATCTTTAATCCATGAAAGTTCTCTTTTGTGAAAATGAATAATGATCTTAAATTTTCTTCTTGATAACTCTATGTTCAGCAATGGATTCATGCATATAATTCCATGAATGAAATAAGTAAAACCTAACCCTCTCCAATGTACCACATGATAATATACATGAAATGATCAGTAGATGACTCAATATGTATGCATAATCTATGTATTAAAGCATAATAGTTCATTAATTAAACAAACAACAAAAGCATTTAGGCATAAACCCTTTTCCCCTAAAGTGAAGATAGGAGAGAAAAACCTTCTTTAAACCCCTCTGTTTATGAGCATAAATAAATAAGAATATGAGGAAAAAGATCCGTGATCAAATGCAAGTAATCCCCTGAGAACCAAAAATCAAGAAAAAAATAGTTAATTCAACTTTGAGCATGCATTGTCTAAAATACCTTCTAAAGAGTGTCTCCATGAACCAAATGATGGCATCCAGTCATTCTCTCGAAAGGTATCAAGGCAAGGAACCTAGATGATTTCAAAGTTCTAATTTGGGACATTCCTAGCTCATGCTATGGCTCAAATAGTGAGCGTAAGTAGTCAAAACATTTCTATGTGTAAAGGAAACCTCCTCCATGTGAAACTTACAGCAAGGAAAGATTGTGTGCGCACACTTATACTAGAATAGTAGATAGACTCGCTCAAGAAGCCTTTTTAAGGCATTGTAGAAGAACACATCTCATGTAACATAGAGGAAATGAAAGACGATAACCTCTCTTCCTTCTCCTTAGTGTGTGATTCAATACGAGAAGCTTATCTACTGATTTGCAGACTTTTGCATTCCCGCGGGCCAATGGATGGGAAAACAACATTCTTTTAAAGATGCTTAGTGTTACTATACACAATTTCGAGTAGCTCACAATTTTTGAAAGCTCACGACACCATCAAGTGGGAATACAAGGAAGACGTACATACAAAGGTAGTAGTGACAAAATGAGGAACCAGATAACTGCCCAAGCTACAATTGGAAGATGGACCGCTCTTGTGGATACATGATGGACACTATCTCTCCAAGCACTACACGGAACAACCACTACAACAAGGGTCTATCAGGGATGACAGACTCTAGAGGGGGGAGTGTTGACAGTCAACATCACACACAAGCATGGCAGCACATCAAAGAGGACACAAAAGAAGAAGGAGCATGTAGGGAGCTCCAAGAAGCACATGTCAAATTTCAGAAGAAATCCCTATAAAAATAGTGATTTTTATCACTAAAAATCATTGTAAATACCATTTTCCATTTTTGTAACTCCATTTTGTTCAAGCCAAGAAGTCCTTGAGCTTGAGGAGTATTAGAAGTATCATCCTACGAGTTTTCATAATTTTTAGACTCCGTTTGAGCCCCCAAATAAGCCTTGGAGCCTATTTTTTAACTAGGCCAGACACTAGGTCTGGACAGGGCCAAAACTACTCAAAAAACTATAAAAAGGGCTGGAGAGCTCATTTTTGAGGGTTAGCTTGTTGTAGATTTCAGTTTTGTAAGAGAGTTCTTTTGTAATTCAACTCCTTCCATTGTTCCACTCTTTGCTCTTACCTTGTGCACGTGTGTGTGTATGTGTGTGCATGTTTATATGCTTTCACTCACGCACTTGTGCACTTCACTTGCTCTTGGTCTTCATACAGGTCCTCACGTCTCCGCGGATTGACATTTATGAGGTGAAGCTCCTCACGTTGGTACTTGCCATTGTGCTAGATTGACACACACGTACACCATAGCAGATATCTACCCTAGTTAGGGTTGCATAATTCAAGCTTCCAACTAAGCTTTGGTAGCTTGTAATGTCTTCAATGGGTTCCCCTTCATGAGCACGTAACTTGTGATTGACCTCCATGGGAGAACGCGCAACCTTAGCATCCTCCATCTTGAACTTTGCAATTACATCTTTAACATACTTCCTGTGGGTAAGAAAGATCCCTTTATCTATATAGATAATTTCTAATCCAAGAAAATAAGTGAGGAATCCTAGGTCACTTATTTTGAATTCTTCCTTCATTTGGGCTTTGATCTTCTTGATTCCATCTGCATCATTACCTGTAAGAATAATATCATCCACATACACACATAGATATATAACTCTAGAGTTACTCTTCTTAGTGAAGAGTGAAGAATCAGCCTTACTCATCTTGAATCCTTGTCATGCAAAAATGTAACCAATCTATGATTCCAAGCTCTAGGATCTTGTTTGAGACCATAGAGAGCTTTCCTGAGTTTGCACACATACTCAAGATGTACATCATCAACAAATCCAGGAGGTTGTGCCAAGTACACCTCCTCTGAAATCCAACCATTTAAAAATGCATTTTTTACATCTAATTGATAGATGTTCCAATTCCTTGAAGTAGCTATGCTTATGAGAACTCTGATTGTTGGCATCTTTTCCACAGGAGAGAAAGTCTCCTCGTAATCAATCGCTTGGGTCCGAGCAAACCCTTTAGCCACAAGTCTTGCTTTGTACCTGTTTATTGATCCAGCAGAATTCTTTTTCCCTTATAGATCCATCTAGATCTAATGATCTTCATGGATTGGTTTTTCGGAACTAGGTCCCAAGTTTGATTTTCTTGAAGTGCTTGTATCTCTTCCTCCATTGCTTCCTTCCATTCAGATTTCTTGTTTGCTTCTTCAAAGGTTGATGGTTCTTCTGAATTGATACCTTGAGCAATATAGATTGAGTGTTTATTGACTAGAGCTTACCCATACCTTTCTGGCTTCTTCTTTCCCCTAGTTGATCTCCTTATTGTTTGTTGATAGGATTCTGCAATATCCCTCAAGTCTTGCATCTTCTCTTTACCTTTGTTGCTCCATATCTTGAAGTTCCTCCTTGGTGTTTTCAGATCATCATCAAAATCACTTGAATCTTCACATTGTTGAATATTTACCTTCTGAATTGTGGGAAAGTCTTCTTCTAGATCATAAGGTACTTTGACTTTTTTGCAATCATCTTCAAACGACGAGTTGTTTTCATCAAAGACAACATCTTTGCTAGCAATAAAACCTTTAGTACTAGGAGTATACAACCTGTACCCTTTTTTATTAAGACCATAACCTATGAACATACATTTCTCTGCCTTGGGATCCATTTTACCTCTGATTTGTGATGGAACATGTGCATAAGCTATGCACCCAAAAATTCTGCAATGATCTAAGCTAGGCCTTCTTCCATTCCAAGCTTCATATGGTGTCATCACATCCAATGCTCTAGATGGGAGTCTATTGATAAGATAGGTGGCTCTGGATACAGCCTCTGCCCATAGGTGGTTGGGTAATTTCTTCTCATTGACCATGGACCTTGCTGCCTCCATAATGGTCCTATTCCTCCTTTCTGCTACTCCATTTTGTTCTGGAGTATATTTGGTGGTTATTTCTCTTTTGATGCCTCTATCTTGGAGATATGCATCAAACTCATGGGAGATATATTCTCCCCCTCCATTTGACCTTAGCCTCTTTAATGTTTTCCTTGTTTGGTTTTCAACAAGAGCAAGATATTTTTTGAAAGAATTGAACACTTCATCTTTCTGTTTCATAAAATAAAGTATGGTCCATCTGCCACAATCATCAATGAATGATACATAATACCTAGATCCTGAAATTGAAGGGTCTTTGCTAGGTCCCCAAACATCTATGTGGACTAGCTCTAGTAGATCACCATGAATGTAACCTTTCTTCATAAATGGTTGTCTATGAGACTTCCCAAATTGACATGAACAACATTTGTATATCATATGTTGCTTGGATATATTTGAAAATCCAAGCACACTCTGATCCCTGCATATTTGCTTTAAACTTCTTTCTCCTATGTGGGCTAATCTTTTGTGCCGCATTTCTAATTCTGATAAGGTTTTTCCTCCATAATTGAAAAGTGCTATATTTCTAGTATCTTGTACTTCAAATGTAAAGAGTCTACGTATCTTTTCTCCTTTGGCTATCTACTTGAATCCTTGTTGAGGATCTTCAACAAATGCTCCATTTCTTGTAAACCTTACCTACAGGCCTTTTTCTACAATTTGTCCAACACTTATCAAGTTCTTGGTTATGGTAGGTACATACAATACCTTACTGAGTAGATTCATGTTTCCATCTGAGGTCTTCACATTCCCAATCTTTCCAACTGAGTGCCTTGTATCATCTCTTGTTTGAACCTCATGCTTGTTCCTTGGATCCTCCAAGTCAGATAGCAATGCCACATTTCCTACCACATGATTTGAACCAGAATCTATATAAAACACATGTACTCTTTTCTTCCTCTATAGCCTCCTTGGTTATTCTAGTTGTTGTAGTTGTTGTTATAGTTGTTGAAGTTGTTTGATCTGTTAGTATATGATCAATGTCTACCCCTCATGATTGTATGCACATTTTGTAAGGCCCCCTTTATGAGGAGAAGCCAAGCGTGCATTACCCAATTGATGGGAATCCCAACTTGCATGTTGGATGAAGGTCATATTGGACCATGTAAGGTATTATAAGGAAAGGGAGTTACCAGGGTCCCCAATTGTGGCGTCCGGGGCAGCGGTGAGCAGCCCCGGCTGGGGGGTCCAAGGGGGCCAGCGGGCCCCCTGGTTGGGGGTCCCAGGGGGCTAGCGGGCCCCCTGGTGGGGGTCCGGGGGCAGCGCCCCCGGCGCGACGGTAAAGGGAATATTCCATAGAATATTCCCTATCGGAGTCAGAAATCATTTATATTTGTTAGGTCGGTTCAACCAGTCTAAACCGTGTATGGCAATTACGCGGGCGGTGGCCGCCCACGCTGTACCGCCCATGCATAGCTGTCCATGGCAGGCCACCCATGATCCTATATTTACATGACTTCTACACTACCTGAGACACTGAGTTGAGCCAGCATACCTCTACCTTGTATCTCCCGTTCTAGAGTTGTCTAGATCACCATTTAAGCTCTACCTTGAGAGCACACGGGTGGACAACGCCATCATCTTTGTACTTGGTGCTAGTAGAAAATTATTGAGATTCTCCTATATCTGTTATCTTCTCTGTTATTGCTCCTGTGTTATATTGCGTAACTTTTATCTTACATGGTATCAGAGCCATAAGGTTCGAATAGCTTGAGAAGTATCACTATTTTAGCCTACTAGCATACTAGAATATCAGTAGATTATTCGAGTGATTACATGATGGCTTCATCGTCGAACACTGGTCTTGGTGCTTCAGCTAATGTTAATGCTACACCTATTCGAATTCGTCCACCTGCATTCACTGAAGGGAAGCTCGATGGATCCAACTATACACTCTGGAAGTTCAAAATTTATGCAATTTTGGACTCCTATGAATTACTTGACACTATCATGGGACCGATGGGACTCGATCCAGAGCCTATACCAGTTGAAGATCCAGCTAATTCAAGATTGATGATTGAGCCAGATCCAGATCTTCTACGAGCTTGGAATAGGCGGAATGCTGATGCATTATGTGCAATTGTCACTAGTGTAAGTGATTCTGTGCTTACTTTAGTTCAACATACTACTAAAGCACATGAGGCTTGGGGCATATTGGCTCGACAATATGAGACCAAGAACCACACTAGGATACAGAATTTAGAAAATCAGTTGGCAAATGAAAAGCATTCTGATTCTGAAAAGGCTGAAGATTTTATCAAACGGATAAAACATCTGCAAGACCAATTGGCTACAGTTGGTGTTGTTATAACACCAGAAGAGCTGGCTCGAAGATGTGTAAGTGTTCTTCCGGCAAAGTATGATGGATTAGTAACAGCCCTTAACACTCAGGTAAGACCAACTCCCCTCACATTTGAAGAGTTTTGTGCTATGCTTTTAGAAGAAGAGATGCGGTTGAGGAATCGGCAAAGCACAAGTGATGCTGCATTTTCAGCAAATGCAAAAGGTAAAGGCTCTTCTGATGTATCAAAGAAGAAGCCAAAGAAGAAAAAGTTCACAGGAAGTTGCTTCTATTGTGAAAAGAAAGGCCATGCCATCAAGGATTGCAAGAAGAAGCAAGCTGATGAACGGAATGGGACTGTAAAATCATCATGGAAGAACAAAGAGTCTGCAAACAACACAGAGCTGGAACTTTGGGTAGCAATTGAAGAGGTATGTTCATCTGCTCAAGCTCGTGCTGATGAACCATGGATTTTAGATAGTGGAGCTTCTCGCCATGTGACCAATAAAAAGGATTGGTATAGCTCCCTAGTGCCTCTGCAGGAATCCATCAATGTAGTGGTGGGAAATGACTCCAAGTGTCCAGCCGAAGGAACTGGAACCATCTCTTTTATCACTTCTCCAGGTGTTGAGAAAAAGTTATCCGATGTTCTCTATGTACCTACACTCAAAAGAAATTTGTTGTCAGTTTCTGCAATAACAGATCGTGGACTTGAAGTTCACTTCAATAAGAGTGGTGCAGAAATCATGGATTCATCAGGTAATGTTGTAGGTAAAGGGATACGACGGGATAACTTGTATGAGTTAAGTGCTTTAACTGCTACAGAAGATAAAGATGTAAGCAGGTTATGGCACCAAAGATTTGGGCATCTCGGATTTGCAGTTTTGAAGGAGATGCAAAGAACAGGGATGGTTGCTCATTTGCCTGCATTTTCAGAGTTGCAGGAACCTTGTGAAGCTTGTATGATGGGCAAGCAACAACGAAAGGCATTTCCAAGAGAGACTAGCAATCGATCTCAAGCTCCTCTAGAGTTGGTACATGCTGATCTCTACGGTAAAATGTCTACACCTGCTTTAGGAGGATCTTTCTACTTTTTGCTGTTAGTCGACAATTATAGTAGAAAGATGTGGGTTTATTTCATTCGAGAGAAGGATGATGCTTTTGAAAAATTTAAAACGTGGCATAAGTATGTAGAAAATGAATCAGGAAGGAAACTGAAGAAATTTAGAACAGATAGAGGAGGTGAATTCTTGTCAACATAATTGAACAATTACTGTAAGGAGCATGGTGTGAAAAGGCAACTTACCACAGCTCATACACCTCAACAAAATGGCGTTGTTGAGCGCAGGAACAGGACAATAGTTGAAATGGCTCGTTGTATGTTGAAGGCTCAAGACATGCCTGATTCATTCTGGGCAGAAGCAGTCAATACAGTAGTCTACATCCTCAATCGAAGCTACACAAAAGCACTGAAGGGGATGACTCCTCAAGAAGCATATTCTGGTAAAAAGCCTTCAGTTTTGCATTTCAGAATTTTTGGTTGTTTCTGTTATGCACATATTCCTGATTCAACAAGATCAAAGTTGGATTCAAAAAGCAAAAAGTGTGTCTTCCTAGGATATAGTGAAGAGTCTAAAGCATACAGGTTGTGGGATCCTCAGGCAAGGCGTCAGCCGAGATGTGGTGTTTGATGAACGACCATACTTCGTAGAAGATAAAGGTAAATCTACTATCTCATCAAACGGAGAAATATCTCACCTTGTGCCTATCAAAAGACAGGTTAAAGTTGAGGAGGAGGAAACATCTGATGGAGAAATTTCCTCAATAAAAAGCCAACCAGTTGTAGCTGCACAGTGTAAACCACTACCGAAGTAGGCACAACAGCTCTTTGATGATCACAATCCACATGTAGATGTACCAGAATCATCATCGGATGGATTACGAAGATCAAAGAGAATAGAGGAGCAAAGAAGAGCCTCAGAACATATTGTTAACATGGCTCTAATGGCAGATATCATGGGTTCGATAAAGGAACCTATCACCATTGAAGAAGCCATTGATGATCCAGGTTGGAAAGCGGCAATGCAGTCTGAGTATGATAGTATACTCAAAAATGATATATGGGATCTAGTCAACTTGCCGCCAAAGAAGAAGGTAATAGGTACTAAATGGATTTGGAAAGCTAAGTATAAAGCTGATGGAACATTAGAAAAGTATAAGGCACGATGTCGGTGCGAAAGGAACGGTCGGTGGATCAGGGCGACCGCCAAAAATACGGCACACACAGGGTGCTTGGAACAAACTCAGGTATAGTGACAACTCAAAGAAACTTTTAGTAAGAAATTTGAAATCATTAATTCAATGGAGATTCAAAGAGCCAATATGAACTCAGACATGAGACATTTGTTTGAAACTATCTTCGATAATTTTTTTAATGAAAATTTAGAGATACTACTTAGAAGTTCAATGCAAAAAATCACATCCGAACTTTTAGTTTTAAGAAATTAAGCGAAAGAGTATAGATTCTAATGAGCTCTAAGTAGCATCAATGCTAGAATTCTAAATTTGCTCACTTAATTGCCTATCAGATGAAACAAACCCACATAATGAGTGTGATTTTAATGGTTTCTTCAATTGAAGGTTGGAAAATAGATTCCAATAATTGAATACGATAGCGTAAGCAAAGAATTGAAGAAGTCAAACATCTTATAATGATAAGCACACATATTCGAAACCCAAAGGAAATTAACTAGGACACGAACAGTCTCTACATTCGAAGAACCGTAGGAATAGAAAAAAATATCAAAGTTCTTTGCCTTGAATTCAACGCCTATGTTGATAACTCCATGCTTTGACATTTAGCCACATGTATCGTCATGTTTCACGGATCGTATGTTACTATATCATGTGCATGAGATGACTCGTCCGATGCAGACCTGTTGAAGTTCTATAAGTAATAGAATTGTTTCGTAAGCTGTTGAATATATCAAGATGATCACCGCACATTCAAAGTTTAGGAAAGTGTTTTAAAACAGTCTGATCATAGTTGTATATATTAAAGATGTACCTTCGAACAAAACGGAAACACATTACAAGTTATCAGAATCATGAGGTAATATATATATTAGAGATAAGACATCTACTGGTGCAACATGAGGGAATGTCGAAAAACAATGTTCCTTATGCATCAAGATGTGTGCAGACTCCACAAAACATATTAAATTTTCTCAGTTCCTTGCATTCCATTGATTTGCGCGACTTCACCAGAGCTTGATTACAACAAACAGTTTCGAAAGAGATAATTTGCATAGATTCAATATTATACGTATGATCAGAACAGATTCGCGATAGAGAATTATTCGAAATAGTGTCAATTCAGATCGCGAAAGTTTATGAAACTAAGGTGTAGGTACAGATCTCATAAAAAAGAACTATTGAAACTGTTGATGTTGGGAATAAAAAATGAAGATGTTAGATATCATTATTGAATGAAGTTAGCATTGATGTAGTCAGTTTGAATGAATACCTGAATCATGTATATGCTTTATAAATATGCTTTATAAACATTATCTAGTCCTCAGCACAATCCGTGTAGATTTCAACGCACATCATTGTTGAATGTTAGATGTCTCACACATGATTGCATCATTCGAATCACAGAGCATAGTTGATTATAATAAGGTATTGACCTAGAAACGTTTGCGTGCAGAAGAATGACAACAGATCGCAGCATCCTCCATGCTCTATGATAAACTCCATCAATTCTTCTATTGAATCATCTTCTTCACGGTCAGAAGATGGTTCTCCCTTAACTGCAAGAAGGTAAACACATGAACTGGCCTCCTTGTGCACGTGCGCTCTCCTCGTCTATCTTGCCTGAAGAGAACCGCATCGATTAACCTTCACAAAGCTTCCGCACAACAGATCAAATGCGTCTTAAACTCCTTCGCCAGATCAAGCCGCAGCATATGTGTCAGATCTCATCATTAAAGTTAATCAGTGAGATCCTCCGAGTAACAGAGCTGCCAAGAATCGAGGTGCTATCATACAAAACCGAGAGAGAAGACGGCAGCATAGTTCTTCAGAAGATGTAGGTCATCATTGAATGTCTTCCCATGTCTCTCCCCGTCCGTGAGAGAATTACAACCCATCCAAAAAAATCCGAAGACAGCATCGCCAATTCCCTGATTAGATGATCCCCATTCCCCTCCATGCGTGCCCTTCCTCCTCTGCATGCGCCATTCCTGTTTCCCACGTATGGCCCCCTTTTTCCTCCAAATATGCGTTGCCTTTGTTTTTCCATGCATCCCAATCCTTCCGCAGCTTTTTCTTCAAAGAGTGAACGATTTTCACTCTTAAATAAAGTTGTACTTTCACAAGAAAAAAGAATGATACTCCTTCTTGCGATGTTCTTCCCTTTCAGCTTTACACAAACTCTATAATTAGAGTTCACCTCACAAAACCCTTTGAATTATGTATCATAAGTGGGTGAACGTAAATGGATAAGTTTAAGAAGACTTAATTTTGCATAACCATTAGCATAAAATCATTTAATGGTGTTTCATAATTTCTGACCATCCATTGGAGTGGATATATTGCTCAAACGCCTTTCGTCCTCTTCATCCTTTGGAAGGTAATTTTATTAGAAGTTGACGGAAACTTTAATCTCAACTTGACTTGAAACTTCAACATATTGCATCGGAAATCTCATGCAACATCCAAGATTCATCCGCTTTGGGTTGACTCATCAGATATAGCCTTTTATGCATATCACCTGCCAAGACTTCATCAAGTTGGGGAGAGAGAATTCTCTCCGACAACGATTAGTTGCACAGGGTTTTTCACAGATTGAAGGATTTGATGTTCAAGAAACTTTTGCACCAACAGCACGCATGACAACTATTCGGACGGTACTTGCAGTAGCTGCACAAAAGTCTTGGCCTATTTTCCAGATGGATGTCAAATCTGCATTTTTGAATGGTCACCTCAAGGAGGAGGTATATGTATCTCAACCACCAGGTTTTGAGGTGCCCAATTCAGAAGATAAAGTTTGCAGGTTGAAGAAAGCTTTGTATGGACTTAAACAAGCTCCACGGGCTTCGTACCAACGGATAGATAATTTTTTCAAAAACATGGGTTTTGAAAGAAGTACTTCTGATGCTAACTTGTATGTAACAAAAAGGGATAGCGAGCTAGTTGTTGTCATTGTATATGTGGATGATTTGATCATTACAGGAGATCACCAGGAACTCATCAATCAAACTCGGATCAGCTTGGGAACTGAGTTTGAAATGACAGACTTGGGTCTACTCCATTTTTGTTTGGGAATTGAAGTATGGCAAAGGAAGGATGGCATTTTCATCTCACAACAAAAATATTCCAAAGAAATTCTCAAGGCATTTGGAATGATGGAGTGCAAACCAAATAGCACACCTATGGAGGTAAATCATAAGCTATCTATGGATGATAACATGCCTGATGTAGATGCTAAGAAGTATAAGAAGCTCGTTGGAAGTCTTATTTTTCTGTGCAACACTAGACCAGACATTTGCTATGCTGTTGGAGTGTTAAGCAGGTTTTCCAACAAACCTAAGGAGAGTCACTAGAATGCTGGAATGCGAATTCTAAGGTACATTGCAGGAACCTTGGATTTTGGTATTTTGTATACCACAGGTGATACACTCCAAGGATATTGTGATTCAGATTGGGCTGGAGATTGTGATTCTAGAAAATCAATTTCTGGATATTGTTTCTCACTTGGTTCAGGAATATTTTCTTGGGTAAGTAGGAAGCAACCAACTCTCGCACTCTCCTCCATTGAAGCAGAGTACAAAGCAGCTTGTTTTGCTTCTTGTGAGGCAGTCTGGTTAAGGAGAATTCTTGCAGATCTAGGCTTTCCATCAAATATGCCAACTGTACTCAAGTGTGATAATCAAAGTTGTATGGCTATTGCAAAGAACCCAGTATTTCATGCTCGCACCAAGCACATAGAAGTATAGTACCATTACATTCGTGAGCTAATTGAAGATGAAATTGTGGAGCTAGAATATTTCCCAACAGAGGAAAATTGTGCTGACATATTCACTAAAGCACTTGGAAGAGAGCAGCTCAACAGGCATCTTCAACAGATGGGCATAGGACCGAGACCTACTTGATTTATCATCGGTAAACATTGAGGGGGGGCTGTTAGTATATGATCAATGTCTACCCCTCATGATTGTATGCACATTTTGTAAGGCCCCCTTTATGAGGAGAAGCCAAGCGTGCATTACCCAATTGATGGGAATCCCAACTTGCATGTTGGATAAAGGTCATATTGGACCATGTAAGGTATTATAAGGAAAGGGAGTTACCAGGGTCCCCAATTGTGGGGTCCGAGGCAGCGGTGAGCAGCCCTGGCTGGGGGGTCCAAGGGGGCCAGCGGGCCCCCTGGCTGGGGGGTCCCAGGGGGTCAGAAATCATTTATATTTGTTAGGTCGGTTCAACCAATCTAAACCGTGTATGGCAATTACGCGGGCGATGGCCGCCCATGCTGTACCGCCCATGTATAGCCGTCCATGGCAGGCCACCCATGATCCTATATATACATGACTTCTACACTACCTGAGACACTGAGTTGAGCCAGCATACCTCTACCTTGTATCTCCCGTTCTAGAGTTGTCTAGATCACCATTTAAGCTCTACCTTGAGAGCGCACGGGTGGACGCCATCATCTTTGTACTTGGTGCTAGTAGAAAATTATTGAGATTCTCCTATATCTGTTATCTTCTCTGCTATTGCTCCTGTGTTATATTGCGTAACTTTTGTCTTACATGATCTTCCTCTTCCATAGCTTCCTCTATTGAAGCCTCTTCCTCTCTAATTTCTAGGGTTCGTGAAACAATTCTCAGTTGTGTGATTAGTCAATCCACATATGGCACATGGAGAGGTGCTTTGGAATCTCCCCCTGCCTTCTCTACCTCCTCTACCCCTTCCTCTTGTACCTCTACCTCTACCTGCAAAGTTAGCTTGAGAGGTACTAGCTTCATCATCAGATTTCTTGCCTTTACCTTTACCATCCTTACTCTTGTTCTTATTAGTGTATAGGGTAGAAGATTGATTATCTTTTGAGTTGTCATTGTTTTTCACAAGCTTGGCTTCATGAGTAAACAGTTGTCCCATTAAAGTATTGAAGTCAGGTACCTGCATGTCCATATATAGATCCATTGCTCTAGTGAATGCTTCCCCCTTGTCATCTGCTTTGATTCCATTGATCACTTGTCTCACAATTTGCTCCTCATCAATGAATTTTCGATGCTTCCAAGCTAATCTGCTAAGTCCTTCATTTTAGTGACATAATCAGTCACATTCTGTTTGTGCATCTTTTTGAGTGTTGTGAACTCCATCCACAGTTGATTCTTTCTTGCTCTAGTGCTTGAAGAAAAGAATTATGTCTTACAATTCCTAATATGTGGGAGTAAGAAATTAGAAACTCAATTAAGAAGGTATGACCTAGCCAATGCATCCTTTGACCACCATGTTGATAACCTTTCTTGTTCTTCTTGAGTGGGTTTCCCTTTGCTTCTAAGTATTGGAATTGAATCATCTCCAGATATGTAACCATAAAGATTTCTATCTTGTAGATATGCTTCTATTGTAATACACCAAGCACAGTAATTACCTCGATCCAATTTTTCAATTGATGATGGGATTCCATCTTTGAGTTTTTTAATAGCTCTAATACCACTGTGAGGAGATGGTTGGATAAACTCCACAAATGAGCTGGTGCTGCACAAATCGTGTTCTACACCTGCAAATGTTACTTTAAATTACCTTAGTAGACACATTTAGCTTCCCAAATATGCATTTGGACCCATAATGTGCTTTTGAGCATCATCTTCAAATAGTTGCATCAAAACAGACTACTTTCAAGTTTGAAGAGTTATAAAAACTTGCTATTTATGGATTGTAACCTACTCAATATCTCATTTAGTGCTCACTGACTGATTACAATTGATCCGAGAGCTTTTAACCATATCTAATTGTACCCTTGAGCTTTCATAGGAAGGTATTTCACTAATTTAGGATGAGTATATGCCGAGAAATAATCTTAAGAAGTTAGGAGTGTAATCCCGACATTTTGGGATGATGATAGACAGCGGACATAGGCAGATTGTAATGAGCATATCTCGTAGAAATGAGAACCAAATGACATGAAATTTGATAGCATAGAACTAGAAGGTCTAAGCTACATGTACCAAGTCAAATCACAGTAAAAGAATAAGTATATGCAGAGAAGGCTGCAACACAAACTCATTGAAATTTAGAGTCTAGCAGTAGGTAATAGTGAGCATGAGATAGTTGCATAATCTGAAACAAATGTGTAATGTATTAAATATATGATACAAAAGAGATGTTGTGAATTACTCATATATGTGTGGGTTAAGTGTGCCCACAATCGTGAAGCTCAATGTGTCCTTGTTCTGTTGTCTCATTCGCAACTAAAAGTCATGAACTTTTATCGATGAGTTCAAATTTGAATTTTGAATCTGCCACCTAAAAGTGATCCTATCTTTTAGGCTCCTAATCAATCTGATTCCAATCTACTTGGTTGTTGTGAATTACAATTTGTAAAGATACGAGATTATCTCTTGCTTTGCCTTTTACATTTATCTTGAGTTAAAACTCAAGATATTTACAAGAGGTGTTCACATGAACATTCATGCTCAAGATATGAAGTAAACCTTTTGTTCATGATCCTCATTAGTCATTGATTCTTATTTTTTATCATTGAGGTATTTGTTACCGTTAGTGTCCATGTGAAAGGCCAAATGGCCACTGGACACTTCTTTGTATATGTTCTTTAATAAAACATATAGTGGCCTGGTCAGTCATAGACTATAAGTTGGACCGCATTTGTAAGACCTAAGAAGTCTGTCTTCGTGCTCCCTATGTACTGTGTTTTCTAAGTATTCTATAGCCTCTGTGTGGAGTACTATGTGCAGCCTTAGGAGCTCGATTTTCTACTCTCGAGAAGGAGAGCGCACTGTGGTGCATCGCCATCGAAATACTTCACTGGTATCAGAGCAGTTCGAGGCAAAAGCTTTGTTCCTTTTGTGCGAGCGAAGTGAGCAAGCCCCCCTCCCCAAGCTTTCTCCAAGGCTTATGATTAAGGAGGCGACCAAGGCATAGACCTTGGCATACCTTGTCATCTGAGTCACCGAAGTCACTATTGGTGCCGTTGGCTACGCGTGAGGGAGGACCTCAACAATCAAGGAATATAGAGGTTCCCGATACTTCCCGGGAGGTCACCCATCCTAGTGTTGTTCCCCCTAGAGCTCGCTTAACCGTGGCAATCTCTTGCCACTAAGCTACACTCTTGTGGTGTCGAAAGAAGGGGAAAGATTAAGGTTGACTTTACTTTGAACATGTTTAGGTCCCTCAAAGCTTCATTCTTTGCTTTTAAAGCCTATTTTTGAAGCATTTTTGGGTGTCTTTTGGAGCCATTTTGGAGTACTTCTGCAGATAGTTCTCTTCACACAGGTCCAAGAACATCAAGAAGAGTGTTCTTTGTACTTCTTTGACAATAAATATCAACCTTTGGGGCTCTGTTTTCAGCTACACTCGTAAAACTACAGGTTTCTTGAAAGGTTTCAGTTTTGGTGGGAGTAGTTGCTACAAATTTATGCAGGTTTTTTGAGCCTAAAATATCAGTGCTGGTAGACACTTGCTAGTGTTATTGGCTAGTTTTTGGGCTGTGTACTCAGCCTTTAGTGTCATTTTACTACATATATTGAGCACATACACACTATGTATGCTTATGTGGATATACCGCTTATGTACGTCCATGTGGTCATTGATATAGCGGTTACGTTCTTTGCATAAAGCCTTTTACGTTTGATAAAGAGGGTCGTGGTGAGGTTTTCATAGCTGGGAGACACCCAGATGTCGGGATCTCTTCGGTGATGCAGGTGGAAGACTTACCCAGCCTCGCCATAGGAGATATATGATAGCTGTTCATAGGTGCTCGATAAGCCTAGTTGGCTTCTATTGGGTAACTGATTATATGTAGTGGAGTCAGTGATTCTCTATGCGGGAAAACATGTCAGTACTCACAGTTTTATGATATTTTGACACTGTCCATACACTCATTTGTAGAGGATACTCTAGCAAAATTTTTCCAGATTTTTGGTTCTCTCAACTATATAGTAGTCGATTTACTCCTAGATACACTTATTCGTTGGTGTTCGGACTCTTCTAGCTCCATTATCATTCTATTCAGTTCTCTACCATCATGGCATCAGAGGTCTCAAGCACATCACGTGGATCAGAATCTAGTGCTAGTGTTCCGAGAAGGAGCTATAACTTGCAGGGCATTGACCATTTTGAGATCCAAAAATTTGATGGCACAAACTTTGCTATATGGAAGAATCAGATAAAAGATGTGGTAATTCAAAGAAGGCAATGCAAGCTAGTAAATGGTATTTCAAAGAAGCGTGCTGACATGGATGAAAATGATTGGGATGAGTTAGATGAAATGGTCAGGTCTACCATTCGGTTGCACCTGGCACATAATGTTTACTTTATAGTATTAGACTGTGAAAGTGCAGAGGAGCTTTGGAAGAAGTTATGCAATACATATGAAAAAGAGACAACATCAAATAAAGTGTATCTGATGAGAAAATTATATGACCTTCACATGAAGGACACAGATAGTGTTGCTACTCATCTAAATGAGTTTGATGCTATATTCTCCCAGTTACAAGCTCAAAAAATGGATATGGATAATGAGATGAAAGCAGTATTGTTGTTATGCGCCCTGCCATCATCATGGGATACATTCTACACAGCTATTAGCAATAGTGCACCTGGTGGTAAACTCGTCTATGATGACATATGTGGAGCACTCTTGAGTGTGGAGATTCATAGAAAATCCATGGTTGGCACTCAGAGTGGAGATGCATATAATGTTCGTGATTCTTACCACGGAAAGAATCAGCAACGTGGTAGGAGCAAGAACAAGGAAAAGAATGGTCAACGGAATAAGAGTAGAAGTAAATCAAGGAAGAGGGATATGGAATGCCATTATTGTCATAAGAAAGGACATATGAAGAAAGACTGTTATGCATTAAAGAATGCTAAAGGTAAAGGACAAAATGTTGATGGGCATGTTAAACAGTTACCTGCACCATCTACTTCGACTGTGAAGATTGAAGAAATTAATGCTATTTCTGATGATTTTGATGTGCTGACAGTTGATAGGACTGTGCCAACTGAGGCACTTATGGCTGATTCTCTTTCCCACACCTGGTTGGTAGATTTTGGTGCTTCTTTCCATGTGACACCACATAGAGAATGGTTCTCTAATTATGCAGCAAAGTCTCTTGGTAACGTGAGACTTGGTGATTCTTGCCAGTGCGATGTTGTGGGGATTAGAGATGTGGTTGTGCAGTTCATTGATGGTTCACAATTTACTATGCATAATGTACGCCATGTACCTCACTTATCACATAGTTTGATGTCAGTTGGTCAACTTGATGACCTTGGTTACAAGGTAGTCTTCTATACTCAGTCCTTTCATATATCAAAGGGAAATATGGTCATTGCAAAAGGAAGCAAAGTTGGCTCACTTTATCCTTTATTTGTATCACAGAAAGAACACTTGTTAGTTGTTATTGAACAGCCTATGGATTGTATTTGGCATGGTCATTTGGGCCATATATCTCAGAGTGGAATGGAAAATCTTTCTCGTTCTGGCTACTTACCGTTGTTATCTTTCTCTGAGTTTTCATTTTGTGAGCATTGTCAATATGGAAAGCAAACCAGAAATGTGCATAGAATGCACATTGACTCTTCAACTCAGACTTTAGATCTCATCCATACAGATGTGTGTGGTCATATGCCCACTAGGTCCTTAGGTGGTTCTCTTTACTTTGTCACTTTCATAGATGATGCTACTAGAAAAGTCTGGGTATATCCTATCAAATGGAGGGATGAGGTATTCCCTACTTTCAGAAAATGGCTTGTTTCAGTTGAGACTGAAAAAGGAACTAAGCTTAAGGCTTTACGTTCAGATAATGGGGGTGAGTATACCTCACATGAATTCAACCTTTTCTGTTAGTCTAGAGGGATTCATAGTGAGTTTATAGCTCCTTATACCCCAGTACAGAATGGTATAGCTGAGAGGATGAATAGAACTATTCAAGATAGAGTAATCTCTATGTTGCATCATGCAAACCTCTCACAAGGCGTTTGGGCAGAAGCAGTATTGACTACAGTTCATGTGATTAACCTTTCACCTAGTACTGCCAAAGGTCTAAAGGTGGCAGAAGAGTTGTGGATAGGGAAGCCACCATATTATGACCATCTTCGAGTTTTTGGGTGTGAAGGATATGTTCATATACCCAAGAATATTAGACAAAAGTTGGACCATAAGTCAAATAAATACATTTTTCTTGGATATGGTCGAGATGGAGAATTTGGATATCGCTTATGGGATCCTGAAACACGGACACGTGCCATGAAGAGTGAGTTGGATTCTGATCACAAGAATGGTACTTGGTATTTAGTACCTTTGCCAAATGGCAAGAAAGCTTTACCATGTAAATGGGTATATATGCTGAAATTCACATCAGTTAGTGCTTCTCCAAAGTATAAAGCACGACTTGTTGCAAAGGGTTTTAAGCAACAACATGGTGTTGATTTCGAGGAAATCTTCTCTCCAGTGGTCAAGATGACAACCCTGCGCATGTTTCTTGGATTCATTGCAATGGAGGACTTAGAGTTAGTCCAAATGGATGTGAAAACTACTTTCTTGCATGGAGATCTTAGAGATGAGATCGATATGGAACAACGACAAGGTTATGTAGTTCCTGGCAAGGAAATTCTAGTTTGTAAGCTCAAGAAGAGCTTGTATGGACTTAAACAGTCCCCTAGACAATGGTACCAAAAGTTTTATGCTTTTATGAAGTCTCAAGGATATTCTCAAAGCAATGAGGATCATTGTCTCTACACAAAGAGATGCTTAGATGGCAGCTTGATATGTTTGATACTTTATGTCAATGATATGTTGATTACTGGGAAGTCCTCTTATGACTTGTCAATTCTCAAAAAGAAGTTGAGTCAGACATTTGATATGAAGGATTTAGGGGATGCCAAACATATTCTTGGCATGCGCATTACTCGTGATAGGAGTAAAAGATGCATATACTTGTCTCAAAGTGAGTACATATCCAAAGTACTCACAGGCTCAATATGCAGGGTGGAAAGGCATTGAGTACACCTTTACCCACATATGTGAAATTGAGCAAGGATGATTGCCCCAAACTAGATGAGGAAAAGGAATTGATGACCAAAATTCCCTATCAATCTACTATTGGTAGTCTCATGTATGCTATGGTAGCTACGAGACCAGACATTGCATTTGCAGTGGGATTTGTGAGCATATATATTTCTAATCTTGGCAAGAAACATTGGGAAGCGGTCAAGATGATTTTGAGATATCTGAGTGGCACTAAGGACAAGTGTCTATGCTAAGGTAGAGGGAAAGCATCCATTATTGGCTACACAGATTCTGACTATGCTGGTTGTGTAGATAATCGTAAGTCTACATCAGGGTACATTTTTCATTTTGTTGGAGGTGCTATCTCTTGGAGATCTTGTCTTCAAGAATGTACAGCTGTTTCCACCATAGAAGAAGAGTATGTTGCAGCAAGTGAGGCATGTAAGGAAGCATTGTGGCTTTCTCGTCTTGCTTGTGATATGGGTTTACTTCAGCATGTATCTCACTTGCTCAATGATAGTCAGAGTGCCATTGCTTTGGCTAAGAATCCTATCTATCATGCAAAGACCAAGCACATTGAGGTGAGGTATCACTTCATTAGAGATTGCTTAGCCACTGAGCACATTATTCTTGAGAAGGTTCACACTCGAGATAATGTTGCAGATGTTTTGACTAAAGCTCGACCATAGGATAGCTTTTGACACTATTGTCACTTGATGGGGGTTACTTAATTCTTGATCTTACACAACCACTTGTCCATCATGTTAGAGGTATAATTTATATACTTACACTCAAGCATTCTTTATCATTCTTTATTTTTCTCCCATAGCTACTTTGGCCATGTTGGCCTTTAGTGGGAGATTGTTACCGTTAGTGTCCATATGAAAGGCCAAATGGCCACTGGACACTTCTTTGTATATGTGCTTTAATAAAACATATAGAGGCGTTGTCAATCACAGACTCTAAGTTTGACCACAAGTCTAAACCACAATGTCAAGATTTCTATGATGACTTAAGCTTTGTTCAGCCATTACAGATAGCAAGAGTTCTCTCTGGCAGCCAAATCCAAATTTGAACTTTGATCATTGGCAATTGAGGCCTCTGAACTACATCAAAGGATCAAGTGTTGTTCTAAGGCTTATAAGGTGCCCCACTCAAGAGTGGAATCAATCTTTTGACCTCTACTTAATGAGGGAATCAATCTATCCACTAAGATAAGCGAGTTCGTTAGCAATTTCTGAATCAATTTGAAGCCTCTTTTGCACACAAACTTTGGAATCGACTGAGTGCATTATTAAGGATGGTGAATATCTCCTCGCAAGGATCAGAGGATGGATGAAGCTATGATCAAAGCTAAGTATTTTCCAGTTTCTACTTGGCCTTAATGCTTGATCTATCTTGTTTTCATTATTCTACACTTAATCCTAGATGCACATTGAAATAGCCAAGATTTCAATCAATTAAGTATAGATTAGGATAATGAAAAAAATCCACTTCTCATTCCCAACATTATTTTTCATTAAGGAAAGACTTGATTTTAAAAAGGATCCTTGTGCATCAAAGAATGTATTTCGGTAGTTTAATTCTAGATTTCCTTTCCATTGAGTAAGCTTTTTATTGCACCACAAGGATATGTTTTTATATCATAGTGCATTAGGACAAAGGAAAGGATATACATGTTTTTAAATTTTCTTGATGACCAAGAAAATTTAATTACTTGCAAACTTTTTGCGATGTATGATGACTCTAAGCCTCAGATGTACTTAGGGAGTCATGAAGATAAGCTTATAATGATTACTCTAAGTATAGGTGATATTTAGAAAGTCATGCGGATAAGCTTTAGTTGATTGGTTATGTAATTTATGTAACTTCTCAAGCATCCCAAGATTGGATGATAACTTCAGCTATTTTTCGATTCCATGGAACTCAACAACCAAATTGATGAACTTAAATACAAATTGAACTTTGAAGTTCAATAGATTTGTGTTTTGTTCATGTTTTGCATCTCTGTTAATGATGCATAGTGCCATGAAAACATGGAAACTTTGGAAGCACTCTTCTATTTAAAAGATTTCAAAAGTTCTAAGAAGTTTCTTTGTGGTTTCAAGATTCGTATCTCATGATGAAACTTTGATAAGTGACTTTTAGGAATTGAGATATTTCCTAAAATAGAAACACTAAAATGAAATAGTCAAGCCTTCTATTCCACACGTGAGATCATTCTCCTACCATGTTCGAGATGAATTTATTTTTGGGAAGGAAGACGTTCCAAGTAGAGGATCTTAGTTGATTCATGAAATCTTCCCAAAATACACATAAATTCATAATATATAGGACCAAGGAATGATGATGTTCTAATAAAAGGTGTATAAAGAGATAAGCCATTGGAAAAATGATAGCTTAAACCTCTTATTAAGCACATCTTTCCAAAAACAGACATACCCATCAATTGGGATAGGAATTGATGGATTGGATAGATAAAAGCAAAACATCTATTAGCTATGGATGTTTTGCCAAAAGATGAAGAAGGAAAAACCTCTTTAAGATATAGATGTTTTGCCAAGATATAAAGTATGCCTAGTTTTGTTTAAGTTAATTTGAGCTTAAAGAAGAAACCCAAGTCAAATTAATTTTTGGGAATCAAGATATTTTCTAAAAGATATGTCAAAGTAATCTTTAGGAATTAAGCCACTTCCTAAAAGTTAAACCAATAAAGGAAATAGCCTAGTTATCTATTTCCTTAGTTAAAAAGTAATATCTTTTGGACAAGCAATAAAGCCTTAAATCTTGTTATTGTTCAATAGTCAATATTTCTTTTAGAGAGAAGATTCCAATAAAACTAAGGATTCCAAGATGAATCATTGGATTGGAAAGCAAAAGATTCCAAGATGAATCATTGGCTTAGTGTTACTGATTCCTTGATAGGAATCTAAAGTTCTTGAAAGAAAAATCTCCCTAGATGTGAGACTAAAATCTTTCAATAAAAGTCTAATAGCAAGTAGTTCCCAGTAATTCCCAAACCCCTAGTATTGGTAATTAAGTCCAAATATTGATATAACCTAAAGGAATATCAAAGACTCTTAGCTTTGGAATTTGAGAGGCATCAATGTTTGATCGCATGGACTTAAGTTGGGGAAAGATCTCTAAAAAAACTCCTGCTGGTAAGCAAAGAAGCTTTTTGATAGTTCCGAAGATCTTAAAAATAAAGACTAAGTCTTTATTTTAGTCGCAAGATCGAATAAACTTGATCAAGCTTGGCCATGATTGTCCAAGAACATGCAATTGGAAGTACTTTGTAGATTGCCCAAGTATTGGCAATAAAATTCCTTTTAGGAATTATTTAATCAATTCCATTTATCCAATGGAAAATTGTGAAAATTCCATATTAAACTTCATCCGAAGATTCTTCAGATACCTTTCTTGTGTAACATACACTCCATGTTGAGTGTATATAATCTCCATCCCTAGAAAATAAGACAAATTTTCCAAATCACTTATCTTAAACTCATTTTCCATTTGCTTATTTAGCTCCTTGATTCCTTGAGCATTTGTATCTATGACAATAATGGCATCAACATAAATACACACATAAATGTATCTACCTTCATTTGCTTTCACTAGCAAACTACTGTCTCCCTTTGAAGCTTGATATCCAAGTTCATTCAAGAAATTGACCAATTTGTAATTCTATGCTCTTGGAGCTTGTTTTAGACCATATAGAGCTCTCGTAAGCTTACACACATAATGTGATTCATTTGACTCTTTGAAACCCTCTGGTTGCTCCATGTATACTTGATCTCCAATATATCCATTTAGAAATGCATTCTTTACATCTAATTGAGAAAGTTTCCAACCTTTACATATAGCAATTGCAATTATAGTTCTGATTGTAGACATCTTGGCTACTGGACTAAAGGTTTCATCATAGTCCATTGCATGTGTTTGGGCATATCCTTTGACCATGAGTCTAGCCTTGTATCTAGAAATTTTTCCATCTTCAAACCTCTTTGTCTTGTACACCCACGTACATCCAATCACCTTCTAATTCTTTGGCCTTGGCACCAATTCCCATGTCTCATTCTCAAGTAGAGCATCATACTCTTCTTGCATTGCTTTTTGCCAATTTTCCTTTCCTTTAGCTTCATCATATGTGCATGGATCTTCATATGTCTTCACAATGTAAGCATAATCATTTGTTGTTAAGAAAGATGTATCATAGCTATACCTGATAGGTTGTTTTCTATCTCTTGATGATCTTCTAATTTCTACACTTCTTGAAGTTTCTCCTTCATTTTGTTCTGGATCAGACCTTGGTCTATCTTCATAATTGTCCTGCATTTCATTTCTACAAACATCATCATCAATATCTTCTTCATATACCTTCATCTTTTACTTCCCTTTCCTTTTGATTTCTTCAAGATCTGTACTCACATTATTTGATCCTGTAAACCATGTGCTTTGCTCACCAAATGTAACATATCTTGAAACAAGAAATTGTTTTGTGGATGGACTCCATAACCTGTATCCCATTTGTTTATCATCATACCCAATAAACATATATTTTTTTGCTTTGGGTTCTAGCTTATGTCTTAATTGAGATGGAACATAAGCATATGCCAAACATCCGAATATTTTGTGGTGATCAAGAGTAGGTTTCTTACCCCACCATGCTTCATAAGGAGTCCTTCCCTCCAAATCTTTGCAGGGCAGCTTATTCACAAGATAAGTTGCAGTATTAATTGCCTCTACCCACATATAGTTAGGACATCTTTTTTCCTTCATTATTGATCTTGCAAACTCTATAAGAGTTCTATTTCTTCTTTGTGCAACTCCATTTTGTTGTGGGGAATACCTGCAAATCACTTCCCTTTTGATACCTGCATTCCACATATAATCATCAAATTCTTTAGAAAAATATTCTCTCCCTCCATCTGATCTCAATCTCTTGAGCTTTTGTCCTCTAATTCTTTCTGCATAGGCATGATAATGTTTAAATGTCTTAAACACTTCAGATTTATCCTTGATCACATATAGAGTAATCCATCTGGTTGCATCATCAACAAATAGCACATAATAGCTTGATCCATTTATGCTATAGTCCTTTGAAGGACCCCACACATCTGTATGAACCAATTCAAGAATATTTGAATACCTGTACCCTTGCTTATTGTATGATTTCTTGTGGGCTTTACCTAACTGACAAGCCTCACATTTGTATACCATATGTTGACCTTCAATGTTTGGTAGACCAAGCACAACACCATTTTTTGTCATTTATTTGATTCCCCTTTCATTAAAATGTCCTAACCTCTTGTGCCATAGATCCAATTCAGACATCTTTTGACTTCCATAAGTAAACAATGCATGTCCCACATTACCTTGGACTTTGAGGGTGAATAATCTTCCTTCCTTTTTCCCTGTAACAATACTTCTATATCCTTGACTTGGATCTTCAACATAAACACCATCACTTGTAAATCTGACTTCATATCCCTTCTCAACAATTTGCCCTACACTTATCAAAATTTTAGGGATTGTTGGAACATAAAGTACCTTGCTTAGGAGTGTACTTCCACTCCTTGTCTTCACTGATCCAATGCTCTCGACTTTGTGTTTGGTGTTGTCTCCTGTTTGAATTGTATGTCCATTCACTTTAGCTTCCATATTAGTCATTATGGAAATATTACCACTCAAATGATTACTACATACTGAGTCAATATAAAACACCATTTGATCTTCATTGATTTCTTCATGAGCTGCATTCAAGATAAGAGTCAAGTCTTCCTTCTGATCTGAAGCATAATTGTAATATGTGTTGTTATAGGATTGAGGTTGAAAACTTCTTCCTCCTTCTCTAGCATATGAGGATCTACCACCTCTTCCTCTGAAGTTACCTCTTTGATTTCTGCCTCCTCTTCCTCTAGAACTGAAATTTTGACGATGACTTCCACCATTTTGATTGTTATACCAACAATCATTTGCCAAGTGATTTGTTCTACCACAAATCCAACAAGATTTAGTATTATCTTTGTTCTTACCTCCTCTTCCTTTACCTCTGAAACTCATCTTCCCTTTCATGCAGTTTACTTGATTTGAAGATCCTTCTTCATCATTTGTATGCTTGCCTTTAGCATTCTTCATCTTATCTTTTGAATACTTTGCTTGACTTGAACCTTTGTCATTCTCTCCTCTAATGTCCTGCTCAAATGTTAGATATGTCCTAACAATTGATTAAGATCCGGAGTAAAATGATCTAATGATAGTTTTGTATACAATATGAAAGGTTTCCACTTTTCATCTCCTCTTAGACTTGTAAGTATTTGCCTTACCAACTTGTCTTCTTCAATTTCATCTATTGTGCCCAAACTGTCTACAATGTCCTTCATCCTTGTAACATAATCAGAAATTGACTGAGAACCATTCTTCTTGAATGTTGTAAATTCAGCCCATAGTGAAGCCTTCCTCGATTTGGTTGTGTTTTGGAAATGTTCTTCCAAAGCATTCCATATATGTGCTGCACTTTCTAATCCTCTAATGTGTGTTAGAAGATAATCATTTACAACCATGTAAATAATGCTCCTGGCTTGAGCATCTCTCTTCATCCAATTCTTCAATTCTGCAAGTTCTTCTCTTGTTGGAACACTTGGATCCTTAAACTCAGGCTTTTCTTCTTCTCTTGTAATAAATGATAGAAAATCTTTGCTCATGAGGTGTGCTTCCATCCTCATGGATGATGCTGGATAGTTCTCTCTATCTAGCCTGTCAATCTGCAAGCTTTCTCCCATCTCTTGACTTCTCTATCTGAAATTACTACGATTTATGGTGATATAATGTAGCTTTGATGTTAAGCTTAATCATTCTTGATCCTTTGAACTCATGCTTTGTTCCTCTTTAGGTTTTCTACCAAACTTTACTCTTTGCTCCTTCAATTCACAAGATCTTCGATATCTGCAATAGTCGAGGTTCTCCTTGCTTCTTCTTCACCTTGATTTGATCTTTTAGCTCCGATACCACTGCTAAAGACCTTTAATTCTCCAAATTTCTGATCTATCTTGACTTAAGAACTCCTCTATATCAAGAATAAACCAAACTTTACACAAACTTCATATTATCTTTCATATATGTTAAGAAATACTTCTCTATATGAAGCTTTCTTCATCTTCAAGAGTCTACTTCAAAAAGGAACTTCAATCTCTGCATATGACTTTGATTTTAATCATTCAAGTGATACTCACATGTTTATACTCCCTTTGCACAATAAAAATAACCATTAGTTCTTCAAAAGAACTATTAGATTCCCAATTTGATCACTTAGATCAAATGTGTGTTAGAAACTGCCTTCAAAAAATGGCAACTTTGACATGATCAACTTCTTAAGTTGATTTCTCTCAAAATCTAACCCATTTTGCTAAATGATTTTGAACAAAGCTTCCTTACCTTCTAGCTTAGATTTTGAATGCTCAAACATAAAAGAATTTACACTGAGCACTGAGATTCAAGAAAATCTTTAAGCAACAAGATTTTGAGAACTTCACTTGTAGATTTCTACATATGAATGTTCCTACTTATCATACACATTACTTGAAGAGAATTAGATCATCAAACTTTGGCCATAACTTGACTAGCTTCTGAGTTAGATGTGTACAAAAGATTTCCTCATCCACGTGATCAGACTGAGCGAATTCTAGGAAAGACTAGTCACTAACTCATGAGGAAACTCTCTACACATCTATCTCGTGAACAACTTGAAATCTATTGACTGCTCTTTCATCTATTCTTCATATCTCTTCTATATTATGACTATAAATGCGTTTATATATACATGTGAGTGTAAACGCATCACTGCATCAAGTATTTTGGAAGTGTTTTTCCAAAGCTACTGTACATAAATGTACAAAACATTTGTTCCTGATTCTTCAATTGACTTCATGCTTTGAGCTTGAGTTTTTCCTTTACTTCTTCATTCTTAGTCTTCATGTAATCATTTGTTGGCAGCAGTTAGGGAACCAAAGGAGCCACCAGACGAAGAGAGTCAGAGCGAAGGGACAGCATAGGCAGACATGGCAGTCAAAGAAGATCTGGCAAATAGGCCAATAATTTTCCTCATGAAGAAGTAAGTATGAGCATCCACGCAAATCTAGCACTTAGGCAACCCTTTAACTTTTCAAAAACCCTTACACCAATCAAAAGTGATTCTCATCACTAAACACCATTTTAAATACCATTTCATATTTTTGTAGCTCCATTTTGTGCAAGCCAAGGAGTCCTTGAGCTTGAGGAGCTTTAGAAGTATCTACCTGCCAATTTTCGTAATTTTTAGATCTCGTTTGAGCCCTCAAATAAGCCCTGGAACCTAATTTTTAACTAGGCCGGACACTAGGTCTGAACAGGGCCAAAGCTAGTCAAAAACTATAAAAGGAGCTAGAGAGCTCATTTTTGGGGTTAGATTGTAATTGAAACAAACTTGTAAGAGCTTTTGAAAGTAATCTAAGAACTCCATTGATTCTCCCTCTTTGTCTTGCCGTGTGTGCGCGTGTGTGTGTATGTGTGTGCATGCTAGTGTGCTTCTCACTCACGCACTTGGGCCGCCACTTGCTCGAGGTCTTCATACCATCCTCACGTCTTCCCGGATTGACATTAAAGGAGGTGCTACTCATCACTGAGCTACACCAAATTTTGGCGCCGTTGCCGTGGATCGAGCTTTGAGGATGAGCGTGTGATGGTAAGACGTAGAGTTGACGCGTTGGAGTTGTAGGTATTTTCTTCACTTTCATCTATTTTCTTATTTTTTCTTCACTATCTTCATCACCATCATCATCATCACCATCTTCCACCTCCATCTCCATCATCGCGAAAATTTCAGTTTTTGAGTATATCACCATCTCCACCTCATTTCCCTCATTTCACTTGTGAGAGAGAGCGAGAGAGCGAAATTGCGTGTGCTGTTTTTGCGTGTTTCTTGAGCTGTCTTGCAGGTACAGGTCACATCATCGTCCCCAGCACTCTGCGTAGGTACGGCTTTCGAAGTAACTGTCTGTGTGTCGCCGACTTCTGTCAATCGCGACCGACAGAAAAAACGCTCAAATCACCAAACAAAGTGCAAAACCATGATCTACAGGCCTAGAGCTTCCCAAAAATGTGTTTAGTTTCTTGAAATTCCTCAGATTTCTGTCAATCACGATCGCTCTGTCAATCGCGACCGACAAACCACGACAGACAGATCTGTCAATCGCGATCGACACGTCAATCGCGACCGACAGCCCACGACGGCTCTGTCAATCGCGACGGACAGAGTCAACGACCGATTGACCACGACCGACTGACCATACGCGTGACACGTGTCAATCGCGATCGAGTCATCAATCGCGACCGACTCGTCAATCGCGATCGACACAGTCAACGACCGATTGACCACGACCGACTGACCATACGCGTGACACGTGTCAATCGCGATCGAGTCATCAATCGCGACCGACTCGTCAATCGCGATCGACACAGTCAACGACTGTTTGACCACGACCGACAGACCCTCGCAACCGACCTGTCAATCGCGATCGACAGAGTCAACGACCCTTTGACCATGACTGATTGACTTTTCGTAACCTCTCTCAATCGTGACTGACCAGTCAATCGCGACTGACAGCCACGACGGACCTGTCAATCGCGATCGACACGTCGATCGCGACTGACCTGTCAATCGCGACCGACAGACTTTGCGAACACGTTAGAAGGGCAATTTAGGTCAAATTTTTAAGGCAAAAAAGGGGGGTCTAAATTTTGGCCGAGTGTGGGACAAACATTAGGGTATAGCATTGCATTACGAGGGCACGACCCAAGTAACTCTAGAATTCCTGTTTGCCTAGCTCAATCCTGTTTTAGCCACAAAACCCTGAACCATACCCAGGGGGAACAAAAATTCAGGGATCTCTAGAGTTGTGTCCAAAAAGTCCTAGTGTAAATTGGTGAAGTGTTACATGAATAGAAGTGATTGGTTCTGTCTTTTGAAATTAAGTCTTGAGCTAACAGTGGGCCTCTTACAGGTCTTGTGAGAGCAGCGAAGGGTACGCAAAGCAAGAGTAAGTGCAGGCTTGGGAATACGCGTCCTGGGCACACCAGGGCAACAATACAAGGAAAGGAACTCAAGGTTGGAAAACCCGCAACACTCTCTGTCAATTCTTAGTTTAGGCTAAGTGCGGGTAGTGTTAGAAGTAATTCCAGGCAACGATAGGCACGAGCTAAATCAAAGACTATCTAAGAAAATCAAGCGCAAGTTAAGAGATAACCTGTGTGTGTGCGAACGACAATCTTAAAAGAAAAAGAACCTAACGTGAAACGACCAAACTAAAAGTGCGAAACTAAACTCAAGTATTCCTGACGACGTGATATCAGACACGAGTATAAACACGATAATCAACATAAAAAGAACTAAGTGACAGATATAAAAGGACTCAGAAACGTGGTTGTACCTGGGAAAACATTGGGTTAATCAGTTAGGCATATGAACCTTAGATCAGGACGACACCTAGCAAGAGAGAGACAAAGCCTTAGGTCTTCCGAGGCTAGCGTCAATCACACTGCAAGGTCTTGGGCCCAGCAGTTGAGCCACCACTCATACTACCCTAGCTCGGAGACCAGTGAGTCAGAGATGTCTCAAGGCATGGACAGACCTACAGGTAGTTCAGGTGTGCCATACTTGTACAGGGTAGAAGGCCCTTACAAAACGCAATTGGAATACCTTAGGACCAACCGATTAGGTGCTAGCATCTATGAGGACGGCCTAGGAAGATCTGTGGTACAGATTAAGAATTCCGATCAATCCATAGGACTAGAGCACCCAGTAGTCAAGTTTGAAAATGGTGCATGCCTGGACAAAGAAGGAACCATATACGTAGTCACCAGTCACCCAGACAGGACAGATGAATTTGGGAATGTAATCTCAGAAGCAGACTTAGGTGACTTGGAACAGGGAAACATGGGAATAGAACCTAGAACGCCCCGAGGCAAATCTGTTCTCACTAGGATTATCACATCTGAGTGGGTGCCCCAAGACAACAAGTGCATAGAATTGCTTCTCAATCGAGAAACTGACGAAGCCTTTTGGAGGTATAAATCTAATCAGCCAACTGATATAGGAACAATCATGATCTATGAGTTTAAGGATCCTGATAGTCCAGGCAGAGTGACCTACTTGGATCACGCTTCAGAACGGATCTTTGTGGTTACGGAAAACGATAGGCATGCTTACACTTGGAAGGGTGAATTCATTTTCCCCCAACCAAGATCGAATGTATCCTATGGTCACCCTGGAGCTGGAACATCCCAAGCTCATGGAACTCAAAGAGACAAAAGTAGAGATAGACCAGAAGTAAGCTTTGCCAACCCAGTGGGCAGAGAAAGAACGAGGACGGAGACGAATAGAGTAGAACCTGAGGTACTTAGAGCTCACAGGAACCAAAGAAATGTGGATGGATTTCCCCTGCCGAGACCTAGAGAGCACACAAGAACTTTGAGACCGACCCAGCTAGTTAAGTCCATGAAGAATTACTTTGATGGCACTGGAGATCCCTATGATCATGTGGCGGAGTTCAAGAAAGTCTTGAGAGCTGAACAAGTGGAGGATCTATTCACGCAGTACAATGCCTTCGGTCTAACCCTTAGGAACACAGCACTTACATGGTTTCAGCCATTGGATGAGCGGCAGTTTAGGAGCATAGACCAACTCCTAGAGGCTTTCATCATTGAATTCTCTAAGAGTGGCATAAGGCACAATACCTCCTCGCTGATTCATAGCTTCAAGCAAACCCCGCAAGAGACTGTAAGACTTGCAGGAAGGAGATTTAGGCAATATCTTGAAAGATGCCCTGTTTCGGAGTTACCCACACCAGCCATGCAAGTAGCCTTATTCTTGGATGGATTGCTAAGTACCAAATTAAGATCATATGTGTACTTGAAAGACCCTAGGACCATAGAAGAGTGTGTACGCATGTGTATTGACATTGAGGATAACCTAGGGGAGGAGTTAGAGCTTGCTAAGATATACAAAGATTCGGATAGTGCCTCTAGCCTCTCTTCCACGCAATCCACATCAATCGAGGAACTTGTAGAGAAAGTAGCTCAGAAATTAGGTGTAACTAGTAAACAAATCCCAAGGTTTGCCCCTGTGAAAAGGTGCTACACTTGTGGTGGTGACCACATGGCGAATGTCTGCCCCATTATGGCTCAGCCCCAAGTAAATCCTAGTAGCCAGTACTGCACCATAGAACGGAGATACACCAATCACACCGCACAAGATTGCCCATACAACAAGCAGGCAGTTAGGCAACCCTACCCTCAGCCATACCCTCAGCAGGGAAGATACCAGAATCCGTACCCTCCACAACCATATGGCAGGCCACAACAAAATTATCAACCACAATATCAAAACCAACAAAGGCCTCAGCCTGTGCTAGCTCAACAACCCCCTGCCCCAGCTAATGTGATTCCGGTAAAGTATGCTGTTGCAGAAGAAAACCTGAATAGAGCTATAGTCCCTGTAACATCCTTGCTTTCTGAAAGTGACCCCGGTGACCATAGCTTCGATTCTACACATGTCGATAGTCCCCAGGCGTACTACATGCAGTCTCCAGAACATGGTGAGTCCTACTATAGTGAAGAGCCAAATGAACCTAGTTGGGAGTCAGATTACACAAACGTCATGTATGCAAACCCCAACCCTAGGCCTCAACCTAGGCAAGTAAGACCTCCATTCCCAAGAGGACCGTGCTACAGATGCCAAGGTGATCACCTCATTTGTGATTGCCCCTTACCTCCACCTACACAACCCCAATCAGTGACGATCCAAGGCTTTTGCCAAGATTGTGGAAAAGAGCATCTCTTACGAGATTGCCCGAAGAACCCCAATAATATGCCAAAAATCACCCCTATCAACGTTATTGGGTTAGTGGTAGATTCCACAGGAAGTGTCACTTCCACTGCTCCCGTCCAGGTAGTCACTAGGGCTCAAGCATTGCAGCAGAATCAAGGGGTAAACCAGGATAAGAGCCCAGAGGCTAGTGAAACCGAGAGCATAACAAAGAAAAGGACTAGAGCGTGGAAAGATAGTCGAGAAAGAATGAAAAGACAATGGGCTAAAAAGATGAGTGAACTTGAGGAAAGCATAAGAGAAACCAAAGCTAGGATAACTGAAATCACCTCTCAAACCCCCTCTCACACTATCCCACCACCACCATTCCCATCGCCATCCGACCTGCCACCTTCCAACCCACCTCATATGATTCCACCACCCCCTAGAGTAGGATCAGTATTAGCTGATCCCATTCCAGAAGACATAGACATGATGCTTAAAGCATATCAAGCCAGAATTCAAGAAGGGCCAAATGTCACAGATCACGACAAGTGTTACCCTAGAGCTGACCTAGAGATAGAAAGAACCAAGCTTTGCGCGAAAATGGTCGCATTGGCTCAGACTATGTTTGAAGCCAGTCGCCTTTTCAATTACTCAGGCTCAGCCAAGACGCAATTACACTTGGATGGACTTCTGGAGAAGTTAGAGGGCATAATTGCAAGATCTGCCAAGGAAGAAAAAAATCAAGGAAGGGAGGAAGCAAGCAAAAATAGGACCCAGCCCCCACCGGAAGCTTATGTGCCAAATTCCATTGAACCAAACAATTCCCCCTCCCTAGAAGGAGTAGAGAATCTAATGGCACAATTACAAAAGGAACGAGCCTCTCAACACAAGGGCAAGGCAAGTGAAAGGATAAGCCAGCCTCTTCAGGAAGCCCATGTGCCTCCTCAAGAAGCTTATCTTTCCCCCCAAAAGGCAGATGAGCCTCCCTCGAAAGCTTACGTACCTCCACAGGTTGCCTACATTCCCTCTCAGGGAGCGTATGAGCCTGTTCCGAAGAGTAATAGAATAAGTAATCCTCCCCAGGAAGCTTGTGCTCCAGCCATCTATGAGAACGAGGAGAGAGCCAACGATAGAATAAGCCCTCCTTCTCAGGTTGCCAATGTGCTTAATTCTACGGAGCCAGACACTTCTTCTTCTATGAATCGGTTCACACCAGAATTCCTACGCGAGATTCAAGAAGACAAATGGGCTAAGGAAAGTGAAGTTCCTCCACCTATTGAACTTGTGGATGATGCACATGACCAATTCCCACAAGACATCCCATCCATTTATGGAGAGCAGGAGAGCATCCAATCTCAAGAAAGATTAGACTTCGAGTCTAACTCTCTACAAGAATTACCCCACTTCACAGGCCCATGGGAAGCTAAGTCCACCTGTATGAGAGCACCTACAGTCATGGTAAGAAACAAAGATTCAGTCATACCTAGGAACACAGAGGTAGTGAAGAACACTAACGTGCAGTGCAATCTCAAGTTAGAAGAGCTACTCAAGGTTAGACCTGAATTATGGAAACATGTCGCCAAACAAGTACCAGAAGTAGCCAAACCTCGTTCCCAGGTAGGATCCCATAGGACAGTGCCAAAAATTCCCTTGGATAAGATAGGAGATATGTGTGAAGGTGAAGAAGGTAATACCTATCTTCCCATTACCTACCAGGACTACACCACCAAGGCAATTTTGGACTCAGGCGCAGGAGTTGCAATTGCCACTACTTCCCTATGGAAGCGTTGGGGCAAGCCGACACTCAGGCCAACAAGAATGAAATTGCAGATGGCCGATGGTCACATAGAGAGACCCCTAGGATTGCTAGAAGGAATAACTCTCACCACTTGTGGTGTCGAGTTTGAGCATACGTTTGCTATATGTGACTTCAGCAAAAATCATGCCTATGAGATGATTTTGGGAAGACCATTTATGAGACAGTTGCAAGTGGTACAGGACTGGGGAACCAATTCTTTATACCTGCAACACTTAGGTGTTACAACCAAAGTCAATCTCAAGGATTATTCTCATAGAGATGTCCCTCCTATCCAATGGAATCCCATCCATAGAGCCAAAGATGATACAGAATCGGTGCATTCCATAGGGTCACGATCCTCATGGATGCATGAAGACACTCACTTATGGATGTGCAAAGTAGCAGTAGAGGAAGAGAAGAGAGAAAAGGCCAGAGAAATAGGTGCAAACAAAACTCATAGACCCACTCAAGACCCAGCCTATGCACCTGTGGTCTTTCCTGACGAGGAATTTGAACCCCATGGCTGGGCAGAAATCTTAGCAACCATGGACGTAGCCATCAATGAAGAACAATGGACACCTCACTGTGATGAGGATGGTTATGACATTTCAGTCTTCTCCATAGAGCCAATCATGGGAGAGGCAGTTCTAGAAGAATGCGAACCTAGCCCTGATGCATTTGAGGATGCAAGTGACTCTGATCTCGAGTCTATCATTATGGACCCACCATTTGCATCAGATGAAGAATACTTCCACGAAGTAGAATTTCAACCCCAGAGGCATGGAGAGCTTACAAATGATGTAAGATTAGCCACACATGTGACCCCGAAGGAAGAAGGGAAGAAACGGAAGAAGAGAGAAGTCTCACCAGAAGAGGAAGAATCTTTGTTGGAGGTCCCAGAAAATTTTAAGAAGTATGAGATAGACGACAGGAGAGTTATGATAAGAATGCCTAAATGAGAGGCACAATCAGGAGAGGCCTATGATAACAAAGAAACCACCAAGAAAATAGTAGTGGCCTTAGAAGAAGGAGAGGAGAGATGCACATACATAGGCCATGACCTAACAGAAGAAGAAGAGCACGAATTGATTGCCTTGCTAAGAGAATACAGGGATGTATTCGCTTGGAGTTACAAGGATTTGAAAGGTGTTGACCCTGACATATGCTGACACACCATTCCCATGACTTCAGACGCCAAACCCTCTAAGCTAAAGCCCTATACATATAACGATAATTACGCTGCTAAGATCAAAGAAGAGATAGATAGACTGGTTGAAGTTGGATTTACCTACGAAATTGAGCACACTGAGTGGGTATCCCCCGTTGTAGTGGTGCCCAAGAAGAATGGCAAGCTGCGCGTATGCATTAACTTGAAAAAGGTTAATGCGGCCACGATTCGAGATAACTATCCGCTTCCCATCATAGAACATCTCTTAGAAAGAGTGGCAGGCAAGGAAGTGTACAGCTTCCTTGATGGATTTTCGGGTTACAATCAAGTAGCCATAGCTCCAGAGGATCAGCATAAAACGGCTTTTGCCACAGAATGGGGCATTTTTGCCTTTAGAGTAATGCCATTTGGGCTTACCAATGCACCGGCTACCTTCCAGAGGTTGATGTGCCATGTATTTAAGGAGTTCTTGAGGAAGAATTTAGAGGTCTATGTTGATGATCTTTGTGCACATTCCAACATTAGACAAACCCACATCCCTGAGCTCAAACAAATCTTTGACAAATGTAGAGAATATCAAGTCTGCCTGAACCCAGAAAAGTGCGTTTTTATGGTAAGACAAGGCAAGATTCTAGGACACATAGTGTCAAAGAATGGCATATCTACTGATGAAGAGAAAGTGAGAGCTATAGCAGAGCTACCTCGGCCAAAGAATGTCAAGGAAGTACAAGCTTTCATGGGGCATTGTGGGTATTACCGACGATTTATACACATGTATGCTGTCATTGCAAAGCCCATGTATGGACTTCTGACTAACTTTGAGTGGACGGATGAATGTGAGAATTCCTTCTAGGAGCTTAAACGAAGATTATGTTCAGCACCAATTTTGACCACACCAGATTGGAATAAACCTTTCCATGTTCATGTGGATGCATCCAATTATGCCATTGGGTGTGTGCTTGCTCAACCTACTGGTGAAGGTAATATGGATCTTCCCATTGCCTATGCCAGTAGACAATTGAATGCGGCTGAATGGAATTACACCACTACAGAGCGAGAAGGATTAGGCATGGTATATGCAGTTAAGAAATTTAGACACTATTTGCTTGCAAATAAGTTTAAATTTTTTACGGATCATCAAGCATTGCTATACCTCGTAAACAAGCCATGCAATACAGGAAGATTAGTGAGATGGTTTCTCTTGCTAATGGAATATGACTTTGAGGTTGTGGTAAGAAAAGGGAGGACTCATTTAAGAGCAGATCATCTCTCTAGGCTCACATCGGGAGAAGCCCCACAAGGAGTATCAGATGACCTTCCTGATGCTTACTTGTTTAATTTGGAAGTGGTGCCACAGTGGGCTAAGCCATTGGTACCAGTATTGACATACGGGCCTAACCATCCCGTGGTAAACACATGGAATAGAGAGGTTGTAAAAGCCCAAAAGTACCACATCATGGCAGGAAGTATGTACAAGCACACAGATCAAGGGATCTTGGCTTGTTGCGTAGAAGAGGACGAGTACAATAAATGGTTGCATTTAGCACATGTAGGTGCGTTAGAGCAACACTACTCAAAGCAACGAACTTTACAGACCCTAAAGAGACTAGGAGTACATTAGCCAACTATGGAAGCTGATGTCCAAAAGTTGTGCAAGGAATGCCCAATCTGTTGCACTAAACCACCAGTGGAACACGCCACTCTTTATCAAGTATCCATTGTGCCAGATTGGAGCGAACCTCTAGTATCCTTCCCGAGGACAAACACATTCCCTCCAGACATGACTCTGGCTAGGAAAAGGAGTTTAGAACAAGAAGCCCTGGATTACTCACTCATTGGTGATAATCTATATAAGCGTGGTAAAGATGGTTACCTGAGACTGTGTGTCCATGAAAGCGAATATCTTAAGATCTTGGAAACTGCTCACCAAGGTGTAGCAGGAGGACACTTTGGACCGGATCGGGTGATCAAGGCAATACTATTTGCAGGCTTCTGGTGGCCTACCCTTCACATGGATGCACATACCTATGTGAAACGGTGTGATGTCTGTCAGAGGACTCAGTATCCTATACGCAAAGATGAGATGCCACTGAAACCTATGATGGGTGGACGTGCATTCTCTAAGTGGGGAATAGACTTCGTAGGTCCTATTAATCCCCCAGCTAAGGGTTCCCATGCGGAATATATCATTGTTGCAACAGATTATCTCACCAAGTGGGTGGAGGTAAAGGCTACGACAAAGAACGATGCTCAAACAACTGCCAAATTCTTGTTTGAGAATGTATTCACAAGATACGGGCTACCTATAGAGCTTGTAAGTGATAGAGGCACTCATTTCTTGAACGAAGTGATTGAAAATCTACTCCAAGAATTCTTGGTAATACACAAGAAGTCTGCCCCCTATCACCCTCAAGCTAATGGACAAGCTGAGAGCACTAATAAGATCTTATGCAATGTACTGGCAAAATTAGTGAACACTAAACGCTCTGATTGGGACAAACAGCTACACCATGCTGTTTGGGCATACCGAGTTGCCTACAAAACGGTACTCCAAGCCACCCCCTTTCAGATGGTATTTGGCCAAAACGCTGTGCTACCCCTGGACTTCTTGATTCCTACATTGAGAGTAGCACAAGAGCACGAATGGACAAGTCATGAGCTCTCCTCTAGGATCTTTGACCTTGAACGATTAGGGGAAACAAGACTGAGAGCCGCTGCAGGAATATATGCAGCCAAGAAGAGACAGAAGGCATACTTTGATGCCCACGTGAAGGATAAAGGCTTGAAAGTAGGAGATCTAGTCTTAGTCTATACACTGAAACAACACGCGAGGAAGCTAGAAAAGAGAGGCTACGGACCTATGATCATCAATAGGATCTCCACGAGTGGAGCAGTACAATTAGCCACGTTAGAGGGTAATATTCTCCCAAACTATATTAGCGGTTGCAGAGTCAAGTTGTATCAGGAACCCCTCACGGAGGAAATGCTCAGCCGACTCAACACTGCTAAGAAACGCAAAGAGGAAGAAAAGCGAATTCGAGAAGAAGCTCAAGCGGAAGCTTTAGAACGCATTAGAAGGATGAGATTACGAAGGCAAGGTAGAGATCGGCCTAGAACAAATGACTATGCAGATCAAGGATACCATATGGCAATGTGTGAAGTTGCAGGAACAAGCTCGCATAGGATAATTGATCGACGTCCTTTCATAACCCTAGATATAGGACAAGGAAAGAGTGCAAGGACCGTGAAAGCCTTGATTGACTCAGGTGCAGCCACTAGTGCTGTTAAATTGTCTTACTGTCAAGAGCTACAGTTAACTGTCAATCCTGTGGAAGCATATCTCATAGGATTGGGAGGCGTGGAAACCCCTTGCATGGGCGAGGTGGAACTTCCCCTCTACATTCATGATGAGGCAATGACAGTTAAAGTACTAGTGTGTCAAGACGAGGATCTCACTGAACCCCTTGTCTTGGGTCAAGACTGGATCTATGACCAAGCAGTCAACTTAAACCTAAGAAGTGGACTTCTTCAGGTATGGGTCAATCATAGTCGAATTACAATAGAGTTAGATAATGGAGCACTCAAAGAATTAGGAAAGGCACAGACTCCTGGTCCCTCCAGGGGTACACATGAAGATGACCATGCTTTTCTTGTCCAAAACTATGTGTTGCAGAGGAATGATATTCTCAAAAAAGGAGTCAGGGATGCAACGGAACTCCCTTCTTTTCCAAAGGCCAGAAGGAAGCAGCAACCGAAGGAGGATCAAAGGCAGAAGAGGCAGAGTACTACCCATGCCGGAAATCAAAAGTACCTGCGTAGCAAAATATCTCAGCAAGTAAACCAAGTGTGGGTGAGGAAAGGCGAACACCCGGTTGCACTGAAGCCAACCACGCGAGCAAAGCCTCTTATTACTAACCAACAACACTTCACTAATAAGAAGTCTTTCGGAAATTCTTCTGCTAACGTGAAATCTATTTGGGTGCCCAAGAAGTCGATGAAGGCTAGCCCACAATCAAGACAAATTTGGGTGCCTAAGGCTTGCTTGCGGGCACAAATAGCTACGCCGAAGCCACAACCTATACAGCGTAACCCATTCACCCGCGCAGCCAGCATTCACTTGTTTTCAACACTCAAGAACACACTAAGGCCCATGAGCACGAACATAATCGCTTGTAAATGGGTCCCTAAAAGGCCTCAGTTTCAAGCCGATACACCTATAAAGCTCTCTAGAGCCTCTACGACACCAAGAACAAGACCCATCCACTGCATTTGGCAGCCTAAGATCTATAATAAACCCCCCGACCCCAATTTGTAAATGCATCCCCACTTACTAACTGCATTAGTCTCCTAGGACTACCCAAGCACTAACGTCACACACTGTCTTCGTGCACTTCCTAACCACTAACTCACCATCTACCTCATGTTAATGTTGTAACGGGGACAACAACGGATTTATTATGTCCATTACGATGTTAACACGTGGTTCTATATTCTCACAGAACCAACCAGCAAACAGGGCCATGGCAGAAGCAGGTGCAAGTTCTCAAGCCGGATCTGGTGCCCAGATTGTGGACATAGAAACACTCCTCCTCGAGCCACATCTCACCGCAAGGCCGCAAGAACTTCAAGCCGTGCATGTGCTCCCCATTCAGGATCCTCCTCAAGGGCACACTTCTCAAGTAGGTAAACACGCTCACTGGTTCAGTGATGTCGCGGGACCATTGGGCGATGGAACCTATTTCTGGGAAGCAGAATTGGAATTTAATGGCAAATGGGGTCGATACCACTTTTTCACGCGCGAGTTTGAAAGCTATCAAAACGCCGAAGTCATGCGATCAGTTTGGATCAAAGCGGGTGTGGATAGTTAGTTCACGGCCCACTTACCAAAGCCGGATTTCCTACGATGTTCATATCTTATCAGTACCATCACGCCAAGCAGGGCCAAGGGAGGCGACAACACCTTTGTGTTGCCATCACTGCTGCCGGGTCATGAGCTTAAAAGATTCAAGTTGACCCTCAATCTGCTAAGAGAAGCATTGGGTATGTATGGCATGCACATCCCCATTGAGAAGGAAACAATGGTTCCAGGTCGAATGAAACACAAAGATCTTAATAAGTTGAAGGATATGGTAGCGATGACACCTACCATTGCGCTTCACCTGCGGACCATCATGCAACATTTTGCTTTCCCCGCCCAGGAACGATTCACAATGCCCCCGAAGAAAATATGGTTCAGCTTGTATCTAGCAGAGACAGAAAGCCTTCCCATCAATGTGCCACACTGGATCATAGATCAGATCCACCTAGCCCATCAAAGGTGGAACAAGAAGCAGAAAAATGTGCTTCATGGATATTGCGCTCTAACAAAGATAATCTACCGATGTCTGGCCTATGATGTGCCTATTTAGCGGGCACTCATATGGCCCCGCACCCAGGAATTCCAAAGAAGACTATCAGCAGCAGGTCCCCCATCAAAGAAGATGAGGGGGGGAGTGCAACTACCCTGTGCTCAACCAAGGGGAGCCACCACCACACCAGAAATTACCCCTCCCCAAACACGACGCATTAGGCCATTCACAATCCGGCTACCACGACCAAGCACAGAGGGGCCTAATCTGGTATTTCCACCCGTCCCTTCAGATCTGGAATTCCCACAAGGTTTTACTCTCAACGATCTCACGGATGAAGAAGTGGCTAGACTGATCTATGACTCTAATCTCGAGACGGAAGCTCAGGAATCACAACCCCAGACAACAACAGCAGCCCCCACCCAACCAGAGGTGGTAGAAGTCGACGCTGAGGAACAAGAGGTAGAACAAGAAGAAGAAACCTACGAGGAACAAGAATATGACGAGCTATCCGAGCTGGCAAGTGCCCCTGCGTATTCGGCACAAATCAAGAGACTATATCGAACCATGCAACTGGTTCAAGAACAGCATAAGATGTCACTGGAATCGGGCAAGAAACTCATGAACCAGTTGCTAGCTGAGGAAGGTGTGGACGAGATGTTCATTGAGTCCATAAACCTTCATGCCGACGCAGTAGGATTGGATGAGGCCATCCATGAGGCAATGGCCTACATTCACAGGTTTGAGAAGAGGGTTCCCGTTCGTCCCAGGAGGTCCGGGAAACAAATTCATACCAATGTATCAGCACCAGAAGAGACAACGCAAGCAGAAGAATATCAGGAAGCACCACTGTCACCACCATCCCCACCTCGCACTACACAATTCACTCCACCACATGACACTAGCACTACCACGTCCACTACCACTACCATTGTCATGGGCATCCCACTCTCTCCGGGAATCCAATTCGGGGGAGTCACCATGCCCACTTTCACCACTCTTTTCACTGACGTCACATCCACTCCACCCACGATCCCCATCTACACTGTCACTCAAACAATTGACACTATGGAAACATCACCTGCCACAGCACCGCTCCCTCCCCCCATGCCACCTTCATCTCCCATACCCCCTCCACCCACATCCCCACTTGCGTCCACATCATTCACAACTCCCATTCCCGCCCCCATTCCCCCTGCATCTTCACCCCTCCCAGCATTATTTAATGTAAATAGAATATTTTTAGCATTAAATCAATGTGTATATCAGCTTCAGAATGAGTACAGAGCGCTGGACGGCCGGTATCAACAACTGACAACACGCCATCAGGACTTACAAAGGCAATTTCACATTCTACAAGAGGAAAATGCAGAAGTGAATCAACGCTATTCAACGCTTGAGCAGGCTCACCAAACACTATTGGAGGCACCCCAACCATCGGCAGAATCAGGTGTCAAACAACTAGAAACTTTGCTCGAAGTATACCAGACCGATAACCTGCGAGTCAGATGCAACTTGGCGCTACTACGGAAACATATGGCCACAGCACTGGAAGAGAACAAAAGACTACAAAAACAAAATGAAGAGAATCTGGAAGCAGCAATGGAAGGCTCCCCTCACGAGATAGATCCAGAGCAATTTAAAGCAATTCCCACGGAGACGATGAAAACCATTCTGGAAAGCTATTCAGATCTCCTGAAAGCCCATGATGACTTGGAAAGAGAGCGTGACACACTTCAGAGCAGGCTGAAGGAACAGGAAGAACAACCGAAGAGTGTCCCATCAACCTCCACCTCAGACGAAGTAAAGGCCTTAACCGAGCAGGTAGCAGAATTACAAAAGAGGTTACTGACATACGAGGGGCAGCCATCCCCTGTGGTAGAACCAGAGCAAGAAGAGCTAGTCCCTATTGAGGTAGATGATTCTTACGAGGAACCGTATGTTCCTATGCCAATGCCAGGCGGGCGACGAACCTCAGAGGGACTAGACACATTGGAAGTGGAAGCACCCGAGTGGCTTCAGACACTGCAAAGGACAGCGAACACTCACGAAGAACGGGTGGCAATTCAGATCCAATCACTAGCGAATTTAGAAGAGACTGTCATAAAGTCTGAATACTTCAGAAGCATGTCTCACCATAGATGGATCGGCACCAATAATGACCAGTATGTGCCATTCTGTATACTTTTGGCCAATTACAACGCGGAGATTCAACGACAATGTGGCAAACCTCCCACGTTTGCTACACAATTTGGTCCAGATGATCTACCGGAAAGTTCTCAGCGTGGGTCCATCCATCAACCCACCTGGAGAATCAGGCTTTTGGAAACGTATCCAGAAATGGTCCGAACCTGGAATAATATGCCGTTGTTTATTAAGTACAACCCTTGTTACATTCCAGTTCTGCGACGACGCACCTGGCCTGAATTCACTATAGCTGTCAGAGACATCAAAGCCTGTGCAAAATGGTTGAATTATGTTTATCTAGCACCTCCACGAGGACCTCCCACAGTCAATTACATGATTTCTACAATCCGTCACTGGAGTACTAGGCTACGCAATAATCCTGATGTGATGGCCCAGATGTGCATGAAAATTTTTGAATTAATGCTGATCACTTTCAGGACGTTTAAAAACATTAAGGACCCTCACTTCTCAGGTGCAGGCTTTATGACAGGAAACCAAGATCTAGTGTATGATATGAGTACCACCCCGTCCATTGAAGTAATATATGCTTGGCACGCCAGAATCAAATACCTCCCAGCCTACTTTAAACAGACCTTTGAGGAGATGTTCATTACCGGATTCTGGGAATATCACTCCGAAATCTTTATACCCAGACCATCCCATCTCCTCCAATTATTTGCTGTGGAGAGAACTATCTACTCAGAACAATTGAGGGTGCCTCATCCAGATGTTCCCGGTCCTGTGAATTGGGATGAGCTGCTCACAGATCTAGCACGTGGCCTGCGACTCGAAGAACACCACCTAGCCTCCGATGTCGTACAATACTATGTTCAAAAATCCTCTAGACAAGGGTCTGTCAAGGGCGACAGACGCGAGAGTGGGGGGGGGGTGTTGGCAGCAGTCAGGGAACCGAAGGAGCCACCAGACGAAGAGAGTCAGAGCGAAGGGACAGCATAGGCAGACATGGCAGTCAAAGAAGATCTGGCAAATAGGCCAATAATTTTCCTCATGAAGAAGTAAGTATGAGCATCCACGCAAATCTAGCACTTAGGCAACCCTTTAACTTTTCAAAAACCCTTACACCAATCAAAAGTGATTCTCATCACTAAACACCATTGTAAATACCATTTCATATTTTTGTAGCTCCATTTTGTGCAAGCCAAGGAGTCCTTGAGCTTGAGGAGCTTTAGAAGTATCTACCTGCCAATTTTCGTAATTTTTAGATCTCGTTTGAGCCCTCAAATAAGCCCTGGAACCTAATTTTTAACTAGGCCGGACACTAGGTCTGAACAGGGCCAAAGCTAGTCAAAAACTATAAAAGGAGCTAGAGAGCTCATTTTTGGGGTTAGATTGTAATTGAAACAAACTTGTAAGAGCTTTTGAAAGTAATCTAAGAACTCCATTGATTCTCCCTCTTTGTCTTGCCGTGTGTGCGCGTGTGTGTGTATGTGTGTGCATGCTAGTGTGCTTCTCACTCACGCACTTGGGCCGCCACTTGCTCGAGGTCTTCATACCATCCTCACGTCTTCCCGGATTGACATTAAAGGAGGTGCTACTCATCACTGAGCTACATCATCCATTGATGATTGTCTTGCTCCAACAGATCTCACAAGGATTGAGCCTTTGGGTGAGGCCAGAATCGGAGAGAATAAGAGGGTGAGGATGTCAAGTTTTTCCATCTAGGGTAGCCCACCAGAGTAATCGCATTCGTGTTTCTGAAAATTAATGTGGCCCAAGAGGAATCTTTGTTGCACCAAGCCTTAGTCATCCACTTTGCCGCAAGTTTATTGGCCATGCTACCAATGTCCATAATACCCAGACCTCCACTCTCCTTTTGGCTAGTGCATGTGGACCATTTCATTTAGGCACTCCCCTCCTATTGTGGTCCATAGTCTAGAGAAAGTTCCTACAAATACTTTCCAATTTGGCTAATTCTTGATCCTTTGGTCTCCAGCACGAAAGAAAGTATATGATTGAGGATATGAGGAATGTGTTGATCACCATGGCCCGACCAGCAAGATTTATTTGCAAACCCCTCCAATAGTTGAGATTGTTGTTAAGTGTGGTGAGGACCCAAGTCCACCTTTGTTCCAGAGTAACACCGAATCCCATAGGAATACCTAGAATGCGAACGACCTAACCCGATTGGATGTTTTGGCAACCCTGCACAATGAGGAGGTTGGTTTTACTCCCTTTGATAGCCATGAATGCAGTCTTGGAATGGTTAATTCTGAACCTAGAGGCCTCGGAAAAGCTTTCAAGGAACCACCAAAAGGTTTCCAAGCTGGTATCGTCATTGTGAACAAAGGCATTTGTGTTGTCCGCAAATAGACTCATGGTGATTTCCCAGAGTTATGTGGCAAAGTGATGCCTCTTATGTGACCAAGCTCCATCTCTCACTCCACAAGTCGGCTAAGCCCTTCTATGGTGATGGCGAAGAGCAGCGGGGCCAACGGGCAACTTTGCCTGATTGATCATTTTAGTTTGATTGCCTTTGAAAGTTGCCCGTTGACATTGAATTTGGCTGAAGCATTACCAAGGAGAGTGGAGATCATCTTGATGAATCTTCGACTACACCCGAGGTCTTTCAACGATTGCAAAAAATAATCACATTCCAATCTGTCATAGGCTTTGTCAAAGTCAATCTTGAGGAAGACAATGTCCTGATTAGATTCTTCAACAAAGTCGAGACCTTCTAAGATATCAATGATGGCTTCCAATATTGACATCCCCTTAATGAAGCCTTTTTGGTCTTTGCTAAGCCACTGGTCTAAATGGCAAGATATCCTATTGGCAATGACTTTAGCAAGAATCATATATCCTGTTTGAAGCATTGTGATAGGTCTCCAGTTCTCAATTCTATTTCTCTCCCCTTTTTTACGAATAAGATTGATGATTCTGTTGTTGAGACAAGCAGGAAGGGCACCAAACTCGAATGCCTTGAGCCAAACAAGACGCAAGGGGGTGGCCACGACATATTTGAATGATTTAAAGAACTCATTAGTGAGCCCATCAGGCCCCAGCTCTTGCCATTCAGAAGTGAATCAATAATTTCAAGGATCTCTTGTTCGGAAATGGTTGCATCAAGTAGAGTTCTCAAGTTGCATGGGATTCCATGTGAGGAATTCTGAGAGATGGTGGCCATGCAGTCCCGCCTATGGGGGGAGAGGGGACACACACCACCCAAGAGACCCGTAAAGTGTTCTTCTATAATGCCAATGTTCTCTTCCTCTATCTTACATTCCACCCCATTGTTGTCAAGTAGTAGTGGGATCTCTTCTACCTTGGTTTCACGCCAGTCCGCTTGTCTTCTCACTTCCCTCTATCCATCAAGAAATCACATTCTGACTTTTTTGTGTGAAGTTATGCATGAAATAAATACTAAATGAGAAAAATGGCCTACCTACACTCTGGCGCTCCTAACACCTAGAATGCATGCAGAAAGAATGAGAAAAGAGGGTATATGGGTAGTATACTTATGTTGGCATGCATTCCACACCATTGCGACACATTAGAGCATAAAAAGATGAAAACAAAGGAAAGTTATCGGAGTTCATTTATTGATCTTGAAAATACCAAGACTCCATAACAAAATATAAGAGATTGGCTTATTTACATATGCCCTAAGCCAAGTTCTTTCACAAAAGTGGATTAGACATACCAAAAAATATTGTCTTCCTTCTTGGAGATGATCTTGATTACGCTTTGCTTCAGCACGTAGGGAGAGTGCCGAAATTCAGCGCTGCTTGCCAAACAAATTTAAGTGATTTATCCATGCACGCGTTGAAGGTTTTGTAAAACGTATTGGTTAGGATTTTAAAGTTTGCCACGTCTCAATTGCATAGCAAACTTTTGGATGAAAGTGATTTTCTGTTGAAAAAAGAAAATGTGATGGAAATGTCCCATCTAACCACCCCTTTTGTCTGTTCAACTTGCATCCTGAGTAGAAATGTCAAGTACATAAAACCACACCATATTTATGTCGATGAATCATTATAAATTAATAGCAAAAAATCTCTCCCTCTCTCTCTCTCATATATATATATATATATATATATATATATATATATATATATATATATATATATATATATATATATATATATATATATATATATATATATATATATATATATAGAGAGAGAGAGAGAGAGAGAGAGAGAGAGAGAGTAAACTCTTGAGAAAGAGATATTTGTATCGTGCTTACGTGTTGGGTTCATATCAGCTAGGCTGTGCAGGTAGGCCATCACTCTCCCTTGAGAAATTTGGCTACTTAATCTTCGTGTGACTTTCGTGGCAAATCACACGATCTGCACGTATTATTCGACTGTTGATTGTATAGAAAAATGTCCACCTATGCCACAGCGCTCTAGTGTTTCTTAATATCATTTTTATTTCATTACGGAAATCCATCATGATCAGCTTATATCTCCTTTTTTTTAAATAATCACACCTGAAGTGAGTGTTCTTCTTGATCCTCTTATATCTCCTTTTTCTTTTTTTAAATAATCACACCTGAAGTGAGTGTTCTTCTTGGGATAGAAGTCCTCTTCTCTACATTTCCGAAAGTACCACATATTTTAATGTGTTGAGGTATCAATGATGTTTTGTCCTGTTATTAATTTTGCGTTTACGTCCATCTCTACCATTCATAGTAAATAGATACAAATATTCCTGGTATATTTTGTTTAGGAAATGTCAGGTTACGAAAATGACGGTATAATTGTGCTTCTACCTCAGGAGTTAGCAGTTGCGCAATTTTTAAGAATGTTTGTCTTTTGCATCCAGCATAGTTTCGATAATATGTCCACTACATGGGTATATCAAATTCTCGAGAGCAAGTATACCAAAGAGATGCAAGCAAGAAACATAATCTCACTAGATAATATCATTGTAATATCAATATGTTATAAGGAGAGAACATAATCCATGTTCAAGTATCTAACACACGTGGAATATAACACATAAAAGAATAGACTACAACAACATGAAAGAGGATTTATACAAGAACTACATCGTCATCTCGATATCTAACAGTACCGTAACCTCAAAAAACCCTCATTAGATTAGATGCTAGATGGATTGTACACTAGTATGGTATTGCATCAGAAACCTTGGAAGACCTAATTTTAACTCAAGTTGCTACTATGAGTTTGGTGAAAGATGGATTATAAAATGTACGAAATGTTAATTGTTTATATATTTTAGTAGTGATGTGTGTGAATACACTTAGGACCACCGGGGCACATTTTTCCCTTTTTAGGATGTTTTCTTTCCACGGCTTGCATATATGCCTATAACCCTAATGGGTTTCTTATCCTTATACATTCACTTGGTCATTCCTTTTGTGTTGTGTTGTGCTCCAAGCTTCTTCTTCTTGCTTGTACTTTTCATGTGCTTCTACAAACGTCAAACTCCAACAATTGGTATGAGAGCATGGCATTGTTTCATATAGGTCGACTTCATCACCCCTCTGGCCATAGTCTCAAAATCTCTTGAAATTTTCATATGAGGTCCTTTCAGCCTTGAAACCCACTATCACTATGTGTGTGTAGGAAATTTTCTCTTTTTGTGCCAAACATAAATATAGGTTTTTGTTCACCAATACAAGCGCCTCAAAGTTTGCTACAGGTTTAGCAAAGGTAAACATGGTTTCTCTATTCAAGATTTTGAAATGCAGTCATATTTTTGCATAAGGGTATTTAGTCATTGGCTGTTGTTGAAAGCAATGATGCATTCCATATATTGGTGGTTGAGAATAGGTTGGATCGTACTAAGTACCCATTATGGGCTTATATGATGTGTCATGTATTGGTAGCAAAAGGACTATGGAAAATTGTGCAGGGTGTTCATGCTATGGTTCCAATCAGACCTATTGCACTTTGTTGGGATGGGAGAGAATGCTCAGGCACATGCATTGAGAGCTTTGTCTATCAAGCATGACCTTATCCCTCACATTCACTCTTGCAATACAACAAAGAATGCTTTGGATACATTTAGCACTTTATATCAAGCAAGAAATGAGGCTTATGTTGATCCTTAGATTTGAAGATAGTTGGAGAGTAAGAATATGAATGGAGATTCTATGGTAACTTTTTTGACATAGATTAAAGATCTATAGGAGGATTTTATGAAGTCTTGCTAGATAGTCCACTTGTGTAGACCGTTCTTAATGGTCTTCTAGATTCATATAGGGTAATTCTACTCTTTGATTAATGATGAAAGGCAATCCAAAAGCCTTAACATTTGAGGACTTTGTCTCTGTTTTATTGCAAGAAGATCCATCTAGAGATAACAAGTCCATTATGCATGTTGCATATCATGCTTTCCTAGCGAGTTAGAAGAGCAAAGCAAAATGAAGCTCATCTACTAGTAAGCAGAAATCTAATAATGTTGCATAGTTGACGAAGGAATTAAAAGATTAGAAGAAAATAGAAAAGTAGAAACAATGTTTTGAATACTATAATGGAAATGATCATCTCATATAGAGTGTTCCAAAATTGCTTGCAAAAGAGGAAAAGAAGAAAGAGGTTGGAATGGTTGTTGTAGAGGCCTCTATGCCTAAAACCATTTCTACTAATCTTGTTCAGAACAAAGAATAGGCATTTACTACTATATGCAGCTATGACCCATCTTCCCATGGGTAGTGTATCTCAATAGTAGAATGAGATGTTTCATACTTTGGGGCAACCAAACATATAACCTCGCAGCGTAGTTTCTTCAGTTCACTTCAGCCTACCCTATACACAATATGGTCACATGGGCTAGCAAATCCTATTATCTTGTAATGAGAGTTGGTAAGATCATTTTGACAACTACTAATGGTAGTTCTTTTCGATTGCCTAATGCTTTGGATGCGCCAAGGATCAAGATTTTTTTTTAATTATCCAAGATTGGTTTGGTTGTCAAATTTGTTGATGATACATGTATAGTTCATGATCTCTCAAATGGTGATGTTATTATTGATTCTAGCATTTTATTTCATAGATTGTATAAGCTCATAGAATACGCAAAATTTGCTAATGATTCAACATGTACAATTCAATATTTTCAAGCTTTCTTAGATGCAAAGCTCTGCCATGCATGCTTTGATCATCTGAATTTTGCTACTTTCCTACACCTATATGTTTTGAATGGTGTCCTCTTTGACCAAACTTGAGGCAGCTTGTAAGCATGTCTGTAAAGTCTGTATTTTGGGAAAAATTAAGTGTTCATCCTTCCCAAAATATGATTCAATTTGAGCTTGTCATAAATTGTAGCTTGTTCATAGTCATGTCTATGGTCCTATCCAGACACTTTCTTTCATGAAATACCTTCAATTTGTGAAGAATTTTATTGATGCTTTCTCCAAGTATGCATGAGTATCCATTGAAAGAAAATTATGAAGCTGTGTTTATGTTCTATAAATAGTTTCTAATTATAGGTGGAAATCTATGAGCATGTTAATTGGGCTTCCTTCATTCTGATCGAGGGGGAGGGGGGAGGGGATAAATGTCTTCTAATTTTAATGCATTTCTGGTTGATCATGGGATAAGGCATCAACATACACTTCTATATACACCTCAAAAAAATGGACCTACCAAAAAGAAAGAACATGTCTCTCATGGAGATGCCAAGGTGTATGGTCAAAATTCAAGCTTTACCACATAGCTTTTGGCTTGATCTTCTTATGTGTGCAACATATCTACTTAACATGCATCCCACCAAAGCACTACAATCTATCACTCCATACTAGACTTGGCATGGTCTAAGACCATATCTTTCTCATCTTTGTGTCTTTGGTTGTCTTACATATGCATTGGATCTTGCACAATAATAGAGGAAATGCGATGATAAAGTAGTCAAATGTATTTTAGTTGGGTGTAGTTATGAAAGTAGAGGCTATTGTCTATATCATCCACATACTAAAATCATTTTGGTTAGCCATGATGTTGGTTTTGTTGAAGATGCAAATCATGTATTACTTCCATATGCCAAGGAGACTTCAGTTAGCTATATAGATGTGTACGATACTTTGATACCTCTTTTTACAAGTGGACAATCCAATATAAGTCCAAAAAGTTGAAAAAGACATTATATGGTTTGAAGCAATGTGCTTGGTATGAGAAGATAATTGCTTGCTTGATTGCACATGGTTTTGAGAAAAATCCAATTGATAGAACCTTATATGTTAAGCATGCAAATGATGTACTTATGATCATTGTTGTGTATGTTGATGACATGCTACTCATTGTTCCTAATGAGAAGCATATTTATGCATTTGAGGTTGGTTTGCATGACACTTTTGAGATGTGATGTTTGGGGCATTTGCATCATTAGTTTGGCATTTAGTTTATGCAAGTTGAGGGGGTAATAGATTTGTGTCAAATAAAATATATTGACACATTATTGGAGTGCTTCGACCTTGAAGAATGCAAAAATATTGTCACTCCTATGGAAGTAGGTTTATAGTTGAGTCTTCATGACCGAGATGCATTTCATGTTGTTCTCTATTAGTAGGGTGTTGGATGCTTGATTTACTTATGCTTAAGTTAGTTTGACATTCAGTTTGTTGTCTCCTAGATGAGTAGGTTTATGTATTGCCTACGCATCAAACATTGGTAGAGGGTTAAGCACATCTTTCTCTACTTGATTGGTATCCAGCTACTTGGACTAATTAATCCCAAGGGGAGATCATTACAATCAGACTTACATGCTTTTTATGACTCACATTAAAAAAAAAGGGTTTTTCGGTTCATAATACTAGCACAAGAAGATTCATTTCACTAAAATAAATCTTCATTTGGAGATGAATATAGAAAGATCAAATTGCCTTATGAATTGGAGGATGCGTTTCCAACACTATCAAACAAAAAATGGCACACACTTGAAGAGTCAAGTGAATCAACAGATAATGATAAGGAATCTAGAAGGTAAGTCAAGTCCTGGAGTATTGAAGGTAAAGCCAAAGTAAAGCCAAAGTGCAAAAATTAAGAGATGTATCAAAATCATTTGAACAAACAATTAGTAGGTCCAAAAGGGAAAAGAAGAAGACAAAAGGTATGGATATCATACCTCATTAGTCACTAAGCATTCTATATACATGGATAATGACATGAAACCTAAAGAGAACTCATCATATGAGGAAACCAAGAAGAAGGGAGAGTTGAGACATGTCATCGAAGAAGAGATTGTTCACTATTGGAGGAAAATTACACTTATGATTTAGTGCTTACAAAATAAACCATGAAATTCATTGGATCTTGATGGATGTACAAGGTAAAAAAGAAAGTGATGGACCCATAAAAACGATATAAGGCTAGGCTATTACCCAATGGGTATGCTCAAAATGAAGGCATTGATTATGATGAGACCTTCTCTCTTGTAGCAAAAATGCTTACAATCAGAATATGCATGAGTATTGCGAGTACAAAAAATTGGAAGATATAGAACATAGATATCAAGAATGCCTTATTGAATGGATGGATCTATGAGGAGGTATATATGGCTCAACCTCATGATTTTTAAGACTCACACTCTCTTGATTATTTTTGCATATTAAAAAGAGTTCTATGTGGGTTAAAGCAAACTCCAAGACCTTGTAATCGTAGACTACTTACTTACCTACAAGACAAACGATTTGTAGCAAACAAGACAAGATCATCTGTATACATTAAAATTTTACAAGGAGAATCTATATACCTTTGTGTGTATGTGAATATTATTCTGATAGGTGATGATGATAAAGGCATATCAAGGATCAAAAATTAGATCAAGGAAGAGTTCAAGATAAGTGATTTTGGGAAGCTATGATACTTTCTTGGATTGGAATTCATGTACATAGAGCATGGTATGTAACTTACTCAGGAAACGTACATCAAAGATATGCACAAAAGTTCAAAGTGGAAAATCCAAAGGTTACATGTACACCTATGGAAGTGAATTCCAAATTTATTTCTCACTAAGGAAATATCATTGAGGATGTGACATAATATCAAAGCCTACTAAGGAGTCTTAATTATGCTGCTCTAGCAAGAGTAGATACTCGTGATAGTGTAATTGTTCTAAGTAATTTTATGCACTCACCAAGGAGGCAACACATGGAGCTAGCCAATAGGATACCTATGTATCTCAAATGAAAAATCAATGAAAGCCTAATATTCTATTCATATATCTGTCATATAGATCTCAAGACGTTTTTTTTATGTAGATTCAGTTAGATCGAGAGGTATAGTAGAATTACCATTCATTATGTTTCATTTTTAGGTTCTAAACACATTTCCTGGTCATCAAAGCAACCTATTCTTGCTCTCTCATCTCGAAAAGTAGAGAATAGAGGATTTTCATTTGTAGCTCAAGAAACATGTGGATTAAGACACTATATCCTCATCTAGGGATGAAGTCACCTATGCTGCACATATTTGGTGATAACATGAGTTCCTTTCATCTTCCACCAAACCCTACATATCATGCAAAGGACAAAACACATTGAGGTCCATTATCATTATGTTGGTATGAGAACATTACAATTAACGGGATTGAGCTTATATATATATATATATATATATATATATATATATATATATATATATATATATATATATATATATATATATATATATATATATATATAAACGAATTAAACAAAATACATATATATATATATATATATATATATATATATATATATATATATATATATATATATATATATATATATAAACGAATTAAACAAAAATGTGCAAACATGATAACAAAGGCATTGGAAGGCGTAAAGCTAAACATATTCAAATCAATTATTTGACTTCAAAAGGCTCCAAAGGAATGAAGGCTCAAGCATCTTAGGCTTGGGGGGGGGGGGGAGCTATTGGTACATATGGACGCCTAAGTGGTCGCTTATATTTTTGTATTACATTTCACTATGAAAAATAATGCGTGTGTACATACATATCTTTAGGGCATTCCTAAGGACAAGTCTCACTACATTTTTGGACTATTGTGAATGTATTTTATGATGAAAACTTGAGAATCAAAGTAGATTTAAAGGGAACGAAAAACAGAACGCACTTTTGAATTGGAATTTCAAATGAATAGCTAAAAAGTGATTGGCATCGCTTAGTAGAATCAATCAACAACTATTTACTAAAATGAAGGACAAAAGCTTATATATACTATAAGGAAGAACTTATGAGATACAACAGAGCTCTCGCTTACTTATAGAGTAGCCATTGTACTTATCGCATAGCCTTTGTAGTCCTAGAACACCTTTAAGCATTCTACTTAACATATCTATACATATACTTTCAGTTTTCATCATCTAGATGAGTTATTTTGCTTTGTTATATGTGTACTGTTCAAGTTTAACAACTCGAGAGAGTTCTTCGAGTGAACCTATGGTCCCATTGTGTTGTCCAATTTTTTGACCATCAAGGTACACTTGTGTGCACTAAAGTATGCAATATCTGGATCATTGGAATTTTGTGTGTAGAGATATGCGCCACTCCCTTTGACTATGTATGTGTATTGTCTATTTCCTAAAATATTGAGATCACATCTATGCATTCTTAAGAAATAACTTGGATTTTCTCACTTATCTTTCCTTTTGAAGCTCTCTAAAAGGATGTTACCTGAATCATAACACGTTGGGAGCACTGATGCATTTTTCTAAGTGCCTTATTCCATAAATATTAGTTTTTCTCTTCATGCTCAAAATTTAGAAGAAGTCTATTTTGACGTAAACATTTGAGATCAATTATTCAAACTATTATGGTTATATTTATGTGACATCTGCAAGTTTACATAGTTTACTATAGTGTCGAAGCAAAAAAATAGGTTTTCCTAGAGTAGTATTTTGCAAAAACCCTCTCATCTACATCCTCGACACATCAACTCCTGACATGATTCCACCTTGGGATAAAAGAAACCAACTAGTCGGGTACCATGTGAATAGTTCTTAAGCACCTCAATGATTCACACCTTGCCTATGCGTACATTTTTTCAGCTAATAGATAGGAAATTGAATATCTTTGCACATCCAACATAATCTTAATAAATAACAACATCATATGCATCTTCAGCATCATGAAGACCCAATCCTAAACCTCTCTCTATGAGGGTGGCAAAGGAATCTCTATGATAACATCTAGTAGTAGCAAAGGACTCTCCAATTTGTTTGTTATTCAAGAGGAACCAAGTGTTGATGGAAATATCAACCCAGTCATGAATAGTACACATCCTAGAACAGTTTCATAGTTATAAGTGGAATTTCATTTATATTCATGTATATCTATAAGGATGGTGACCATATTGAGATCCCCATTCAAAAGAAAAATGCCAACAAGGTTAGAAATTTCTTCCCAATATTCCCTTCGTAGATGAAAATAGTTAGCATCACAAGCATGCAGAATGGTAATCCTCGTAAGCTCATCAACAGTTGAGGCAATTCATTGATGAGTCCCACTATACAAAACATTCTTAACCAAATGCTAAATTGAAGAATTAACACCGACAATAATACCTCCTTTATCAGAGGATGCTCACAAATTAACTAGTTAAAAGCAATGGAAATAGTCTTAGCTTAGCATGAACCTAAGAGCCTCCAATTTTCAATTCCTTCACACAAAGAAACTATAATGCATAGATAAGCTTCTCATTGAATTACCAATAATATTGGCTCTAATGGGGTTTGTTATCCTCTTGACATTTAGAGGGACAATGTTTTATGTCATTCATCATAAAGCCAAGACAGATAATGAGACAATAGGTCACCAAATACGGAACATGAAGAGGATCTCATTTCCTAGTAGCCTTTGTTGGATTAATCACATTCCCTGAAGTCCTGAACACCTCTTTCCTTTTGGGTTTATTGGAAGGTTGATGAGGGGGTGTACTTTCATCATACTGGGTCATCGGGACATGTTCTTGTTCCATCTCTTCAGTTCCTAATGAGAGCATCATTTTCACCATTATTGACAACAAAGTCTAAGTCGATCATGTGCGGGTTCTCATCTACTTTTTTGTTTAGCTTTACGGTCAAACACATTATATGATGGTATAAGATTACATGGACCATGTCGACCCCAAAGATAGATTTGTGCCATAGTCATGAGACCATTCCTTATGGCGTCTTGGAGCACCATGTCCTCCGTTCCTGAAAGGGTAGTAACCGATACTACGAGGTGTCTCTACCATGCACGGCATGAGTCAAGGAGTGCACCCTGCTCGGTTAGTAGCATGCAGCATGAATCACCCGAGAGCGTAGAAATCCTAGCTCCTCGGGATCCCTTGAAAGTCTCTTGCAGTAAGAATACTTTGTTTCACTCTTCTTCGCGTTCTTAGATCGCATCTTAGAGAATTGTACGATTTTGAGAACTTTATTCTCAGATATTCTTTAATGTCATACTTTGCGCATGATTTCATACAAACAATAGAATCAAATCCGATAATCTATGCTAATTTATGTTTGCCTATCCACGCAAAATTATATTCTCAACATTTTTTAAACCAACGTAATTTATTTTAGAATAGATCTTGCTCAATCTCCCGACATTACCAGGTCGAAGTTCTCATTTTTTATAGAACTTAACGAGATAGCATGATCTTAGCCTTATGCAACAACATTACTGCACTGGATTTCTGAGCCAAAAATTCAGCTTTATGACCTTGCGCACGGAGGTTTTATATCTTGGAAACAAAGATAATTCATTGCATGGAAACTTATATTCTTTTTCTAACGCTACTGATCATGTTATAATTTTTTGCCACCTATCTACTCGAACCTCTAGTTTCTCTATGAATTAAAACCTCACTTAAACTTGCTAGAGCACTCTGCGTGCACCGTCTTTTCAAACACATGCAATTGGAATTAATGTGCCCAACTCTGCACCTTCATAACAACGATGAAACTAGACTCCATGAAAACGATAAAAGTAGACCCCGAATTCAGTCAATTTTAGAACATTATATTGGCTACCCAAGATACCAAGATTGTAGACAATGCATAATTGCCGTAGTAGAATCAATGCTTAGAATTGAGAGTTCAGTATCTCTTAAACAAAACTTGGAGAGAGAGAGAGATGAAACAATCCAATGCAACAAGGGTTACACAAAATGGATGCATAATGAATACGAACCAATCTCAGTAACATAAGGGTATATAATTTTCTAACCCTACCTGCAAACACACAAAGGTATGCGTACTCACAACTAATTTTATTATATTAAGCTGGATCCATTCAGAGGTTATTGAGCTCATTTTTAGCTAAACATTCTCATCCTATATAGACGTTCAAAAGAGTATTACTAGGCGCACGCGAGTCCTTTAGAATGTATAGAAACCTTCAATACTCCCAACCATTTTGTCCCTCATGTGTTGGGACTTGTGGATTTCAGGGACATAGAAAAAAGATTGTCCTTTGAGACAAAAATCTATTACTAACAAGCAAAATCATGGAACAGCTAATGTAATGGAGAACAAAGAAGCTTCAATTGCCTAGAGCAAGTTTAAAGGTCATCCTCTAGATGTTGAAAAAGGGATGGAAACAAAAGTCATGGAGACGAACCTAGAAGACTTCATGGAAGTGAGACAGAGAACGAGAAGAAGACCTAAGGGGATTATTAAGGAGCCCATCTCGCATGACTTTGGAAACAAATATATTTTGTGAATGGGAGAAGGAGTTCAATTACTTGGATTACCAACGGGGAATCAATCACTATGATGATTGCAATGATGGGAAAACTTTGAAGGATTCCACTTGCAAGTAGGACAACCAAAAAGGAGACACTACGAGCAAAGAGGATGGACTCACCACCGATAATGAGGATAACCAAGAAACGAAAAGCTTGATCATTGGATTCACAATTCTTGAAAGGATACTAGGGTCATTTCCGAAGAGGGCTTCTCACAAAGAAAAAATCTTGTTGAGATACCATTGAAAAGACGCTTTAGTGTAAACTCCTAAGTGAAAACCCCTCCACCTTGAAGAGAAAAGATTAAGAGAAAAACAAGAAAAAGAGTGACAAGGCCCCTCCCAATAAAGAACTTAACCTCCAATAATGATAATCATTTCTTTCAATCTTAGAGGGTTTCTCGACCCCTCAAGAGTGGACCTTATTGGTCAATGAACTTGTGATAAAAGCCTTAAATCAGACTTAATCTGACTTCAAGAGATGAAAATTAACGGTGAGGACCTTCAAAAGAGACAAAAATGTATTTTATTGTCCAAGTGGATTTGAACCATCTGTGGATTGGTGCTCCTCTATAGTTCACCATAGTCTCTATGTATGCTCCCAATATGGATTCCAAAATAATTGTGACTTGGAAATCTTTGGACTCTTTGTCCCTCAACATCATTCTTTGTGGGGTCTTTAATATGGTGGAGGCTCTTTCTTAGATGGGGGAATAGAGGGCAAGTGATTGATGGTCATGCAAAGGACATCTAGGATCAAATCAAGCTGCATCTTGATCTAGTGGAGATCAAAGACGAAGTTGGTTTCTCTTGACTCAGAAGAATCGTCAAAATGTTCATCGAGATAGAAGGGGAAATCTTTATTGAAGGCTTAGGAATCTTGAGGAAGGAGTTAATATAGGATACTCTCAATATCAGCCATCACTCTAGAAATCAAAAGCATGTTGAGATATGCAAAAGAATTTCAAAGAAAGAATCTGCAGGTATACTTTTAAGATTGGTGGGCGGGAAAGGCAGACAAACCTACTCAAGTGATGTGTGGCATCCTCAAGAAGATGCAATCTGAGAAACCAATCACTTTCATGATGGAAATCAATAGAATTGAGTGCAAGATAGATGAAGAAAATAGTATGTTGATTGTCAATCACTTCACGTAGCTTTTGGGGTTTCAACACCTCTTTCTCCAAATAGTGGGATTCCATGGTAGCCATCTGTAGAGTGACAACAAATAGAATCCTAGAAAATATGAAGCCTCTTCTTGAAGCTACCATTTTGGATTATGAGATTATTCAAGTTATTTATTGCCTTCTTAATGGCAAAATATCGGGGCTAGATGGCCTCATGAATGACTATTTCAAGACCTTTAAGCACATGGTGAATATAGTGTTATGTTTAGTGTGGCAAGAGGTCGTTTCTTAAAGTGTGTGGCCTGATTGTCTTAATGGAGGCCTCATCAAGCTTACTAGGTAGCAACAATAGGATTGAAAATTGGTGTCCAATTATGATGTTAGAAATAGGGTACAAGATCTTTCCTAAAGCTATTGCTAATAGAATTGCTTGTCACTTATAAGGTATTCAAATGGGATTTGGTTTTTTGATGAGTTAATGATGGAGCTCGACTGTTTATAAGCTCGATAACAAGTTGTCATATTGGAAAGGTATGAAAATTGACCTGGCAAGATGAGCTATGGTGGTTAAGAACTTCCTTCTTTCTTTGATTATTTAATTTGTCTCTTGCTTGAGGCTGAAGGACCAAGAGATTCTCAAATCAGAAAGAATTAAAAAAAAAACATCCTCTTGTAGGGAGACCCTAATAGAAGGGGTGTCCCCAAAATAGAATGGGAAACTTGCATAAGCCAAAAAGAGGAAGGTTACTTGGGATTCAAGACATTGAAAGAGTAGCCAATAAATTAGGAGCCAAATGGTTAATTAAATCTTGGAGCAATAGGAATGCCTCTTGTGCCAAGATCATTTTTAGAAACAAGAGCGCCCTTAGGATTGTGGGCCTTCTAGGATAGAAGGCTATGGATCTTGTCACTCTTTTGTTTGCTCCCTATCACGTGAGTCCTAGAGGCTTGACCTTAGTTTAGTTCCTATGGAAGAGTTGGAACAAGGTGAAACAATTTATCAAAATCAATGAAGATTTGAAATGAGCTATCAGTATTAGACAAAATGATTTGATTTGGTTTCCGATCAAGGACATCAAAGGTTTTGATCCTTGGAACATCCAAAAGCTAGGAAGATTTGGAAAAAAAGGTTTTTATTTCAGAAACACATCTCAAATTAAGAAACATGCGAATGGATTAGAATTAAGGACATTGACTTGGCTAGGAGACTGGACTATGAAGAATGCTACCTGTTATGGAGCATATTCAATGCTTGGGAGGGCTTGAGGACTCACCTCCTCATTGGAGATGACCCCCCTCATGTTGAGGGTCTGAGATGGCACAACGACAATAGTATGGACAAATGTCTGAGATTAAAGATAAATGTGGACTTTCATGTCATGCTTAATAGGAGATGGTGTTATCAAGATCTTATCTCATGCTCAGGTAGAGGTTATGCATGCTGAAAAACACACAGAGAAAATAGATATGCAAGGAAACTAGACAGAGTGTGGTATTGAGAGCAGCCTCCCCCCATGCACTCTGTGTTGATATTCCACAAAGTGCATTTATTTATAGGATTTCTTTTATTATATCAAAATAGTAGTTACATGAGAGCAACTTCAAAAAGCATGCATGAAAGTAAAAGTTGGTCTCTTTTGTAGAAAGCCTTTTCTCTTTGTAACAAAAAGTTACAACCTACAATGACCCTTATTCTAACCACAACTTTACTAATTGTTTCTAAAAATAGAACCCTCCATGCAGGTTTATTTACAAACTATATAAATTATAAATCGAATTATTGATGTCTGTCCTTTCACGCCTTTCACGTCCTCATGAACCTTCATCTTCTATATCAAAAACACCAAAACACATTAACATATTTATAAAATAACACTCCAACGATTCCTTGTTCAACACATTCCATAATTCATATCGTATTTTTGCTGCAAGATATCCTCTCGTACATCTGCAAGCATTCGAACCAATAATAAATTTTGCCAGAACTGCGATGTATAGGTAGTGATAGTGTCACCCTTCTTCCATGTAAAGGTTGTCCATGCATATTGAACATGTATATGATATTGAGGAGGAGGAAAAGAATCCTTCACTTTATCTTGGAAATCATTCCATGTTGTTGGACAATTTGTACTATGATGCAGGACATTCCACGAAAGTTGAGCTTTTCTTACTAAATAGTTAGTGGCAAATTTGACTTTTTCACTTTCAACATATGTTTCATAAATGTAAAAGCATCAAACTTGGATAACCATGAAAGAACTAAAGGGCCATACTTATGGCCATCAGACCATAGAAATTATTAATGTTTTATACCAATCTTGGAATGTGTGCCATCCAATTGGGCAAAGACAATAGCTTTTACAACCCTCATAAGTTTATCTTCATTAGATTGCATCTTCTGAAGTACTTCGTGACATTGTCGGATCTCATCCTGATCACCTTGAAGTTCATGTCATAGGAGCTCAAGTTGTTGCTAGAGTGTTACCTTGAGAGGTGACTCACCAAAATCCTCCATGGTGTTTGTAGGGTCCGTGGGTATGTATAGAACAAAACCCTCTTGTTAGATATGTAAAAACAATTTTGAGATTGCTTGAATTAAAATGTAAGAGGAAGGGTTGTTCTTGGGAAATGAAAAAGTAAGAAAGAGATGCAAACTGTGTTAAATATAAGAAAAGAGAAGTAGAGTGACAACACAAAGAGATAGTGTAGTGGTAAAACACTTCCCTTATGAGAGTGAGGTTGTGGGTTCAATTCCTCCCACCTTGGTGAATATAAAACTCCTTATTGCCACTCATAAATTAAAATTAGTTTGCACATAGCCAATGGCTGCCAACGGTGACCAAGGGAGCCATGAATGCCAAAGATGCCAAAGTAAAACCTTAGTTATGCCTAAGTTCTATGCCTTAGTCAAATGTACGTGTAAACGTAGGTTCTGGTTTTGAAGCTAGAACCAAAATTAAAACTGAAACAAAGACTAAAATGAAAACAGAGATGGAGTCAGAGACGGAGATGGAATTGAAATCAAAATTGAGAACAATGAATAGAGAATAGCGAAAAGCGATCAACCATAGAATGCTAGAAAAGTAGAAATAGACCCCTCTATACTGGCATGCATAGAGCTTTGATATCATTGTTATCAAGATCTTTTCTTATCCACACACAGAGGTTATGAAAGGTGAAAAGCACAGAGAGGAAATAGATACACAAGGAAACGAGACAGAATGAAGTATTGGGTGCAATCTCCCTCCATGCACACTCTTTGGATAGTCCATAGAATGCATGTATTTATAGGATTTTTTGATTATGTCAAATTACAGTTACATGAGAGCATCTTTGAAAAGCATGCGTGAAAGTAAAAGTTGGTCTCTTTTGTAGAAAGCCTTTCCTTTTAATAACAAAAAATTGTGTTCTATAGTGACCCTTATTCTAACCACTACTTTACTAGCTGTTTTTAAAAATAGAACCCTCCATGCACATTTATTTACAAACTATAGAAATTAAAAATCAGATTATTGATGTCCATCCCTTCACGCCTTTCACACCCTCGTGAACCTTCAACTGCTACATCAAAAACACCAAAACACATTAATATATTAACTAATTAACATTTCAACAATTCTTTGTTCAGCGCATTCCATAATTCATAACAGATTGTCTCTTGATTGGTCAAGCTTAAGCCCCTTCTTTGTGAGATTTGAGGGTCTCATGGTTGCTAAGAATGTTCACTTGTACAATGGTTCTTTCTATTAATTGAAGTTTGAGAGAGTAGGCTATTGCAAAAATTCCTTAGAAAAAACAAGGTCTAGAATCTAGTCTAATTGGAAAAAAAATTGAATGTTTGACTAGTCATGATCTCTTTACATCATTGATGTTTGAGGAGAGATGATGATGGTTGAGAAGACACTTAAATAGTTTTCTTTTGGGTCAATTCTAGATCCAATTTTTGCAAAAATGACTCCGCATATTGCCAAATAGAGATTTATTAGTACTCATGCCATTCTAGAGAGATACGCCAATGTCATCAAAGATGAGTATTAGGACATATAAGTATTGCCAAAAGGTCCTAGTGGTACTCATATCATTTTAGATAAGGACACGCCTCATAAAAAATGGGTATAAGGATATAAGGATCCTATGATTAGGAATTCAAATACATCAAATGAGCCCTTTTGACATGTATCTTCTTGAACAAACGTAAGTCCATCCACCATAGCCAATCTTATCAATGCTCATGAAAACGGAGAGGGATGGTAGTGAAAAACCTTGTCTAAAGGATTGACTAAAGGTAGAGGAAATCAAAAGCTGAACACTTATGTTGATTGTTGTAGGTGCATTTCCCATAAGTACAAGATTCATCACAAAAAGCTTCTTCTCATGATGAGATCCTCAAGGGATTGGAGAAGGTAATAACACTTAAGAAAGTCATATGATTTATTAAATTGGGTTTGAGGATTAAAAAAAATCTTCCTTTGATAGTTTCACATGTCCCACATATACCACTCATAAAAAATGGTTCTAAGCACGTGTCCAACGAGCGTGATCAAGTGGTGGCTTTACCTAATAGAGATTTTGATTGTCAAATCAAAAGTAGACTCCACCAAGCACATGGAAGCATGTGCATATCTAATGGGTAACACATGCAATAGACCAGGAAGCAACTAATGAAAGAAAAAAAATACACACACCCATCTATTATTCTATGATTATTATGTAATAGAAAAAGAAGAAGAAGAAGATCATTCTTCCCTGCCTCAATCTATGTCAGTGCTCCTCTTTGATTGTGACAGAGTATGTGTGAGCTCTCTTCCTTACCTCCTTCCTCATGACATGGTATCAGAGCTAGTGCATCTATAGAGAGCTCATGGAGAAGGCCAACGATGAAGAGTATGTGAGAAGGCGTGGAGAAAACACGATTCACGAATGACCTCAGAGTGCTACAAAAATTGGCGTTAAGGTAGAAGGCATTGTATTGAGCCCACAAGGTGGTGCACATAGAAAAAATATATCGATTTGCAAAACTGTAACTTGCGTCATGTTTCCCAACACTTTTATATTCTAGATCCATAATTTCAAGTGATTCCATGTGCTATTCATACACAAAAACTATGTTTTTCTGAGATCAAACTCTCATGTCATGGTGTGACAATGTTCAAGCACAAGTACTACTTGTAGTGTTCTTTTAGTGTTGTGAATTCCTGCAAAAATGGCAAATCCAGATGGAATGAGTTGGCTTATGAGTGATAAGCTAGACAAGAACAAATTCCATGCTTGGAGACTTAGAATGATGAATTTCGTGATGGGAAAAAGCTACTGGAAGTACATCAAAGGAGAGAATGAAAATGCTCCACAACTACTAGAGACGAATCAGACTGCAGACCATTTAACATCATATGAGGAATAGAATCAAGGAGCACAAAAGGTAATGTATTGGCTATCTGTTACGATACATGATAGCATGGTTGGGCACATATAGGATTCCAAGATTCAAAAAGAGGTTTGGAATAGTTTGATCACATTGTATGAGATGAATACAAAGGCATGTAAATTGCAACTCAATAACGAGCAGCATACACCAAAGAAAAAGGGCATGTCAATAAGTGGCTACACCTTGAAAATCAAAGCATATGTGAGTCACTTGCATCTATTGGCATGAAGTTGGATGATGATGATAAGGTGGAAGTGTGCCCTCGTTGTTTATAAGCTACATATAAGCAGTTTAAAACTTCTATCCACACTAGGAAAATATTTCGAGTTTTGTTGATCTCGTGTCCATGTTGATTTTTGAAGAAGAGAATTATGGCGAGGATTCAGCCTCCCATGCAAAACCTAGTTTTCAGTAGGTATTCTACTATGGCAGAGGAAGAGGCATAGGTAGAGGTTTTCGAAGTGGATAAGGAAACAATAACCAACATCAAGGTCAACATCAGAATTGTTACACTTATGTATTCCTTGAGTAGCTTTGATGTGAAGATTTTCCCTATACATGGGTACTTTTTACTTTATTGCTGGCTAGACGTTTTTTCCCCATGTTACCACATACAGATTCACTCATATGGGGTGTTACTTTGTACTTAGTGATATTATAAAAACCTCCTTCTTAATTTTTACTTCATAAAAAATAGAGAGAGTTATTCCAGCCATCTATCTTCTTCGTTTGTTTTGCTGCATTTGTGATCCTTGTGTGTGCTTCTCATGTGCCTTGTGCACTTCTACACTCACCCAATAGTGGTATCAGAGCAGGTTCAGCTCCTTCTCAAGTTTTGGTTTCTCACATCAGGATGTGTGTGCACTTTTAACAGTGCAAATTGACTTTGAAGCAAAGAACAATGAATTTCAACAATCAAGAAGCATTTCCACCATTTACACTAGGGTTTTACCCCCATTTCAAAGCCATTTGTGCAGTCAAAATCTCCATGAGACTAACAGTTTGTGAGCTGTAATTTCAACATTCATTTCAACTTATGTTGAAGTAAAGATTTTGTCACATTCTTGTTCTTTAGTGAAATGGAGGGCAGAAATGACTTGTTTGGCCTGCTTCAAGCTGAAGTTAAGCTTGATGGGACAAACTATCCAATGTGATCTTACATGACGAAGCATGTTCTTATTGCAAAACAACTTTGGAACATAGTGGTAGATGTAGATCAAAGACCTGTAGGTTCTTCTACTTCAGAGTCCACTGTCACAAATGGATCTTCTTCTTCAAGTATAGTAGTTGCTCCTTCTCCACCTACATAGGAGTAGCTTAGATGGGATGGAAAAGATGCTCAAGCTCATGTATTGATTTTACTTTCTATGAAGCATCCTATAGTGCCACTCATTCGATCATGTTCTACATTCAGCCATGCATGGGACACTCTTACTTCTTTGTATGCCATGTGTAATGAAGCACGTGTTGCATACTTGAGGAAGAAACTTGAGGATGTATGTATGGCTAAAAATGATTCTGTGGTTGTGTATGTGACACACATCAAGGACTTGAAAGAGCAATTGGCAAACATAGATGATATTATTCCTGATGCATCACTTATCCCTACATTATTGAAATTTGGTTGCAAAAGGGAATCCCAATATGTATGCATTGTATGAGATTGTATCTCTTCCTTTGCAAGAGAGGAATCAAGAGTGAATAGAGTTAGAATTTTAGCAATATCAAGTGTGGGAACTCATTCTAAGTTGAAGTGCCACATCCCTCATACTTTTTGGTAGGATATACAACCACTTTTCCTTTCGTTTTCTTAGATATTTACTCAACTAATTGATGGAGAAAATCGGGAACATTTGGAGGGCATCTTTTAATTCAAATTTACAACTACTTTTTTGAGCATTATATAAGCAAATAGATGGAGTAAAGTCATGGTCATCCTCCTCTAGCGTTTGAGCACTTTTAGGCTCTCATTAGAAGTGTGTACTCTAGGTCTAAGCTAGCCCCTAGTTAAGAAAGCCCTTTGCTTGCTGGAGTTTTTTCATAGGAAGTGATCTTTGATCACCCATATCTCTTTGTGTAGTAGTCCGATTCCTTTGCAAGATAGCTCATTTTGTTCTATGATTATAAGCTTTCTTTTCAATATAGTTCTAGTATCAAGTGTTCATTATCCTTGATTATATTAAGCTTGAAAGCTCTCCAGTATGATCCCTACATATTCCCAAGTATATGTGTGTTAGAAGGTACACATAGGTGCAAGCTACAAGTTTGATCAATTTCTAGTCTATCTTGTGAAGGGAGGTTGATACCTCTAAAATTATACAAATTTAGTTCTCTTTGGCTTGTTGAAATTCCAGACTATCTATCTTTAGTGTGCAAAATTTCATAGGTTCAATCTTTTGGTCCAGAGAGCAATTCAATTTTTGGTGGATTGTAGTAGTGACCTCTTTGGTCCTAGGAAGGGTGTATCATTCTTTTGTTGTAACTAGGAGTGGATATACTCTATCATTAGTATGAGAGCTCATCATTGAGCATTGAGGACATCAAGGGGAGGCCTTGAAGTTGATTGAGAGCCAAGGATTGAAGCAAAGACGAGCAAGATTTGAAGAAGGATTTGAAGCAAGGGGGAGCTTCTATCATCATCAAAAGTTCATGAAAAGTCCAGACGCTTGTGGGAAGGTAACATATCATTCGTTCTTACATCTATCACAATCCAAGGAGGGATTAGGATCCACTTATAGTCTCATACACAATGGGAGACTATAATACTTAGATTGAGAAGCTTGAAAAGAGCAATTACCAACCTTGGAAGTTTAGAATCTCTAACTTCCTCATGGGAAAGGGTCTTTGGTGGTTGGTTAGTGGTACTGAGGCAAAGCCATACATATATCCACATACACCTACTAAGAATCAAAGGAGAGCCATTAGAAAATGGGAAGAAAAGGATAGGAGAGTGATCTTCATTCTTTCGCAACACATAAGCAACTCCATGATAGGTCATATCCAAGACCTAGATATATCTAAGAGGGTTTAAGAGTGTTTAGAAAGGTTGTACTCTACCTCTACAAAGGTTAGAAAACTTCAGCCCAAGAATAAGCTCAACAACCTTAGGAAGTCATTAAATCAAAGCATTAATGACTTCGTTCTCAAAGTCAAAGAGATCTCAAATGCACCTGGTTCAATAGGATGTGTTGTAGATGATGATGACCTAGTTGCCCACACACTTAATGGGATTAGAGAAGATCATAAATGGAATGCATTCATAGCCTCTGTGTATGTAAGGGATTCATTACCAGATTTTGAGAAACTTACTTCTCTTATGGTGACTGAGGAGCTCAACCATGGAGGGAACAAGTCAAAGGGCAGCCAAGACCAACTCTTATATGCAGGCAAAGAAGGAAGAGGCAAAGGCAATAGAGGTGCTTAAAGAGGAAGAGGTAGAAGCAACTACCAACAAGGCAACCAAAAATATCAAGGGAGTCACTCAAGTCAAGATGAAGGTGAATCATCAAGAGGAAGAGGAAGAGGAAGAGGTAGAGGAGGACGATATGGAGGTCGAGGCTACTCCAACTCAAATGGATGCTTCAATGTGGGAAGCAAGGATACTATGCCAAAGATTGTTGGCAAAATCAAGGTGGGAACACTTACAAAGGGCAAGATGATTATGCTAGCTCCTCAACAAATTGATAAAATGAGCATTTGTTAGCTATGAAGCATAAAAGTGAAGGTGAACCTCTTGATGAGGTGTGGCATATAGATAGTGGTTGTAGTAACCACATGTCAGGTAAAGAGCTTCAGCAATCTTCAAGCACCTAAGCAAAGAGGCTTTGTGGAGACAGGAGACAACATAGAGCATGAGATACAACAAATTCGAGATGTGAAGCTTGAAGCTAACCACAAAGCAAGAGGACTATCTGAGGTATTGCATGTTCCTACTATTACAAAGAACTTAATCTATATTGGACAAATGGTTGAAAAAGGATACCAAGCCAAGTTTAACCACAAAGGATGCTCTATTGAGAACCCATGGAATGGCTATGAGCTGATAGCCAAAGGAAAGAAGGAAGGAAGGATGTTCCTCTTTAGGAGGTTTCCTTGCTCGGCTTGTATATATGCCTATTACCCTAATGGGCTATTGCTTTTTGTACATTCTATTAGTAAACATTCAATATTGTGTGTTGTGTTCCAAGCTCCTTCTTCTCCTTCCTTGTGCTCTTTATGTGCTTTCGTAGACCTTTTCTAGTTTTGCATTCAACAATGCCATTCTGTTGTGGTGTATACATGCATGAAAACTTACGTCAAATTCCATGAATTTTTGGAAATTTGTTGAACTCATTTGACAAATATTCACCTCCTCCATTAGATCTTAATCTCTGAATATACTTCCCTGTTTGCTTTTCCACCATAGCTTAAAATTTTGGAAGTGAGTGAACACTTCACTCTCCTCTTTCATGAAATATACTCATAATCTCTATGTATGTCATTAGTGAAAGTAGCATAAAACCTAGAGTTTCCCATAGGTGTGGTCTTTGTAGGACCCCAAACATTTGCATGTACTGTTTCTAGCACATTCTCACTAACATGCTTATCATGCAGAAATAGTGCTCTTGATTGTTTACCAAATTGACATGCTGCGCATACCTTTTGCATTTCTAAAACTTTGAAAGTTGGTAGTCCATTGACGATCTCGTTTGACTACATTGATTTCAGCCTCTGCACGTTTTCATGTCCAATTTGTTTATGCCATATCTTTGTATCAACAATAACTCCTCCACCCTTTTGCAAACATGGATGCATTCATTTTAGGAATTTTCACATTTAAGGTGAACATCCTAGCCACTTTGTTTCCTTTGGCAATCAATTGTCCATCCTCTTTGTACTCTTCGATATAATATATTAGCATTGAACCTGATGTTTTCCTTGGTCAACCATTTTTCCAATAGAAACCAGAGTCTTTGTTATATTTAGAACATGCAACACATCGACAAGATATTTTACATCAACAAAATGTTTTACCTTCCTCTCCTCCATTGGCAATGATATGTTTCTTGTATGCTTCATAGGGTGTGATGTGTCATCACTTATTTCAACATATCCAAGAACTAGCAATTTTCACAAACTGCTAAACCATTCCACATGCGTGGTCATGACATTTGAAGCATTTGAATCAACACACCAAACATTATCATTCAATTTTGAGACATTAACAGACATCATATTCATCATGTGATGTTGAAACATGAACAACTTCTTAGAATCATCTACACTTGTGGATGCATAGTTCTTCTTTTGTTATTTGGATTCTTCCACATGGAATAATGTTCAAAGTGTCCACGTTTACCATAATTCCAACATCCTTTATTGTCATTGCATGAATCATTTCTTTCAAATTTTTTGTGTCCTCTTTGGCTCCCCTTGCCTTGAAAGTATCCTCTACCTTCTGCATGATTCTTGTTGGGTTTGTGTAGAAGTGTGAGAGACACACAAGAAGCACACAAAGAGCACAAATGCCGCAAAACACATGGAGAAGATGGATGGTTGGAATAGCTCTCTCTATTGATGATGAACTAAGACTTAAGCGGGAGCTGAATCATATCCCTTACTACAAAGTACCACCATATATGAGTGAGTCTATATGTGGTAACATGGGGAAAAAACCTCTAGCCAGCACTAGAGTAAAAAGTACCCATGTATAGGGAAAAGTTTCACATCAAAGGTAATCGAGGAACTTGTAAGTGTAAGAAACCCCTTGGAGCAAATAATGTGAATACATACAAGGAGTGAGAGATCAACCCCCACAAGGTAATAATCCCAAAGCTTTGCGAAAATCTTTAAAATTTTCCCATGGAAGAGCTTTGGTGATTATGTCTGCCACATTATCTTATGTAGGCCATATATACCAAATCAATATCTCTTGCATGAATCAGACTACTATACAAAGAGATATGGGTGATCAAAGATGACTCCTATGAGAAAACTCCAGCAAGCAAGGGGCTTGCTTAGCTAGGGGCTAGCTTAGACCTGGATTATACACTTCTAATGAGAGCCTAAAAATGCTCAAATGCTAGAGGAGGATGACCAAGACTTTGATCCATGTGTTTGCTTATATAATGCTCAAAGAAGTAGTTGTAAATTTGAATTCAAAAATGCCCTCCAAATTATCTCAACTTTCTCCATCAATTAGTTGAGTAAAGACCTGAGGAAACTCATGGAAAAGTGGTTGTATATCCTACCACAAAGTGTGAGTGATGTGGCACTTCAACTTATCATGCGTTCCCACACTTAAGATTGCTAAAATTCTAACACTCCCACTCAAGCTCAAGTGTTAATCTCCATTGTTCTCTTTCAAGTTGAGGTTGATCTTGAACTTCTCCAACTTGCTTTCATCCATAAACGTGGTCATGATATCTGATAGCTAATCCTTGGTGTTGATGTAATTGATTTCCACTTCTTCTGCTAGTGCCTTCTCTCTGATGAAGTGATAATGGATCTCTATGTGATTTCTTTTTGCATGCAACATAGGGTTGCTTGTTAGATGAATGATTGTCATATTATCTTCAAATAGAGTGAACTCTTTGAACTCCACATCCAAGTCTTTGAAGAGCTTCTTGAGCCACATAATCTCACATGTAGAAAGTGCAAAAGCTTTGTACTCAGCCTTAGTAGATGATAATGCAATTGTACGTTGCTTCTTGGACATTTATGAAATGACTCTTTGACCTAGCATGAAGACATAGCCAAATGTGCTCCTTCTATCCTCCTTTGAACGAGCCCAATCAGCATCACTAAAGCCTTGAGGTTGTAATCCATCTCCATAAGGGTAGTACAACCCTTAGTTGATAGTATGCTTGATGTATCTAAGCACTCTCTTGGCTGCATTCATATGAACATCACTTGGTGAATTTAGAAATTGAGAAAGAACTCCTAGAACATAAGAAAAGTCACGTCTTGTGATGGTAGCATAAATAAGGCTTCCAATTATGCTTCTATATGTTGAAATATCATCAAGAGGTTGTCCTTCACCTGCACAAAACTTAGTGTTTGGATCCACAGGTTGTATGATTGGCTTACATCCACTCATACCATACTTATAAATTACATCTAGAAAGTATTTCCTTTGAGCAAGGTAAATACTATTTTCCACATAAATAACTTCAATCCCAAGAAAGTATTTAAGAACTGCAAGATCGGAAATCTTGAATTCATTTCCAAGCTTCACCTTGATCCATGTGATACCTACATCATCACTTCTTGTTATAATCAAGTTATCCACATATATGCATACATAGACAAGTAGTCCTCCTTTCCTCTTCAGGTATATGGAACAATCTCCATCACTTGGCTTGTATCGACACCTACACAAATACTCCACACACAGCTTTGATTCCATGCCCTAGGAGCTTGCTTTAAACCATACAATGCTTTTCTAAGTTTACAAACAAAATCTGAATATTTAGGGTTCTCAAACCCCAATGGTTGATTCATGTAGACTATCTCCTGCAAATCACCATTAAGAAAAGCATTCTCTACATCCAATTGATATATTGGCCACCTCTTAGATGTGGCAACCCCAATGATTGCCCTAATTGTGGTCATCTTTGCAACGAGGCTCAATGCTTCTTCATAGTCAATCCCATAGGATTCAAACCTGTGACTGACAACTCCCAACTTAGTGTATTATGAACACTAGCTTGTTCATCTCTAACTATACTCAACTCAACTCAACTCAACTCATGCTATAAGTCTCATCAAAATATCATATCTATGATGTCATCATGTCTTCATCCTTGTTCAATCTGTAAATCCTTCATACCTCTTTCCTTCAGAATCTGGTATAACCATATATGTGCACACTTCTGAAATGTTACATAAAAACAAGCTCTAAAGTAGTTTTTTAGACTTGTGGATCTTATTAGTTATTAAAAATACTATTTGGAAGCTTGTGGATCTTATTAGTTATGAAAAGTAACATGTGGAGGTGCTCACATCTCCAAATTTAGAGTAAAAGTAAATAAAAATAGATAAAAGTAAGAAGGAAAGGAGAGGTGTCTATTTTTAGACAACGAAGGCACTTCTGTTGATAGCCTCTCAATAAAAAAAGTGGTTCTCTTAGTGTAGGTGGCCAAATTGAGTGATTCTTGTTGCGTTGCAAAGCTTAAAACTTGTACTATATGAGTAAATCAGATTTTGTACAATGTTTAATGTGAAAACCCTATGCAAGTAGGCATTATTGTAGATCTTCTTTCTTGTTTCTATCTAGTGTCTCATTAGAGACATACCTCTCTTCAAACTTTCATATATCAGTCATTATGAGGTATTTTTGAGTGATTTTGCTTGGAGGAGTTTCCTTAGCTTTCATACTTTCTATTACATCAAAATGTTCCATAGATCTTTAAGTTTGCATGTTGCTATACATCCATTTTCAATTCAAATAGTTAGTCATATCTTGTTGTTACAAGCCTCTACATACCTTGACTTCAAGCTATTCATTCGGGAGCTATACTCCACCTGTTTTGACATTTTTTGTTTCTAGATCAGTCTACTTTCAAAATATATGATTAGCTTTGAGAAATTATGCTCAGAGAGTTTCTGATGCTTTTTTTTTTGCTATAGTCACCTATTTCTGTTTTCTTGAAAGTTTTGAGGAAAGTTTGTTTTCTGAAGTTTGGAAATATTTATTTGATCTTTTGAAGATCTTGGGAGGTCTCATCACATTCGTTGTGTACTTTGATGTTTACAAGTTTGTAAACATAACATTGTGGTATCAGAGCTTTTGTTTTTTATCAAATCTTTCATAAAGCTTATTGAATTCTCTTCTTTGTTTATAACAATTCAACATGGCAGATTTGAGTGCATCGATTGCGAAGCTATCATATGGGAGAAATTATCCCATGTGGCAATTTAGAATGGAGTCTTATCTCATGTCTAAAGATCTTTGGGGATTGATAACAGGTATCGAAGTGAATCCGGTATTACTAGAAGCTCCTACACAAGCAGATCGAGCAAGAGAGCAAGAATGGATTGAAAGAGACAAAAGAGTTTTATTTATTAGATCATAAACAATTTTGAATACTATGCTTGGGCATATAAGAGGTTTGAATACTAGTAGAGAGGCCTGGGAGTCTCTAGAAAGGTTATTTGCAACTACCAACAGAGCAAGGCAAACACAACTTATTGGTGAGCTCATAAGAGTAAAAAAGAAGCCACGACAATCAGTTAATGATTATATTCTTGAGCTAAAATCTCTTATTGAAGCATTAGCCTCTATTGATTCATCTCTTAATGAGGATATTAAGTTTAATATCATGTTAAATGGCTTGAGAGAAGATGAAAGATGGAAGTCTTTCATTACATCAGCAGGGAAGAAGCGAATTTGAATTTTTAGCTCTCCTTCTTCACAATGGCAAAAAGTCTTTACAAATAGTCACAAAGTTACTTATATACATGTGCCCTAAAAATGGTCCTTTCACACAAGAGACCGGCATTTTATTGACTTATATCTTATGTCCTACTATTTTAGAAGAATCATGTTAGAAGGATTTGGGGTTTATGCATCTAGAGGACTGTTCTACTGCATTTACATAGTTTCGAGGGAATTTCCTAGAATTTTGAAGGAGAAATTTTATGCCCACTAATTTGAAAATTTTGGGGCTCCTCTTTTGTGCATCTTTTCTTTGCAACAACCAAATGACATCAAACTACATGATAACTGAGGTACATGCCATACATTATGCATAATAAAATTTGAACCACCAATGAACTGCACAACCACATCTCCAATCCCCACAACATCACACTGGTAAGAGTCACCAAGTCTCACAGTAACAAGAGACTTTGTTGCATAATTAGAGAACCATTCTCTATGTGGTGGTACATGGAAAGAAGCACCATAATCTAGCTGCCAGGTGTGGGAACGAGAATCAGCCATAAGAGCCTCAGTTGGCAGAGTACTGTCAAGGGTCAACACATCAGCATCATCAAAAATAGAATTAATTTCTTCAATCTTTAATGCATAACAATATTTCTTCATTTTTCCTTTCTTATGACAATAATGGCATTCAATATCCCTCTTCCTAGATTTACTTCTACTCTTGTTCCGTTGACCATTATTTTCCTTCTTCTTGCTCCTATCACGTTGCTAATTCTTTCCTTGGTAAGAATCACGAACATTATATGCATCTATACTCTGAGTGCCAACCATAGATTTTCTGCAAATCTCCTCACTCAAAAGTGCTCCACATATGTCATCATAGATGAGGTTACCACCAAGTGCACTGTTGCTAATAGCTGTGAAAAACGTATCCCATGACGATGGCAAGGTGCATAACAACAATACTGCTTTCATTTCATTATCCATATCCATTTTCTGAGCCTGTAGCTAGGCGAATATAGCATCAAATGCATTTAGATGAGCAGAAACATTGTCTATGTCCTTCATACGAAGGTCATATAATTTTCTCATCAGATACAGTTTATTTGATGACGTCTCTTTTTCATGTGTATTGAATAACTTCTTCAAAAGCTCCTCTACACTTTCAAAGTCTAATAGTGTAAAGTAAACATTATCTGCCTAGTACAAGGGAATGGTAGACTTGGCCATTTCATCTAACTCATCCCAATCATCTTCATCCATGTCAGCAGGCTTCTTTGAAAATCCATTTACTGGCTTCCATTGCCTCCTTTGAATCAGCACATCTTTAATCTGATTCTTCCATAGAGCAAAGTTTGTGCCATCAAATTTTCGGATGTCAAAATGGTCTTTGCCCTCCAAGTTATATCTCCTCCTCGGAACACTAGCACTTGACCCTGATCCATTGGATGTGCTTGAGACCTCTGATGCCATGATGGTACAGAACTGAATAGAATGATAATGGAGTAAGAAGAGTCTGAACACCGACAAATAACTGTATCAAGGAGTAAATCGACCACTATATAGTTGATAAAACCAAAAATCTAGAAAAAATTTACCAGAGTATCCTTTTCAAAAAGAGCATGTGTCAAAATATCATAAAACTGCAAGTAATGACATGTCTACCTGCATAGTGAATCACTGACTCCACTACATATAATCAGTTACCCAATAGAAGCCAACTAGGCTTATCAAGCACCTATGAAAAATTATCATAGATCTCGTATGGCGAGGTTGGGTAAACGTCCACGTGCATCATCGAAGAGATCCCGACATGTAGGTGTCTCCCAGTTAAGAAAACCTCACCACAACCCTCTTTATCAAAATGTAAACGTCTTTATGCAAAAACATAACTGCTATATCAATGACCACATGGACATACATAAGTGATACCCACATAAGCATACATGGTGTGTATGTGCTCAATATATGCAATAAAATGATAATGAGAGTCTGAATGCAGAGCCCAAAAACTAGCCAATAACACCTGTAAGTGTCTATCAACTCGGATGTTTTAGGCTCAAAACCTACATAGATTTACAACCGTTGCTCCCACCAAAACTGAAAACCTCTCAAGAAACCTGTAGTTTTACAAGTGTGGCTGAAAACCAAAGCCCCAAAGGTTGATATTTATTGTTGGAGAAGTACAAAGAACACTCTTCTTGATGTTCTTGGGCATGTGCGAAGAGAACTATGTACAAAAGTACTCAAAAATGGCTCCAAAAGACACCCAAAAAAGCTTCAAAAATAGGCTTTGAAAGCAAACAATGAAGCTTTGAGGGGCCAAAACTTGTTCAAGGTAATGTCAACCTTAGTCTTTCCCCTTCTTCAGACACCACAAGAGTGTAGCTTAGTGGCAAGATATTCCCACGATTAAGCGAGCTCTAGGGGGAACAGTATTGGGATGGGTGACAGAGAAATACCGGGAACCTCTATATTCCTCGATCATTGAGGTCCTTCCTCGCGCGTAGCCAATGGTGCCAATGGTTACTTTGGTGACTCGGATAACAAGGTATGCCAAGGTCTATGCCTTGGTCGCCACTTTAGTCGTAAGCCTTGGAGAAAGCCTGGGGGGGTTGCTTGCTTCGCTTGCACAAAAGGAACAAATCTTTCGCGTGGAACTGCTCTAATACTAGTGATGTATTTCAGTGGCGATGCACCATAGCATGCTCTCCTTCTCTTGAGCTCCACCAAAATATCCTCGGAGTAGAAAACGAAGCTGCTAAGGCCGCACATGGTAGTTTGCACAGAGACTACAAAGTACACAAAAAAACATAGTACACAGGGGGCATGAGGACAGATTTCTTCGGTTTTACAAAATGCGATTGAACTTACAGTCTGTGACTGACCAGGCCACTATATCTTTTATTAAAGAAGATATACAAAGAAGTGTTCGGTGGCCATTTGGTCTTTCACATGGACATTAACCGTAACACCTCTTCTTCTTCTCCTTCTCTTTCTTCCTTTCTCTTTCTTTCCTTCTTCTCGTTTTCTTTCATTCCCTCTCTATCTCTTTCTCTTGAATGGTTGTAGCCAAATGATAGATTATCAATAAAACTATTAGATTCTTCATTGTGTGCACAACAACAAATCAAATGGTTTGTGAGGCATGTCAGTTTGGAAAATAGGTACGAAGTCCTTTTTCAAAAGCATGATTGCAAAGCAGAGGTATTTTGGACTTGATTCATACTTATGTATGGGGTACATCTCAAGAAGAGTCCATGATAGGTAGCAAGTACTTTGTAACATTTATTGATGACTTCTCAAAGTTTACATTCATTTATTTTATGAAATACAAATCCGAAGTGTTTGATATGTTCAAGAAGTTTAAACCATTGGTTGAAAAGCAAACAGGTTGAAGCATAAGAAGATTGATATCAGATGGAGGAGGTGAGTACTTTTCTAATTCGTTTCTTGAATTTTTGGAGGAAGAAGGAATTAAAAAGGAGACTACAAACAGATACACACCTCAACAAAATGGTGTGGCCGAAAGAAGTAATAGGCCTATCTTGGAGATGGGTAGGTGCATGTTAAATTAAAAGGACTTACCACTTACTTTTTGGGCTGAAGCATGCAATATGGTAGTTTATGTGATGAAAAGGTTACCACCTACTCAAAGTCATGTACAAGAAGCACCTTTATGAGATTCTTTATGGATCAAAACCAGATATTTCTAATTGTTGAATTTTTGGAAGCATATGTTTTGTTCATGTTCCACAACAATTAAGGTCAAAGTTGGATCCAAGGTCACAAAAAATGGTTTTTATTGGTATGACAAAATGGCAACCAGGATACAGATGTGTGAACCTAGATACAAGAGAGGTAATTGTTTCGAGAGATTTTTATTTTTCATGGAGATAAATCTTGGTATAAACATGAAGTGTAGGTAGATGAAGAAGAAACTACAAGAACTCACGAAGAAGAGCCAAGTTCTCCAAGCTCACCAGAGAGTCAAATTACACATGAAGAGGTAACTCCCCCCAATGAGAAGTTGACAAAAATTCTAGATTTACTTTCAAAGGAAATTGAGTCACGCGAAGAAGAAAGTGAAGGTTCTACATCAAGAAGAACTGAATCTCGAAGGCAAGAAAAGCATGGTAGGACAAGAAGTCAATCAAGGTATCGAGTAAGAGAAAGAAGGCAAACACAAAGATTTTCTCATGAAGCTTATATGGAAAAACTTCTTGAGGAGCAGGAACCAACAACGTTTAAAGAAGCATCAAAGGTAAAGAAATGGGTTAAAGCAATGGATGAAGAAATGATAGCTTTGTATGAGAACAATACATGGAGTTTAATTCCAAGGAAACCTAACATGAAGGTAATCGGTAACAAATAGGTATACAGAATAAAGAGAAATAGTGATGGTTCAATAAGCAGATATAAAGCGAGGCTTGTTTGTAAAGGTTATGAATAGAGTTATGGCATCGATTATGAGGAGACATTTTCTCCTGTTGCCAAGATATCAACAACAAGGACATTAATAAGTGTTGCTGCAAGCAAGGTATGGAACTTTTATCAATTAGATATAAAAAATGCATTTCTCAATGATGATTTAAAAGAAGATGTGTACATGGAGCAACTAGTAGGTTACGAAGATCCCAAGAAGCTTACGCATGTATGTAAACTCTTGAAAGCATTGTATGGTCTTAAGCAAGCTCCAAGGGCTTGGAATTTTAGATTGGTAAAGTTTCTTGAAAAGCAAGGATACAGATATTCAAATGCAGATACTTCTTTGTATGTTAAGGTTGAAGGATCATTGATTGTTTATATTTCAATTTATGTGGATGACTTGATAATACTAGGAAACAATGAAGGTGAGATAGCCAGGATCAACGTAGAGCTTGGATCTGAATTTAAAATTTTAGATTTATGGGAACTGGCATACATTCTTGGAATCAAAGTTATGAAGAAGGACGATGGTGTATATCTTCTACAAAGGAAGTATATTTCAGATTTGTTAAAGAAATATGGCATGGAGCATTGCATCAGTAATCTGATGGAACCCAATGTGAAGTACAATGCTGAAGATGGTGAATCTTTAGAAGATCCACTTATCTATAGGTCTTTGATTCGTTCTCTTATATATGCAACTTTAACAAGGCCGGATATTATATTTAGCGTAAGTACATTGTATCGATTGATGAACAAACCCATCGATGTACATATGCAAGCAACTAAAAGGATCTTAAGATATTTGAAGGGTACATTAAAGGAAGGTTTGGGCTATAAATATCATGAAGGTATAGGATTTGAAAGCATACAATGATGCAGATTTGGATGGAAATAAGGATGAGAGAAGGAGTACAGGTGGATATCTAATATTTACAAGTAATAATTTAGTTTCATGGAGTTCTAAAAAACAGCCTACAATAGCCCTTCCAAGCATAGAAGCTGAATATAGAAGCCTTACAAATGCAACATGTAAGATTATGTGGTATTTGAAGCTTTATAAAGATATGAATCTATCTACAACACGTCCACTACTCTTTGGAGATAATGTAAGCTCATTACAGCTCGTGTTTAATCTAGTGTACCATGCAAGAACAAAACACATTGAAGTGCACTATCACTATATCCGAGAGAAGGTGGTGAATGAAGATACTGATATTCAACATGTTGGAACTAAAGATCAATTAGTAGACATACTTAAAATTGAAGTACATGCTCAGAAGCTCAAGCGAATCAAAGTTCTACTTGGAGTCAAAGCTTTGGATTTAGATCTTGAGGGGGGCAATGTTACATAAAAACAAGCTCTAAAGTAGTTTTTTAGTCTTGTGGATCTTATTAGTTATTAAAAATAGTATATGGAAGCTTGTGGATCTTATTAGTTATGAAAAATAACATGTGGAGGTGCTCGCATCTCCAAATTTAGAGTAAAAATAGATAAAAGTAAGAAGGAAAGGAGAGGTGTCTATTTTTAGACAAGGAAGGCGCTTCTATTGACAACCTCTCAATAAAAAGAGTGGTTCTCTTAGTGTAGGTGGCCAAATTGAGTGATTCTTGTTGCGTTGAGAAGCTTACAACTTGTACTATATGTAGATCAGTTTATCTATAATTGTTAACAAGAAAATCCCGTGCAAGTAGGCATTTTTGCATATCTTCTTTCTTGTGTCTATTAGGTGTCTCATCAGAGACATACCTCTCTTCAAACTTTCATATCTCAGTCATTATGAGGTCTTTTTGAGTGATTTCACTTGAAAGAGTCTCTTTAGCAATACATTTTCTATATATATTAAAAATTACCATAGATCTTTAAGTTTGCTTATTGCTCTACATCAGTATTCAATTCAGGTAGTTAGTCATATCTTGTTGTTGTAGGCCTCTACATTTCTTCACTTCAAGCTATTTGTTTGGGAGCTATATTCCACCATTTTTTATGTTTTTTGTTTTTAAAGCATGCTACTCAGAGTCTAATTTCAGAATACATGATTAGTTTTGAGAAGTTATGCATTGAGAGTTTGTGATGGTTATTTTTCTGTTTTCTTGAAAGTTTTGAGGAAAGTTTGATTTCTGAAGATTGGAAATATTTGTTTGCTCTTTTGAAGGTTTTGGGAGGCCTCATCACTTTCATTGTGTACTTTGATGTTTACAAGTTTGTAAACATAACATGAAACATACCTTTCTGAAATATCAAATTTCTCTTCAATAGAATTCTGGAACCTTCTCTTGAATAACATCCTAACAGTAACTTTCTCCAGACATTCTCCTTCTTCCTTCTTCTTTTAAAGTTGGAACATAAAGAGAAACTGACAAAGGAAATATAGGAATACATGAAATAGGAATACCTATAGATATGACTTTGCATTTTTTTACATATGGCTGCAAATAAGTCTTCATGTTTCATCACCCCCTGGATGATTTGACACTAGTATCTAGATTTCTTCAAATTATATCAGACTTTATGAAATTGGGAATGTCTCGCTTCTTTCAATAAATCTGATCTTCAGTGATCAATACTTGTATTTGAAACAAAATTTCTGAATCCTTTTTATTAGCACTCTACAAATGCCAATAGCTTTCCCTGTCATTCCTCAGCTTCCCTAAATCTAGAATAAGGTCAGTTGATTATTACATCATAAAACCTTGCTGAAAGCATTTTAGGATTCATAAGCTTCTACAGCATACCAAACATCTTCTTCTATTTCTCTACAACACAAATATGATAGAACTTGAATCTTTGACTTACTTCTTCCAATGCTAAGGACTTACAAACAAAGGATAGAGAACTAACTTATAAATATTCAAGATCCTCATGAACATTCAAGATCATTCAAGATCATCCAAGATCATACAAGATCTATCAAGATCTTACAAGATCATATGAGATCATCCAAGATCAATGATCTCTCCAACAAAATACCTGTGTAGAATCTACTCTCATTAAGCCTTCATGACTGAATGTTTGATTTGCTACCTGAATGTTCCCAAGAATCTGCAACTCCTACTTGAAACATAAGTGGACAAACTTCTCACCTTGAGAACTCCAAAAGCTGCAAGTTGATACTTCATATCTTCATATTCTACCGGGGTAAATTGTGATAGTATGTGCTTGAATTTCTTTTGGCTAACTCCACTTCTCAAGTGATAGGATCTGATGGAACACCTTTTTGAATACAAACATGTATCCAAAAAGTTTAGACAATCATAGAAAGTAGATTCTTCATCTGATTGGTACATCAGAAAACTGAATTTTCTAAAGTTTTCTGAAAATACTGAATATGAGGTAACTTTTCCAAACATAAAACCTCTCTTCAAGTCTCCAAAATCTTCTACAAATACTCTTTTACCTCAAGAGTTAGGTCAAGAAGAGTCTCTATAACTTGTCATATACAAGTAGCTCTGGATTGACACTCCAAGAATTCTTTGAGGGAATATATAGCTGTCTGCTCAATATCTTACACATAACTCATACACATATGAGTCAAAACATATAAGCTGCCTTTCTTTCTCTCAATGCCATTCTTTGTCAAAATCTACTAAAACATGACCAAGTATAATGCAAAACAAGAAACCACTTCTTCTTTAAACCATCTTCTTCACAAGATGTTCTCATAGACTTGTCTTTGGGTGTAGAGGATAAAGTAGGAAAAGTATATGGAAAATATGAGAGAAAAGGAAGTCTTACTTTTCTTTTGGAAATGTTGGACTTTCTTCTTTTGCATCTTTCTTCCATCTGATGATGATCACATCTTCAAACTTCTCTTCCATACCTTTTGTTTTCTTCATCTTCAAGTAGCAGGCACTCTTAACTTCTTCAAATGATTTTTTCTCTTCCTCTAGTACTAAGGCTAAGAGACAAAATAAACATGGTATATAAATGGAAGTGAACATAGAATCATGTTTTACCATCTCCTCATATCTCTGAATCAAAACTCTGCTTCAAATGTGACTGATATGAATGAATTCATCAACCTTTTACCTTGAGTTGGCTGAATACTAAATTACCTCTCTAGTGTACCTAGATCAAATTCTATACCTGGATATCCAACCAACTTACCACACAACATTGGATGAAAACAAAACTCATCTCATCTTCAAATTTGCCTTCTTAGATGAGCTTTCTTGCCATGAAAGAGATCATCAAAACTCATCTAATCTCCTTGTTCTTAATCGTTATGATGTAGCTAATGCTTTAACTTTCAAAATAATGAAAGTTTTTGAAAGCATTTCTTCAATCCTTCAAATCTCTTCATAACTGCTCTTCTAAGACATGACCTACAAATGATAATCTGATAATAGAAACTAATACCTGTGATTTGATGTTCATCTGGTTCCTTCATCTTCTCCAAACCATTGTTTTTCCTTGAATTTGAAGTAGCCTTCTCTTCATCAAGGCTTGGTCTTAAAACAATACTTTTGTAAAATATTTTCATACTCTTCCAAAAGTATTCCACTACTAAAAGATCATCAACTTCATACTCCACACTGATAAACATGTGACTCAATTGTCTAATTCTCAAATCTTTACTCATGTAGGTTAAGTGTGTATGTCAAATGTCAAATATTAGAAGATGCTCTTAAATCAAATGTTGTAATCCTGGAAGTCTAGGAACCAGGGATTCTCATAGCCTGAATGAGCTCTGATACCAAATGTTGGAAATTTAGTAGGCCCATAACTAATACCACAGGTCCATAGTTCCATAGATCAAGGATCAATAACACAGATTCCAGTAATCTTCCAATATTGACAAAACATGAACATACCACACTTAATCATACAAATGAAGAGACAAAGATAAAGAAAGATTAGACAACATGCGTAAAGTGTTATGTAAGCCATTGCTTACTCACTATATCATATATACAAATGTCAAATTACAATGTGGGAGTCAAAATCTCAACCACTCTTTGTGAAAAGAAATAGATGGATGAGTGAATGTGAAAATTTAACAAACATATTCAGATTTATGGACAGAAATCTGAATATATATATGAGATGTGTGACCTAATAGGTTGTAGAAGAGTGAATATGAGTGACAAAAAGAGGAAGGATCACTCTAAAACTGATAATCAGCAAACCCTCATCTAAACTTAGGCTATGGAAGACTCTAAGTCAGATACGTGTGTGAAAATCACATATTTACAAAAATAGCAAAGAATGCTAACAAGTTTTCTATCAGAAATCCTCAACCTCATATGACCATACCTTCTCGAACTGCTCATCCAAATATGCATAAAACATACATGTACTGATTCTCTTGTACCTTTGCTCAATACGACTCCTCCTGATACAGATGTCACCGCCTCCATAAACTCCAAGTAGTACCTATGTGCATAAAGAGAATATATACCTGAATTCTTAACATAATATGCAAATCTTATGTTAACCCCCATCCAATGTCTTTGAAGTAACCCGAAATCTTCATGTAGAAGACAATCTTCAAATACGTCTGGATGGCTGATCCAAAGCACCAAGCTACTGATGGGTATATCCTCTCCATAAGAAAGAGTGTGAGCACACTCTTCTCTAAGAAGTACTCCATAGCTGCTCCTCAACATGCTCCTAGAGTGCACCATGGCTGCCCCATGTGTGCTAGAGCACCACCTCTAATGAGGGACCAAAAACTAGCATTGCCAATTGGTGTAGGATGTCCTAGAAGTGACCAAACACTTCTTTATATAGCCTTGAGTATCTCATGCCAAGAAACTCACTAAAAAGTGCTTTATTTTAATCTCATCACTTTTTAAATTGTTTTTGCTTTATTTTTAAGTGAGTTTGCTTTATTTTTAAAGTTTCTTTTAGGTAACTTTAAAAATAGCTTTTTGCCCTGCTTTTTCACACTTCTGACTACCTGATGAGTGATGTAACAAAATTTTTATGATCCTCATGTGGAGAGCTATCATATGAGGTCAAAACCCTAAATTAGAAAAAAATTAGGGTTAGGATTTTCTCCCAAATCTGATCTCTGATGAATGAATGTCATATACCATTGGAAAGCTCTCTTCAAGCTCTAAAAGATAGACTCATAAACATTTTACCCATTTTTGTGCCAAAAATGACCAAGTACCCAAATTAAGGTTTCTGCCCTAAATGGATTTCGGACTGATGTGACATTGTTTTCCAACAACCTATTCATTAAGTACACAATAGAAGATACAACATCTACCCAATATGTTAAAGGCACATTCATCTCATTTAACATACTCCTAACAATTTCAGCAATATACTATTCTTCTGCTCTGTCTCCCCATTTTGTTGGGGAGTATACCTACAAGTGATTTGCCTCTTTAGACCTTGGTTTTGCAAGAAATCACAAAAAGCATGGGAGAATTATTCTCCCCCTCCATCAAACCTTAGGGTTTCGATGTAGCAACATGTCTCCTTTTCAACTTTAGCCTTGCATCTTTTGAATACATCAAACACATCTGATTTTTGCTTTATACAATACAACCATTTATGAAGGTTACAAAGTACCTATTACCCATAAGAGAGGGCTTTTTGGCTGGCCCCCATACATCTCTGTGCACAAGGTCTAGTACACCATGTGCTACATATGCACTCTTTGTGAAGGCGTGCCTAGTAGACTTTCCTAGTTGACAAGCTTCACACATCTCATGCAACATTTGTAGGGAAAAATTGCCCTAGTGGTCCTAGTGTGTTCACACACATCACTACCTAAATATATCAACAAATCCCCCCTAGCAGTGATGCTAGGAAGAAAGAGTTGGCACTCATGTATAAGGAAGTCCCAAGCTATGTGTAATTAATCAAGAAAAGGGAGTAAGCCCAAAGCTTTGTGGAAAGCTTCAAACTTCTCCCTAGGTAGAGCATTTGTGAAAAGGTCTACAATGTTCTACTATGTGGACACATATGACAAACAAGTCTCTCCAGTAGAGAACATCTCCCTAACATAATGATAGTGCACCTCAATGTGCTTTGTGCAAGCATGGAATATAGGATTCCTCGCAACTATGAATGGGCTCTCACTGTCAATGAAGGGGGTGGTGGTAGAAGAATGATCAACACCCAAATCATCCATAAGGTGTCTAAGACACACTCAATCAATATTTTCTATGGATGCCCTATACTCATACTCACAACTAGAGTTGGCCACAATAGGCTGCTTTGTGCTCAACCAAGATATACATGAGCTTCCAAGCATGAAGTAAAACCCAATAGTGGACACATGAGTGTCATAGTAACCAACCTAGTTTGAGTAAAAAAAAAGGGATGTAATTCTAGCTGTAGTAATCCCCCATGGGATAAAACAATCGAAATAGCTGGGTAGCACTCAAATATGGAAAGATGCACTTAACGGCTTGCAAATGCTTGACACCTAGGCAATGCATAAATCTACTCGTCTGTGAGATCGCAAACGGAATATCTAGTTCGGTAATGCATAAGTAAATCAACCAACCAACAACCCAATGATAGAGAATGGTATCAAATGCATCTCGAGCATCATGAGCACTCAAGCATAAATTTGTCTCTATAAGAGTGGCAATGGGTTTATCATCCTCAATGCCAAAATGGTACAATAATATGTCAATATATTTTTTCTGACACAAAGATATTCCAACATCAACTTGCATAAATTGAATGCCCAAATAATGATGCAAATGCCCCAAATCTAACATCTCAAAATGAGGCATGGAGATCAGGCTTAAAATTAGCAATATGTTTCTCATGAGGAACACTGAGCATCATGTCATCAACATACACAATAATGATTAGAAGCACATCATAAGGTGCTCTTAGCTGGACTCTTATCAAAACCATGTATCTTTTCATACCAAGAACATGGTGTTGGCTTCAAACCATATAATGCCTTTTTCAACCTACACGCTTGGTTTTCATGCCCTTTTTGCGCAAAGCCATGGAGCTAAAAAACATACACTTCACAAATGTAGTTTTAATGTTCAACTAATGTACATTCCAACCATGATGAGCTACAAGTGTAGAGATGCTATGAACAATAGTCATTCAGCATGTAGGAGCAAAGGTCTCATCAAAGTCAATGCCTCTTTCTTGAGCATAACCTGTTGCAATGAGCCTAGTCTTATACCTATGAACTGTTCCATTAGGTTTATGCTTCAACCTGTATACCCACTTCTTCACAGGAGGCAAGTCACATAAAGACCAGATACCATTTTCTTTATAGCATCATAACAGCCATCCAATTCTTTGAATTTTGTGCTTCATGAAAGGGAACTGACTCATTTTCAATGCAAAGACTCGACAGAGTCATAGCATTGCAATCTGATGCAAAAGAAGCACTATGAGGGTGAATGAGTATGATATGATAGAGATGCATCTAATTTGCTATCAGGCAAAGTGTGCACTAGCCATTTTGGCATATTTTTTGCCTCCTCAATATGAGCTCCCTCATCAACAAGTGCATCATGTAAATCTACATCACAAATGGAACGATCCCTATCATCATATGAAACCTGTAAAGGATGAGAAAGCCCTCATTAGGACTAGCACTAGACTATCCACCTGTAAAAAGAGCAACAAAGTGCCATACATGTCTTTAGAGCTAACATCATCTACAAAAACAACATCACTACTAACCAAAATGGGTATAATCTGTGGATGATACAAACGATAGCCTTAGCTTTTAGAATTATACCCAAAACGAAATTAATTGCTTTATCATCAAATTTTCTAGGTTGTTGTTCAAGCACTAATGTGTTGGAGTTTGAGGTCTATAGAAACACGTGAACAACACAAGGAAGAAGAAGAATCTTTGAGCACAACATAGAATACTCAATTTATTACAGTTTGTACAAAGATAAATGATGTGTAAAGGTTGTAGGCGTATATACAAGCCAAGGGGAAAAACCTCCTAAAGAGGGAAAAAAGTACCACGATGGTCCTAGAGTGTTCACACACATCACTACTTAAATATATCAAGAAATCCCCCCTGGGAGTGATGCAGTGAATGAGGAGCTAGCATTCATGTATAAGGAAGTGCCAAGCTATGTGTTAATCAATCCACAAAAGGAAGTACGCCCAAAGCTTTGCATAAAGCTTCAATCTTCTCCCTAGGTAGAGCCTTTGTAAAAAGGTCTACAATGTTCTCCTATGTGGGCACATATGCCAAACTGATCTCTCCAATAGTGAACCTCTTCATGACATAATGATAGTGCATCTCAATGTGCTTAGTGCGAGCATGGCACACAAGGTTCCTTGGAACTACCAATGCACTCTAACTATCATTGATGATGGTGGTTGTAGAATATTGACCAACACCCAAATCAGCCATAAGTCATCTAAGCCACACACACTAAACAGTCACTATGAAAGCTGCCCTATACTCACCCTCACAACTAGAAGTGGGCATAGTACGCTGCTTCTTGCTCAGGCAAGATATGCATGAGCTAGCAAGCATGAAGCAAAAACCACTTGTGGACACAAGAGTGTCATAGCAACTAGCCTAGTCAAACTCCAAAAAAGCATGTAAATCTCATAGTAGTGAGCCCCCCTTGGGATAAAACAACACAAGTAGCCGGGTACCACTCAAGTAGCGAAAGATGGACTTAGCCGCCTGCCAATGCTTGACACTTGGGCAATGCATAAACCTGCTCATCTCTAGGACAACAAATCAAATATTAGATCAAGTAATGTATATGTAAATCAAGCATCCAACAACCTACTAATAGAGAACCGTTGGAAAATAAAACTTTCATTATGCTTGAGGTGGACATGATCTACATCAAATCCATGATTTTTATGCTCTGGATATGCCTTCAAGAATAGCACTTATGTGCACATATTTTTTTTGTATTATTTGGTTGATCACTTATGATCATTTCTTGTGAGGATCAAGGTATTTACCATTGTAAAAGGGACGAGTCAAAGGCCTAAGTGCCATGAGTTAGAAGTGTTTAGGATTGATTCTCAATCAATCAATCAAAAGGTAGATGTGATTTTAACTTTCTCTTTTCCTAGATTATAGAAAAGATGCCAATCAATCTAAACTTACAAACCCACCTATTTTAAAATTAAATTTCATGGAGAAAAGACGTTTCCATATCCTCAAGGGTCTACATAAAGACTCCACAACATTTTTACATTAAGGACATTGATGATTTGCAGTAATACATATACTCTTTGATCATTTCTTGGTGCCATTTCTGTTCACTACTCCTTCCTCAGGCTGAGTCAACTTGTAGAGATTGGTTTGCTCTCTACAAAGCTCCAAGTGCTTAAGCACTCATTGGAAAGGTATAACAGTTTTGTTTATGTGTACATATGTTTAGATCATTTGGTTAATTAATTTTAGAGATATTCAAAATGTTTAGTTTCACGGTCATTCTCAGCACATCCGTGAAAAATTGGGATGACACTAGCTCAATGTTAAGGTGATTTCTCCTTCTATAGTTTTTCTTAATTAGGTCTTTTATGCATTAAGGAAAGCCGACCCTATGTATGAAACTCCCTTAAAAGGAAGTTTTCCAATTGTTACTGTGATGGTTGCTCATAGTGTTTGAAGTCACAACTTCCACCATGAGAGAGCTTGTTACAAAGGTCAAGGAGGTTGCTAATCAATTGGTATCCATTGGAGAGCTAACTCAAGAAGAGGCCATCATGAGGAAAATTCTCAATGGGATTAGAGATGGCAAGCAATGGCAATCTTTCACTATAGCGTACGATCTCATCATGGATGTGCAACTTCCAGACCTCAACATCTTTCTTGAACAACTCTTCAACCAAGAGGTCAACAATAGCATAAAGGAAGGTAACTCCTTTCATGGTAATTCAACTAGTGCTCTATATGCAAATAAAAAGGACAAGAAGTTGAAAGTGAAGAAGAAGGAAGAAGATGAAGAGGAGACTTCCCAATCCAACTTTGTTGGCAAGAGAAAGTGGAAAGGAAAGAAAAAAGGACCAAAACATGACAGGACCAAAGGCGAGAATGTTCAACCTTGTTCCACTTGTCATAAGACCAACCACACAACTCAAAATTGTTGGTTCAATGGGAAGACCCAAAAAGGAATTGGAAAAGGTGGATATGGAAGCATTAGAGGCAGAGATGGATACAACTTCAAACGATAACAATAGAGGCCAAACAGAAGGGAATACAACAATTATTCTGAAGATCAACAACATGAAGTCTCATTGCTCTTGATGAATGTAAACCACAAGGAAGGTAAAGAAGATGGTCATCTATTCTACATAGGTTCCTGATGCTCAAATCATCTTGCAGGTAACAGAGCTCTCTTACCTGATTTTGAAAGTCCAAAGCATAGACATGAAGTTCAAATAAGGGATGACACAAAGCATAATGTGGTAATTTCAAAGCTTCCAATGGAAAGACAAATATTTTCGACAAGGTACTCTATGTTCCCGCTATAAGAATAGTCGTAATAAGTGTAGGCCAAATAGTTAAGAAGGGCTTGCAAGTTAGGTTCACCCAACATCGAGCTTTTGTGGAAGATCCATGTCAAGGCTTCAAGAAGATAGCCAAAGATAAGAAGCATGGTAGGCTCTTTAGTTTTGAAGTAGGAGAAACAAAAAACATAGCTCTATTCAACCTTGGGTCTCAAACCCTAAGTGAGCTTGAAGTGTGGCATAAGAAGCGAGCTCATATGAATGAAAGAACCTTGAAAGATATATGCAGCGATCAAAGTGTTCTTGGATTACCAAAAATAACAAAGAAACACATGATTAACAGATGTGATGCATGTCAAAGTGGGAAGGCACAAAGACAACCATTCAACCACAAAGGCTACATCCCCAACAGCCTATTGGACTTAGTAAATACAAATGTATGGGGTCCAAGTCAAGAACCTTCATTGGTAGGATCAAGGTATTATGTCTCACTTATTGATGACCATAGTAGATGGAGTATTCTGTACTTTATCAAAAGTAAGAATGAAGTATTTGATTGCTTCAAAAAGTAGGTAGGACATGTGGAGAATTATATCACTAAAGAAGCTCAGATAAGATGGAGGGGTAGAATACTTCTTCAAAGAGTTTGATGCGTTCTTGCAAGATAAAGGTATCAAAAGGGAAGTGACTACCAGGTACTCTCCTCAACCAAATCCAATTGCAAAGAGAAGAAACAAGACATTGATTAGATCACCCAAAAAAAATGCTTGAAGAAAAGAGGTTGCCACATTATCATGGGCACAGGCAATTTCAAGTGCTATGTACCTTTTCAATAGACTACCATCCAAATCACTTCAGGGTATGAGTCCTTATGAAGTATGGTATGGAAGAAAACCTAGTCTTGGACATTACAAGGTGTTTGGTTGTTTAACATATGTTCATCTACCATCACAAATAAGAGGTAAGCTAGACGAAAGGGCAACAAAGGCAGTGTTATTGGGTATGACTCAACTCAGATGGGTTATAGGTTCTATAATCCTTCAACCAAGCAATTCACTACAAGTAGAGATATTTTGTTTGAAGAACACAAGTGTTGGTATGATGAAGACAAACAAAAGGTAACTCTACCATATGATCTTGATTCTGACTCTCATCAATTAGGAAGCAAGCATGATACATCGGTCCAAGATCCAAGAAGTGATACAGATGACGACCAAGATAAAAGGAAAAGGCTTACAAGATATGGAAGTCAAGAGGCAAAGTAAAGATGCAAGAGTGTGGAAAATGTTCCAAGCAAGCACCTAGAAGGTCAACAAGGGAGAAAAGACAACCAAAAAGGTATGGATATGATTCCACATTTGTTACAAAGAAGTCTATCTACTTGAAAATGACTCAATTTTAGAGGAATCCTCAACCTATCAAGAGGAAAAGGGAAACCCTAATTGGGAAAAGGCCATGAAAGAAGAAATAGATGCATTGATGGAGATGCACACTTGGGATTTTTTTCAAATGTCACACAAACAAAAGGTAATTGGTTGTAGATGGGTATATAAAGTTAAACAAAACTTAGATGGATCAGTTTGCAAGTAGAAGGCAAGATTAGTTGCCAAAGGATGCTCACAAACACATGGTATAGACTATGAGGAAACATTCTCACCAGTTGCAAAGATGTCTACAATAAGAACATTGATAAGTGTAGATGCTGCAAGAAATTGGAGACTCCTCCAAACTTATATGAAAGATGCATTCCTAAATGTTTGGATAAATGAAGAGGTATACATGTCACAACCATCAGGTTTTGAAAACCCTAATCATACATCTTATGTTTGCAGACTTAAAAAAGCATTGTATAAATTGAAACAAGCTCCTAGAGCTTGGAACTATAGGTTGGTTACATACCTTCAAGATCAAGGGTTTAAACCTAAAAAATAACATCCTTCTCTATTCATGAAAATGGATCAAAATGAGGTTATCTATCTATTATTAGTATCCTAAGGTCTGGATACCATATGTTGGAAGTGGTACCGGGCCACAATAACAATAAATCACAGGTTTACCGGATCTTCCAACAGATGAACCCTAACATACAGACCTTAATACTAAAAAAAAGATGAGTGAAAAATAGAGAGCATAGACAGGATTTTCAAGTGTAACCATAAGCTATGAAGCTCATCTACACACACACACACATACACAATATATATATATATATATATATATATATATATATATATATATATATATATATATATATATATATATATATATATATATATATATATATATATATGAATGTTAAATTACAATGTGTGTATGTGATACAAACTAACAATATCTATATCTAGGTAGAAATAGGAACTAGGTACAAGAAATTGTGTGCCTAAGAGGTATGAAGAGTGTGTGTGTGTGTGAATATGGAGAGTAAGAACATTTTATAACTATTTTAGAGCAAATCCAAATTCTTGTCAACTTAAGTTAGAAACGAGTGACCTAGCAAGTAAGAATAGAAATAGACTTGCCACTCATAGTAAATCGATAATGGATGTGGATGGTAAGCTGGCAAAATCTCCTCCAGATAATCACCAAGGCGTAGACCGCAACTCCTCCAAGATTGTGAGCTCCTCCTTCAAGATGGACCCCAATATCTCCTTCAACGTCTCCTTGAGTAACTTGGTAAGATACTCTTTGATCACCTCCAAGTTCTTCTCCAAGAACTAGAGCTTTTGATTGAGTGATGCTAAATAATGAGGAAGGCTCTCCTTATATAGGTTTGGTACTCCAACTAAAAAGCACATCCAAAAGCAAGTAAAATAACACACAATTGTGAATAAGCTTGTAAATCTACAATCATGATGTGAAAGACGTCGCCAAAATCAAATCTGATTTTGTGTTGTGCCAACTTTAGATTTAAAAGAAAATCTTATTCCAAAGATAATTCATGCCGCCATCATTGCTCGTAGGGATTGAACTCGCATGATCAGTTTGAAAGTACTGTCTTTTATCCAAGGTGCCCATGTGCCATTTATTGATGAGGGAGAACATAAAGAACAATGCTTATGGCTACTTGTGAGCATTGTCTCCCACAATCCCCTCCCCCCTTTCAAAAGTGAGAGTGGTGCAAGGTTTAATATCCTACAAAACTTCATGTGGCTTTTTCTTGAATTCTTTCCATTGATTCTTGAGCTGACTATGTATGAACCGAGATACTTGAGAAACTACAAACTGAATGTGTGGTCATGTATCACATAGATATCAAGCAACCGACTACTTGACTATATATTGTAGAATCAAAGGGTTCTAAATCTGCTATTGATTGTAATAACACATTGACATCCATAGGTGTCTCCATAGGCTTGGAATTTGTCATCTCAAACCTTTCTAACAATTTCTCAAAGTGTTTCTCTTGTACCATGTAGATACACTCATCTCTATACTTGAATTTAATCCTGGGACTTGTGATAATCATATCACTTTATAGAGCATCTTGAACGCTAGCTAGTTCATTCTCAATTAAAGTGAGGGCTAAAACATTATGAATATCAAAATGTTCTACATAATTTACTCGGTCTTCTTGTTGTCTCCTCATCTGACTTCTGGTTGCTCCAATGTATTCGTCTATACCAGTGTCCATCCAAGTTTTATATAACCACTTTGGTGGATTCCTTGAAAGTGTTGGTATCTTTTCTAGTTCCTTAGTATCTCTTTCTTTTGTAGCTCTAGAACCTTCTCCAACTTCATAGGTCAAAACTTCAAGAGGTTCAGCCACCTTGTATGGCTCAATGTAAGCATTCGAATTCCTTCTAAAAAATGCACCCATCCACTTTAATGAAATCTAGAATCTCTTCCTTCTTATTATACATCTGGCTTTATACAATATATGCATTGTGTGAGAGTAGGATATCACCTATATCTGTAACATAGAATCTGTATCCTTTGCTTTCAATTGCATAACCAATAAAGATCGCTTTATTGGCTTTTACATCAATCTTACAATGATCCTTCTTCTCAATGTGAACATAAGCTAGGGAATAGAAAACTTTGAAATAACTCACATTGGCTTTCTTCCCATAATGGCTTCATAAGGTATAATAACCCTTAAAGCTTTTGTGGAATACCTATTCAGAATGAAATTAGTTGTATGTACTACATCAAACCAAAATTTAGGAGAAAGCTTTTTGGATGATATGATACTATGCATCATCTTAACAAGTATCCTATTCTTTCTCTCTGTAACACCATTTTGTTCTACTGTGTAAGCAATAGAGAACTGATGAGGGATACCTTTGTCTTCAAGAAAAGGCATAAATTCTTTTGACATGTGCTCTCCGTCTCTATCGATTCTCAAAATCTAGATCTTTGACTAACTTTCATTTTCAACCATAGCTGAAAACTTCTTAGAAGTAGGAAAAACTTATGACTTCACTTTAAGAACATAAATCCATGAATATCTTGAGAAATCAGAAATCATATACGAACATAACAAAGTACCTGAAACCTTGAATAGAATCTATTCTCATTGGATCATTCACATCTAAATGTATGATCTACAACTTCCCTGTGGCTATGATATATCCCTGCTTCTTGAAAGGTAGTTTGTGAAGCTTTCCTTAAAGACATCCTTCACATGACTATGCATCATCTGGTAAAGAAAAAGTAAGTGAATTCTCCACCATACCTTGATCTTTGATATGTTTGAGAGTTATGTAACTAATATGAACAATTCTAGCATGCCATAACTTCGTGTTCTCCTTAGGTGTAGTAGACCTAGCAACATTAGCATGAATTATTTTGGACAATACAAACGTGCCACTTTTGTTTTCACCTTAAAGTAGACAATTCTCCTCATCAATTGAAAGGATCTAACATGAATCTTTCTTAAAACCTACTTTATAACCATCGGACAAGAAAGTAGAGATAGAGAGCAAATTCTTCTTTATGTTTGGAACATAAAGAACATTGGAAATTATGAAATTTCCACTTGCTTTTGATTTAAGGTTTACTTCTCCAACACCTACAACATCCATATCATGACCATCTGCAATGGTCACTCTTCTACCTGAAGAGTTAGAAAGGGAAGAAAATATCTTTCTGCAACTTGTCATATGCTTAGTAACTCCATAATAAAAAATTCAAGGATCAAACCTCAATAGTAACACATGCATGGTTTTGGATCATCTTTAGCACTATTACCTGATGCTTTCTTTTCCTCATTAAGAATCCTTGCTTTTCATTCTGCTATGTAATGACCTAGTTTCTTATAATAATGGCATACTCCTTTATTTGAATTAGATGTCTTTGAAGATTTTTCTTTGGGAGTAGAGGAAGCATTAGGGGTAGAACTTGAAAACTTAGGATTAGAAGACTTACTTTCTTTCCTAGATTTTTTGACTTTTCTACTCCTTCTTCTTCTTTTCCTTCAGTGATGATGACATGGCTTCATCATTATCTTCCATACTCTTTTGTTGGCCTTCATCTTGAATAATAAGAACTGTAGCTCTTCAAATGAAATCTCTCTCTCTCTCTTACAGAGAGAGATAAAGAAGTAACAAAAGCATGATACGCTGATCGAAGGGAGTTTAGAAGTGTGTTTACCATCTCTTCATTTGAAATGTTTACTCCAATATTGAGTAACTGATCTCATAAATCTTTAATCTCCAAAATATGTGTCTAAGCTGATTCACCAACTTTCATCCTTATGTTGGCTAATTTTCTCCTAGATGACCTTTCTTAGCAAGATTTCTACTTTGATAAAGATTCGATAACTCCACTCAAGCCTGACGAGAGTTTTTGAAAGACCTAGTCTGGGGTATAATATCCCTCTTGACTCCCATAACATTATATGAAACGGCTAGTGCATCCCTTGTATCCCATCTAGAATGCTCTCCTCTAGGAAGTAATCTGGTTGTATTACAGACTCCTGATGGTGAAAGAGTTTCTTCTTCTTCACCAACCTCCTCATGAAGAGAAATAGGAATAGCAAGTCTTCTAGAAGATGAAGTAGCCTCTTCCCTAACCTTTCTTGGCCTTGGATAAGTGCCATTGACAGTATTCCATTAGTGCTTTGATACTAACAGATTCATCATCATAGAACTCCACATTTGATAATAAGACATGCCCTCAAGTTTGTCATCATTCTCAAGTCTATAGTGAGTCATCTTATTATGGGTGTATGCGAAATATGCTTTGATACCAAATGTTGGTATTCTACAGTCTGAATATCATATGTTGGAAGTAGTAGATGGCCGAAATAACAATAAATCTCTCGTTTACAGGATCTTCTAGTAGATGAACCTTAAGGTACACAACTTAATACTCCAAAATAAATGAGTTAAATATAGAGAGATAATAGATGTGGTTTTCAAGTCTAACAATACGCTATGAAGCTCACCTACACTAACTATATATATATGAATGTCAAATAACAATGTGTGCATACGATACAAACTGACAATATCTGTATCTAGGCAAAAATAGGAACTAGATTCAAGAGATTGTGTGCCTAAGAGGTATGAAGAGCGTGTGTGTGTGAGAATATGGAGAATACGAATAGTTTAGAATTTTTTTACACCAAGACCAAGTTTTGATCAACCTAAATCAGAAACGAGTGACCTAGCAAGTAAGAATGGAAATAGACTTGCTACTCACACAATCAACAATGGATGTTGATGGTAAGCTAGAAAAAGCTACTCCAGATAATCACCAAGGCATAGATTGTAACTCCTCCGAGTTTGTGAACTCCTCCAAGATGGCCTCCAATATCTCCTCCAAGGTCTCCTTGAGTTACGTGGTAAGATACTCTTTGATCACCTCCAAATTCTTGTCCAAGAGCTAGAGCTTGTGATTGAGTGATGCTAAAGAATGAGGAAGGCTCTCCTTATATAGCTTTGGTACTCCAATTGAAAAGCACATCTAAAATCAAGTAAGAAAAACACACACAAGATCTCAAATAAGCTTAGAAATCTATGATCTTGATGCGGAAAATGTCACCAAAAGCAAGTTGGATTTTTCACTGCACCAACTTTAGATTTAAAAAAATCTTATTCCAAAGACAATTCGTGCTGCCATTGTTGCTTGTGGGGATCCAACCCGCATGGTCAACTTGAAAGTACTCTCTTTTATCCGAGGCACCCATGTGCCATTTCTTGATGAGGGAGAACATAAAGAACAATTCTTATGGCTAGTTGTGAACATAGTCTCCAACATCTATGTGTATATGTAGATGATATTATTGTGACATGTGATGATCTCAAGGGCATTCAAAGGATCAAGAGACACATGCAAGAGGAGTTCAAAATTAATGAATTATGTGAGCTCACATATTTCCTAGGTATGCAAGTGATTTATATAGATGAACTAACATATCTAACTCAGAGAAGATACATTCAATACCTACTTCTCAAGTTCATAATGGAGAACACAAAACTTGCAGGTACACCTTTGGAATTAAATCATAAACTAAGTGTTTATGTAGGTGAGCAGATTGATGATCCTAAAGAGTATCAAAGCTTAGTTGGTAGCTTGATATATGCTACTCACACAAGACGAGACATATCATATAGTGTGGGAGTGCTTAGTTAGTTCATGCACTCACCTACAAGGCCTTTCATGGATGCTACAAGGAGAGTACTGAAGTACCTCAAAGGGACACCTAATGAAGGTATCTATTATCTTTACTCTTTAGATTTGGATGTCAAAGTCTATTCAGATGCAGATTGGGCAAGAGCGATGAATGATAGAAGAAGTACCTCTAGATACTTAGCACTTGCAAGTTTAAAGTTGGTGTCATGGAGTTCCAAGAAGCAACCAATAGTTGCTTTATCTTCAACTAAAGTAGAATATAGAGCTATAAATATTGCAACTCAAGAAGCAATATGGTTCAAGGATTTGTACTAAATTTGGGACTTGTAAAGTCCAAAGCTCACTTACTTGGAGATAATGTAAGTTCCATGCATTTGGCTACAAATCCTAATTTTCATGCAAGGATAAAGTGTTACCGTTAGTGTCCATGTGAAAGGCTTCCTTGTATATGTTCTTTAATAAAACATATAGTGGCCTAGTCAATCACAAACTGTAAGTTCGACCGCATTTGTAAGACCTAAGAAGTTTACCTTTGTGCTCCTATGTGTATTGTGTTTTCTATGTATTCTACAGTATTTGTGCGAAGTACTGTGTGCAGCCTCAAGAGCTCGGTTTTCTACTCTGAGCATATCTTCGTGGAGCTCTCGAGAAGGAGAGCGCACTATGATGCATCGGCATCGAAATACTTCAGTGATATCAGAGCAACTCGACACAAAAATCTTTGTTCCTTTTGTGCAAGCGAAGCGAGCATCCCCCCAGGCTTTCTCCAAGGCTTACGACTAAGGCGACGACAAAGGCATAGACCTTGGCATACCTTGTCATCGGAGTTACTGTTGGTGCCATTGGTTTTGGGCGAGGGAGGACCTCAATGATCAAGGAAGATAGAGGTTCCCGATACTTCCCGGGAGGTCACCCATCCTAGTATTGTTCCCCCTATAGCTCGCTTAATCGTTGCAATCTCTTGCCACTAAGCTACACTCTTGTGGTGTGTGAAGAAGAGGAAAGACCAAGGTTGACATTACCTTGAACATGTTTTGGTCCATCAAAGCTTCATTCTTTGCTTTCGAAGCCTATTTTTGAAGCATTTTTGGGTGTGTTTTGGAACCATTTTGGAGTACTTCCATAGATAGTTCTCTTCACATAGGTCCAAGAACATCAAGAAGAGTGTTTTTTGTACTTCTCAAACAATAAATATCAACCTTTGGGGCCATGTTTTCAGCCACACTCGTAAAAGTACAGGTTTCTTGAAAGGTTTCAATTTTGGTGGGAGCAGTTGCTACAAATATATGCAGGTTTTTTGAGCCTAAAACATCAAAGTTGATAGATACTTGTAGGTGTTATTGGCTAGTTTTTGGGCTATGTATTCAGCCTTTAGTGTCATTTTACTGCATATATTGAGCACATACACACCATGTATGCTTCTGTGGATACTGCTTACGTACATCCATGTGGTCATTGATATAGCAGTACGTTCTTTGCATAAAGCCTTTTAGTTTTGATCAAGAGGGTCATGGTGAGGTTTTCTTAATTGGGAGACACCCAGCCTCGCCATAGAAGATGTATGATAGTTGTTCATAGGTGCTTGATAAGCCTAGTTGGCTTCTATTGGGTAATTGATTATATGCAATGGAGTCAGTGATTCACTATGCAAGAAAACATGTCAATACTTGCAGTTTTATGATATTTTGACACTGGCTATATGCTCATTTTGCAGAGGATATTATAGCAAAAGTTTTCCAGATTTCTGGTTTTGTCAACTATATAGTGGTCGATTTACTCCTTGATACACTTATTCGTTGGTGTTCAGACTCTTCTAGCTCCATTATCATGTTGATATATTTAGGTAGTGATGTGTGTGAACACTCTAGGACCGTCGGGGCACTTTTTTCCCTCTTTAGGAGGTTTTTTTCCCCCGGCTTGTATATACGCCTATTGCCCTAATGGGCTACTTATCTTTGTACATTCTCTAGTAATACATTCAGTCTTGTGTGTTGTGCTCCAAGCTTCTTCTTCTTCCTTGTGCTGTTCGCGTGCTTCCGCAGACGTCTAACTCCAACAATTGGTATCAGAGCAGGTCATTGCTTCTTCTAGGGCGCTGTCGACACTCCTCCGTTTGCAGTCTCAGATTCGCACAAAATTTGGTGAGCATACTCAGGGTGTTTCCGAGATCAAAACAGCTTTGCTATGTGGTGCCGAAATCGCGATCTGAGCTCGTTTCGGCCTCCGAACGCACTATCGCAGTGCTTGTGCAGGCTATTTCGTCCTTTTGTGCCAAAGGTATATACCAGTTTCTGTTCGCCAGTTTAAGCATCTCGAAGTCTGCTACAGGTCTAGCAGAACTCGTCTGGGCAGTTCTGTTCAACTTTTTGAGATACAGTCAATTTTCTGCATCAAGGTATTTTAGTCACCGGCCATGGCTGAAAGCAGTGATGTATTCCGTATGTTGGCTGTTGAGGATAAGTTGGATGGTACCAACTACCCATTATGGGCTTATATGATGCGACATGTACTGGTTGCAAAAGGATTGTGGAACATTGTGCAGGGTGTTGAAAGACGTCCTGTTACACCTGTAACGACAGGTACTGCAAATACAGGTGTTGGAGCCGATGAAGATGGTGTCAAAGATGATATTCCGCAGATTCCTGTTCGTGCTGTTGTTTCTCTTGCACCTACTGCAGAGCAGATTCGTTGGGATGGCAGAGATGCCGAGGCACATGCATTGATAGCTTTGTCTGTCAAACGTGCCATTATTCCTCACATTCGCTCTTGCAGAACAGCAAAGGATGCTTGGGATACACTTACCACTTTGTACCAGGCTAGGAATGAGGCTCGTGTTGCTTACCTCCGAAAACAGTTGGAGAGTGAGCACATGAATGAAGGTGATTCGATGGACAGTTTTCTTACAAAGATCAAAGACCTGAAGGAACAATTGATTTCTGCTGATGAGGTTATACCAGATAGCTCACTTGTGCAGACCGTTCTGAATGGCCTTCCTGATTCATATCAGAGTTTTGCCTCTACTCTTCGATTGATGATGAAAGGCAATCCGAATGCCTTGTCATTTGAGGAATTAGTCTCTGTTCTGTTGCAGGAAGATCAGTCCAGGCAGAACAGGTCCATTATGCGTGTTGCAGATCAAGCTTTCCTAGCTAGTCAGAAGGGCAAAGGAAAATGGAGCTCTTCTACTAGTAAGCAGAAATCTGCAAATGCTGCACAATCGAAGAACCAGGATAAAGATGAGAAGAAATCAGAAAAGCAGAAATTGTTCTACAAGTACTGTAAAGGAAATGATCATATTATAAAGAACTGTCCAAAACTGGCTGCTAAAGAGGCAAAGAAGAAAGAGGCTGGAATGGTTGTTGCAGAGGCCTCTACACCTAAAACAGAGTCTGCAAATCTTGTGCCGGAAGAAGAATGGGCGTTTACTACTGTCTATAGTTTTGACCCATCTTCTCATGATCAGTGCATGTCTACAGTAGACTCAGATGTTTGGTACTTTGACAGTGGGGCGACCAAACATATTACCTCGCAGCGTAGTTTCTTCTCTTCACTCGAGCCTGCCCCTACAGGGAATACTGTCACATGCGCCAACAACTCCTCTTATCCTGTTATGGGAGTTGGTAAGATCATTCTGACTACTGCTGATGGTAGTTCTTTCACTTTGTCAGATGCTTTATTTGTGCCAAGGATCAAAAAGAACCTGTTATCAGTTTCTGCATTAGCCAAGATTGGCTTGGTTGTGAAATTCGTTGATGACAGGTGTACAGTCCATGATCTCTCAAATGGCGATGTGATTATTGCTTCTGGCATTTTATGTCGTGGGTTGTATAAGCTCATAGACTATGAAAGATCTGTGAATGATTCGGCATGTGCAGTTCATGATTCTCAGGCTATGTCAGATGCAAAGCTTTGGCATGCACGCTTTGGTCATCTGAATTTTGCTAGTTTGTTACGCCTGCAGAAATCTGAAATGGTGTCCTCTTTGCCCAAACTTGAGGCACCTGGAAAACATGTTTGTGAAGGCTGTATTTTGGGCAAAACGCAGCGTTCTTCCTTTCCAAAAGATGGTTCAGTTCGGGCTATGCAGAAATTGCAGCTTGTACATAGTGATGTATGTGGTCCTATGCAGACACCCTCTTTTGGAAATTACCTTTACTTCGTGACTTTCATTGATGATTTTTCCAGGCATGCATGGGTATATCCACTCAAAGCAAAGTCCGAAGTGTTCATGTGCTTCAAACAGTTTTTGGTTTTGGCTGAAAATCTGTCAGCATGTAAAATGGGCACCCTCCGTTCTAATCGAGGGGGGGAATATATGTCTTCAGATTTTAATGCATTTCTGGCTGAACGTGGGATAAAACACCAGTGTACAGTGCCATATACACCTCAATAGAATGGAGTTGCTGAACGAAAGAACAAGTCACTCATGGAGATGGCGAGGTGCATGGTCAAAAGTCAGGCTTTACCACATAGTTTCTGGCTTGAGGTTGTCATGTGTGCAGCATATGTACTGAACAGGTGTCCCACCAAAGCGTTGCAGTCTATCACTCCATATGAGGCTTGGCATGACCGCAAGCCATCTGTTGCTCATCTGCATGTTTTTGGTTGTTTGGCATATGCATTAGTGCCTGAACAACATCGCAGAAAATTGGATGATAAGGCAGTAAAATGTATTTTTGTTGGGTACAGTTCTGAAAGTAAAGGCTATCGTCTGTATCATCCACAGACTAAACGCATTCTGGTTAGCCGTGATGTTGTCTTTGTGGAAGATGCTATTCAGCCATTGCTTTCATGTACTAAGGAGACATCTGTTAGCTCCAAAGACATGTATGATACTTTGATGCCTCTTTTTACAGGTGGACAGGCTAGCGCTGGTCCTAATGAGGCAACTTCTCAGCCTTTGCAGGTTTCATATGATGATGCAGATCATTCCATTTCTGATGCAGATTTACATGATGCACTTGTTGATAAGAGAGCTGATATTGAACAGGCAAAAACTATGCCAAAATGGCTGGTGCAGACTTTGCGTGACAGCAAATTAGATGCACCTTTGTCATATCGTACTCGTTCAGGCTCTCATAGTACCTCCTTTGCATCAGATTGCTATGCTATGGCTGCATCTAGTCTCTATGACGAGAATGAGCCTATTTCTTTTGATGAAGCACAAAATTCAGAAAATTGGATGGCTGCTATGCAATCTGAATATGATGCTATAATGAAGAATGGTACATGGTCTTTATGTGACTTGCCTCCTGGCAAGAAGGCCATTGGCACTAAGTGGGTATACAAGCTGAAGTGTAAACCTGATGGTACAGTTGACAGGTATAAGGCTAGGCTTGTTGCAAAGGGTTATGCGTAGGAAAGAGGCATTGATTTTGATGAGACCTTTGCACCTACATGCCGTATGACTACTGTTCGGAGCATTTGTGCACTTGCAGCCCATCATGGTTGGAATGTACATCAGTTGGACATTAAAACAGCATTTCTGAATGGTGACTTGCATGAAGAAGTGTATGTTTTTCAGCCCCGTGGCTTTGTGCAGAAAGGGCATGAAAACCAGGTGTGCAGGTTAAAGAAGGCGTTATATGGTTTAAAGCAAGCACCACGTGCTTGGTATGAGAAAATACATGCCTATCTGATTGCACATGGTTTTGAGAACAGTCCAACTGAAAGCACCTTATATGTTAAGCGTGCTAATGATGTGCTTTTGATCATTGTTGTCTATGTAGACGACATGCTGCTCACTGGTCCTCTTGAGAAGCATATTGCTGATTTCAAGGCTGATTTGCATGCCTCATTTGAGATGTCTGATTTGGGGCATTTGCATCACTATTTGGGCATTCAGTTTATGTAAGTTGATGGTGGAATGGCTTTGTGTCAAACGAAATATATTGACACACTATTGCAGCGTTTTGGCCTTGAAGACTGTAAGCCTATTGCCACTCCTATGGAGACAGGTTTACGATTGAGTCTTCATGATGCTGGAGATGCATTTGATGTTGTTCTCTATCAGCAGGCTGTTGGATGCTTGATTTACTTATGCATTACTCGGCCAGATATTCAGTTTGCTGTCTCACAGATGAGCAGGTTTATGCATTGCCCAGGAGCCACACATTGGAAAGCGGTTAAGCGCATCTTTCGCTACTTGAGTGGTACTCGGCTACTTGGGTTGTTTTATCCCAAGGGGGGATCACTACCGCCAGATTTGCATGCTTTTTCTGACTCAGATTGGGCTGGTTGCTATGACACTCGTGTGTCCACCAGTGGTTTTTGCTTCATGCTTGGTAGCTCATGTATATCTTGGTTGAGCAAGAAGCAGCCTACTGTGGCCACTTCCAGTTGTGAGGCTGAGTATAGGGCAGCTTTCACAGCGACTGTTGAGTGTGTGTGGCTCAGACGCCTTATGGCTGATTTGGGTGTTGGCCAGTCTTCTGCCACCACCATCTTCACTAACAGTTAGAGCGCATTGGCAGTTGCGAGGAACCCTGTGTTCCATGCTCGCACTAAGCACATTGAGGTGCATTATCACTATGTCAGGGAGAGGTTCTCTGCTGGGGAGATCAGCTTGGCATATGTACCCACGCAAGAGAACATTGCAGACCTTTTCACGAAGGCTCTGCCTAGGGAGAAGTTTGAAGCTTTCCACAAAGCTTTGGGCTTACTTCCTTTTGTGGAGTGATTTCCACATAGCTCGGCACTTCCTTATACATGAGTGCCAGCTCCTTGTTCACCGCATCACTCCCAGGCGGGATTTGTTGATATATTTAGGTAGTGATGTGTGTGAACACTCTAGGACCGCCGGGGCACTTTTTTCCCTCTTTAGGAGGTTTTTTCCCCCCGGCTTGTATATACGCCTATTTCCCTAATGGGCTACTTATCTTTGTACATTCTCTAGTAATACATTCAGTCTTGTGTGTTGTGCTCCAAGCTTCTTCTTCTTCCTTGTGCTGTTCCCGTGCTTCCGCAGACGTCTAACTCCAACATATCATTCTATTCAATTCTCTAACATCATGGCATCAGAGGCCTTAGGCACATCTGGTGGATCAGGTTCTAGTGCTAGTGTTTCGAGGAGGAGCTATAGCTTGTAGGGCAAAGACCATTTTGAGATCTAAAAACTTGATGGCACAAACTTTGCTCTATAGAAGACTCAGTTTAAAGATGTGATGATTCAAAGGAGCAATGGAAGCCTATAAATGGGATTTCAAAGAAGCCTCTTGACATGGATGAACATGATTGGGATGAGTTAGATGAAATGGCCAGGTCTACCATTTGCTTGCACCTGGCAGATAATGTTTACTCTACAGTATTAGATTGTGAAAGTGTAGAGAAGCTTTGGAAGAAGTTATGCAATACATATGAAAAAGAGACGCCATCAAATAAAGTGAATCTGTTGAGAAAATTATATGACCTTTGCATGAAGCACACAGATAGTGTTGTTGCTTATCTAAATAAGTTTGATGATATATTCTCCCAATTACAGGCTCAGAAAATGGACATGGATAACGAAATGAAATCAGTATTGATGTTATGCACCCTACCATCATCATGGGATATATTTTGCACAGCTATTAGCAATAGTGTACCTGGTAGTAAACTTGTCTATGATGACATATGTGGAGCACTCTTGAGTGAGGAGATTTGTAGAAAATCTATGGTTGGCACTCATAGTGGAGATGCATATAATGTTCGTGATTTTTACCAAGGAAAGAATCATCAATGTGGTAGGAGAAAGAACAAGGAAAAGAATGGTCAACGGAATAAGAGTATAAGTAAATTAAGGAAGAGGAATATAGAATGCCATTATTGTCATAAGAAAGGACATATGAAGAAAGATTGTTATGCAGTAAAGAATGCTAAAGGTAAATGATAGAACGTTGATGGTCATGTTAAACAGTTACCTGCACCATCTACTTCGACTGTGGAGATTGAAGAAATTAATGCTATTTCTAATGATGCTAACATGTTGACACTTGATAGTACTGTGCCATCTGAGGCGCTTATGGCTGATTCTCTTTCCCACACCTGGTTTCTAGATTCTAGTGCTTCTTTCCATGTGACACCACATAGAGAATGGTTCTCTAATTATGCAACAAAGTCTTTTGGAACCATGAGACTTGGTTACTCTTACTAGTGTGATGTTGTTATGGGGATTGGAGATGTGGTTGTGTAGCTCATTGATAGTTCAAAATTTACTATGCATAATGTACACCATGAACCTCAGTTATCACGCTGTTTGATGTCAGTTGGTCAACTTGATGACCTTGGTTACAAGGTGGTTTTCTATGCTCAGTCCTTTCGCATATCAATGGCCAATATGGTTATTGCAAAAAGAAGCAAAGTTGGCTCACTTTATCCTTTATTTTTATCATAGAAAGAGCACTTGTTAGCTGTTACTGAACAACCTATGGTTTGTATTTGGCATGGCTATTTAGGCCATATATCTTGTAGTTGAATGGAAAATCTTTCTCTGGCTACTTACTTGTGTTATCTTTCTCTGATTTTTCATTTTGTGAGCATTGTCAATATGGAAAGCAAACCAAAACTATCCATAGAATGCACATTGACTCTTCAATTCAGCCTTTAGATCTCGTTCATACAGATGTGTGTGGTCCTATGCCCACTAGGTCCTTAAGTGGTTCTCTCTACTTTGTCACTCTCATAGATGATGCTACTAGAAAAGTTTGGGTATATTCTATCAAATCGAAGGATGAGGTATTCCCCACTTTCAGAAAATGGCTTGCTTCAGTTGAGACTGAAAAAAGGAACTAAGCTTAAGGCTTTACGTTCAGATAACGGGGATGAGTATACCTCACATGAATTTATCCTTTTTTATCAGTCTAGAGGCATTCGTAGAGAGTTTACAACTCCTTATACCCTAGTACAGAATGGTGTAGCTGAGAGGTTGAATAGAACTATTCAAGATAGAGTAGTCTCTATGTTGCATCATGCAAACCTTTGAAAAGGCTTTTGGGCAGAAGCAGTATTGACTCTAGTTCATGTGATTAACCTTTCGTCTAGTACTGCCAAAGGTCAGAAAGTGGCACAAGAGTTGTGGATAGGGAAGGCACCATATTATGATCATCTTTGAGTTTTTGGGTGTGAAGCATATATTCATATAGCCAAGAATCTTAGACAAAATTTGGATCATAAGTCAAAGAAATACATTTTCCTTGCATATGGTCGAGAAGGAAAATTTGGATATTTCTTATGGGATCCAGAAACACGGACAGTGATCAGAAGTAGTGATGTCATTTTCAATGAGTCTAAGATGCATAAAGAGCCCATTAAGTAGGTTGAAGTGAGAAGAGTGGTGTTTGAGGATACTAGTCCTCCCATTAGCATGCATAAAAATGTTGCACATAGGGATGTTCAAGAGAATGTCCATTGAGATCAGTCTGCACATGTTCCTATTCAGCAAACATTGAGACGTTGTACACGTGTCTCACATCCACCTCATAGATATGTTCCACGTTTAGATTTTGTTATGCTAAGAGATGTCGTTGAGCCTTCTTGCTATAAAGAGGCTATGCAGATAGGAATCATGTCAAGTGGGAGCATGCCATGAAGAGTGAGTTGGATTCTATTCACAAGAATGGTACTTTGGATTTAGTAACTTTGTTAAACGGTAGGAAAGCTTTACCATGTAAATGGGTATATAAGCTGAAATTCACATCAGATAGTGCTTCTCCAAAGTATAAAGCACGACTTGTTGCAAACGGTTTTAAGCAACAACATGGTGTTGATTTCAAGGAAATCTTCTCTCCAGTGGTCAAGATGACTACCCTGCGCATGTTGCTTGGATTCGTTGCAATGGAGGACTTAGAGCTAGTCCAAATCGTTGTGAAAACTGCTTTCTTGCATGGAGATCTTACATATGAGATGTATATGGAACAACCAGAGGGTTATGTAATTCGTGTCAAGAAAAGTCTAGTTTTTAAGCTTAAGAAGAGCTTGTATGTGAAAGAATTTGGAGAATCTTGTCGAAGGTAGAAAAGTGCGTTTCGAAGCGACGAAGTTTGGTCAAGCCAAACGGCACAAGACCAGCCCATGAGCTTATGGAGACTCAAATAGACCTTATAGTCATGATATAAGTGCAAAGATACACACTATGTACTTTGGAGCATCAAGGAGAATGAGTCGATACAAAACAGATAGGTTCGCGGGTTGACTAGCTCAAAAAACTTACTATCTATGGAAGAGACAATGAACTTCAAATGCCCATAGCGACCAGCATGATTACAATTAAAAAACATCCTTTTATGGGAGTGATAAACATAGGGTTGAGTGTATGGAATGCACAAAAGTATAAGGAATAATCAAAATATGCTATAGGAATGAATGCGACATTTACCGGTGGTACTTCCTATTTTTCAGGAATACGTAGAGATTGACCCTGAGGCAGCAAAACTCATATTTCTCCACCTCTGTTGAATGAAATGCTTTGAAAATTTACCAGCATAAACTAGACACTAATACCCTCCCAATGAGTCCTCTTGCACTCAATTTGGAGCTCTGAGGAGAGAGCAGCAGCCTTTGCAAGATTACAGTTGGCGAAGAAGATGATGCAGAAAATTGAAGGAGCAAGACAATGATGGTCACAAGTGTATGTATATTGCTTCCATGTAATGTACAAGTGATTTCAAGTCCTTATATAGCCTATAGGAGTGTTCCACGACTTTTAAAACTTGAATTTGAATTCAAATGAAGGTGGGAATGGTTGTTGGAGGGAATCAATTCACTTTCCTACAATCTAGGAAAAGTGAAGATCTTGATTGATCTACTTTTAGGTGATTGATTGCTTGATTGAATGCAACTTCAACCACCACAAATTCGTGGGATTTGGGCTCTATCTTTCTACCTTTACATGTGTAAAGCTCAAGGCTTTTACAATGGTAAATGAGCCATCAAAAATCTCTCAAAAAAATACAATAAATTAGCATATGAAAAAGAACTCTCCAACGGATATTCTTTCGACACGATAGCCTTTGATGTAGATCAAATCCACCTCAAGCATAGTGTAAGCTTGATGTTCCAACAGCTCTCCCTCAAGCTAAAGTATGCTTGAGTCTTCATTCTTTGATAGGTTGAATACCTGCCATAGCTTTGAATCTACAAAGCTTTATTCCATCAAGTGCCTTCTTCATCATATCTGCTCCTTGCTTTTCAGTAGGAACAAAAGAAATGCCAATCTCCTTTGCCATGAGCTTCTCCCTGATGAAGTGGTAATGGACTTCTATGTGCTTGGTTCTCGCATGGAAAATAGGATTTGCCGCTAGATGCATGGAACTTACATTATCTCCAAATATGTGAGCTTTGGAACTCACAAGTCCCAAATCTGTATACAGTGCTTTTAACCATATTGCCCCTTGCGTTGCTATCGTCAAGCCTCTGTACTCTGCTTTAGTTGAAGATAAGGCAATTGTTGGTTGCTTCTTGGAACTCCATGACACTAGCTTCGAACCTGCAAATGCTAAGTAACCTGATGTACTTTTTCTGTCATCCTTAGCTCTTGCCCAATCTACATCTGAGTAGATTTTGATATCCAAATATGAAGAGTAAGGATAGAATATACCTTTGTTGATTGTACCTTTGAGATACTTAAGTACTCTCTTAGCTGCATCCATGTGTGGTCTTCTCGATGAGTGCATGAACTGACTAAGCACTCCCACACTATATGAGATGTCTGCCCTTGTATGAGTAGCATATATCAAGCTACCTACCAAGCTTTGATACTCTTTAATAATGTCTTCAATTTTCTCACCTTCATACACTAAGTTTATGATTCATCTCCAAAGGTGTACCTGCAGGTTTAGTGTTCTCCATTTTGAACTTGAGAAGAAGATCCTAAATGTATCTTCTTTGAGTCAAATACATTCCTTCGTCTGTGTATATCACCTGCATATATCCTTCAAGGTTCTTTCATTCACATGAGCAAGTCTCTTATGCCACACTTCAAGCTCACTTAGGGTTTGAGACCCAAAGTTGAATAGAGCTATGTTCCTGGTTTCTCCTACTTCAAAAGTAAAGAGCCTACCATGCTTCTCACCTCGGGCTATCTTCTTGAAGCCTTGACATGAATCTTCCACAAAAGCTCCATGTTGGGTGAACCTAACTTGCAAGCCTTTTTCAACTATTTGGCCTACACTTATTAGCTTTTTAGTGATAGTGGGTACATAGAGAACCTTACTTAGAATGTTTGTCCTGCCATTGGAAGCTTTGACATTACCAATCTTCTCCACATTGTGCTTTGTGTCATCCCCTATTTACACTTCATGTCTATGCTTTGGACTTTCCAAGTCAGATAGAAGAGCAATGTTGCCTGCAACATGATTCGAGCAACCTGAATCTATGTAGAACAAATGATCATCTTCTTTACCTTCTTTGTGGCTTAGATTCATAAGATGTAATGAGTCTTCATGTGGTTGATCTTTTGAATAATTGTTGTAGTCCCTTCTATCATAGCTTCTATTGTTGTTGTTGAAGTTGTGTCCACCTCTGCCTCTATTGCTGCCATATCCACCTCTTCCACTTCCTTTCTGGGTCTTCCCATTGAACCAACAATTCTGAGTGGTGTGGTTGGTCTTATCACATATGGCACAAGGTTGAACATTCTGACCTTTGGCTTTGTCTTGCTTCGGTCCTTTCTTCTTCCCTTTCCACTTGCTCTTGCTTGCGAAGTTGGCTTGAGAAGTCTCTTCTTCATCTTCTTCCTTCTTCTTGCCTTTCTGCTCCTTATCCTTCTTATCTGCATATAGAGCACTATTTGAATTACCATGATAGGAGTTACCTTCCTTTATGCTACTGTTGGCTTCTTGATTGAAGAGTTGTCCAAGAAAGATGTTGAAGTGTGGAGTTTGCACATCCATGATGAGATCATAAGCCATCGTGAAGGATTTCCATTGCTTATCACTTCGAATGCCGTTGAGAATTTGCCTCATGATGACCTCTTCTTCAATGAGCTCTCCAATGGATGCTAACTGATCTGCAACCTCTTTGACCTTGGTGACAAACTCTGTGATGGTTTGTTTAGGCATCTTCTTCATTTGGTTGAACTCGTTCCAAAGATGGTTCTTTCTTGCTTTGGTACTAGCAGAAAAGAAAGTCTCCAGGGCATCTCAAGTCTCTTGAGATGTCTTGCATCCTCTAATATGTGGTAATAGAAAGTCAGAGATAGAGTTTAGTATGTATGACCTTTCTAGAGCATCCCTTGCGCACCAAAAGTGTGAGCTTATCTGTCTCCTCTTGTGTAGGTCCTCCTTTGGATCTTGGAATAGGCATAGCTTCATCACCTGCTACAATTCCATGAAGATTTCTACCTTGCAAATAGGCCTCCATTCTGATTTGCCAAGCCGCATAGTTGTGTTGATCAAGCTGCTCGATCACTGAGGGAAAGCCGTCACCCATCTTGATCTAGCTCTGATACCACTGAAAGAATTTGGAGAAGCTTGTCGAAGGTAGAAAAGTGCGTTTCAAAGCGACGAAGTTTGGTCAAGCCAACCGGCACATGACCAGCCCTTGAGCTTATGGAGACTCAAATAGACCTTATAGGCATGCTATAAGTGCAAAGATACACGCTATGTACTTTGGAGCATCAAGGAGAATGAGTCGATACAAAACAGATAGGTTCGCGAGTCGACTAGCTCAAAAAACTTACTATCTATGGAAGAGACATTGAACTTCAAATGCCCATAGCGACCAGCATGATTACAATTTGAAAAAATCTTTTTAAAGGAGTGATAAACATAGGGTTGAGTGTATGAAATGCAGAAAAGTATAAGGAAGAGGCAAAATATGCTATAGGAATGAATGCGACATTCACCGGTGGTACTTCCTATTTTTCAGAAATACATAGAGATTGAACCCGAGGCAGAAAAACTCATATCTCTCCAAATCTGCTGAACCAAATGCTTTGAAAATTTACAGGCATAAATGCGGCACTAATACCTTTCCAATGAGTTCTTTTTAACTGAATTTGGAGCTTTGAGGAGAGAGCAGCATCCTCTGCAAGTTTACTATTGGTGAAGAAGATGATGCAGAAAATTGAAGGAGCAAGACAATGATGATCACAAGTGTATGTATATTGCTTCCATGTAATGTACAAGTGATTTCAAGTCCTTATATAGACTCTAGGAGTGTTCCACGACTTTTACAACTTGAATTTGAATTCAAATGAAGGTGGGAATGGTTGTTGGAGGGAATCAATTCACTTTCCTACAATCTAGGAAAAGTGAAGATCTTGATTGATCTACTTTTAGGTGATTGATTGCTTGATTGAATGCAACTTCAACCACCACAAATTCGTGGGATTTGGGCTCTATCTTTCTACCTTTACATGTGTAAAGCTCAAGGCTTTTACAATGGTAAATGAGCCATCAAAAATCTCTCAAAAAAATACAATAAATGAGCATATGAAAAAGAACTCTCCAATGGATATTCTTTCGACACGATAGCCTTTGATGTAGATCAAATCCACCTCAAGCATAGTGTAAGCTTGATGTTCCAACAGTATGTACTTAAACAGTCATCTAGAAAATGGTACCAAAAGTTTGATTCTTTTATGAAATCTCAAGGCTACCCTCGAAGCAATTAGGATCATTGTCTCTACACAAAGAGATGCTTAGATGGCAGTTTGATATGCTTGATACTTTATGTCGATGATATGTTGATTGCTGGGGAAGTCCTCTTATTCTTTGTCAGTTTTCAAAAAGAAATTGAGTTTAGACATGTAATATGAAGGATTAGGGGGATGCCAGACATATTCTTGGCATGCTCGTGATAGGAGTAAAAGATGCATATACTTGTCTCAAAGTGAGTACATATCCAAAGTACTTCAGCAGTTCAATATGCAGGGTGGAAAGGCATTGAGTACACCTTTACCCACATGTGAAATTGAGCAACAATAATTGCCCCAAATCAGATGAAGAAAAGGAATTCATGACCAAGATTCCCTATCAATCTGTTGTTTGTAGTCTCATGTATGCTATGGTAGCTACGAGACCAGACATTGCATTTGCAGTGTGAGTTGTGAGTAGATATATGTCTTATCCTGACAAGAAACATTGGGAAGCAGTCAAGATGATTTTGAGATATCTAAGTGGCACTAAGGACAAGTATCTATGCTTGGGTAGAGGGAAAGCATCCATTATTGGTTACACAGATTCTAATTATGGTCCTTGTGTAGACAATCGTAAGTCTATATTAGGGTACATTTTTCATTTTGCTGGAGGTGCTATCTCTTGGAGATCTCGTCTTCAAGAATGTACAGCTGTTTCCACCACAGAAGCAGAGTATGTTGCAGCAAGTGAGGCATGTAAGGAAGCATTGTGGCTTTCTCCTCTTGCTTGTGATATGGGTTTACCTCAACATGTACCTTGCTTGCTTAGTGATAGTTAGAGTGCCATTGCTTTGGCTAAGAATCTGGTCTATCATGCAAAGACCAAGCACATTGAGGTGAGGTATCACTTCATTAGAGATTGCTTAGCCACTGAGCACATTATTCTTGAGAAGGTGCACACTCGAGATAATGTTGCAGATGCTTTGAATAAAGCTCTACCACAAGATAGCTTTTGACAGTGTTGTTACTTGATGGGGTTACTTGATTCTTGATCTTACACAGTGACTTATATACTATGTAACATGCCCATAAGGTGGGAGGTATCATTTATATACTTATACTCGGGTATTATTTATTATTCTTTATTTTTCTCCCATAGTTACTCTGGCCATGTTGGTCTTTAGTGGGAGATTGTTACCGTTAGTGTCCATGTGAAAGGCCAAATGGCCACCGGACACTTCCTTGTATATTTTCTCTAATAAAACGTATAGTGGCTTGGTTAGTCGCAGACTATAAGTTTGACAGCATTTGTAAGACCTAAGAAGTCTTTCTTCATGCTCCTCTGTGTACTGTGTTTTCTGTGTATTCTCTAGTATCTATGCAAAGTACTATGTGCAGCCTTAGGAGCTCAATTTTCTACTCCGAGCATATCATCGTGGAGCTCTCGAGAAGGAGAGTGTGCTGTGATGCATCGACATCGAAATACTTCATAAAGCACATATAATTCCATTATCAATTTGTAAGAGAGAAGCTTATGGCAAAGGAAATTGACATTTCATTTGTTCCTACTAAGAAGCAAATAGTAGACATGATGACAAAGGCACTTGATGGGATGAAGCTTTGTACATTCACAACTATGGAAGGTATTCAAACTATTAGAGAATGTAGACTCAAGAATTCCTTAGTTTGATGGGGAGTTGTTGGAAAATCAAAATTTAATTATGCTTGAGGTAGACATGATCTACGTCAAATCTAATATTTACATGCTATGCATATGCCTTGAAGAATAGCACTTATGTGCACATATTTTCTTTGTATTTGTTGGTTGATCATTGTTGATAAGTTTAGGTTGTGATGTGTGTGAACACCGTAGGACTATCGGGGCACTTTTTTCCCTCTTTAGGAGGTTTTCCCCCTCAGCTTGTATATATTCATATAGCCCTAACGCGTTACTTATCTTTGTAAATTGTAGTGGTAATACATTCAGTATTATGTGTTGTGCTCCAACATTCTTCTTCTTCCTTGTGGCGTTCCTGTGCATTATTAGACCTCGAACTCCAACAATTGGTATAGAGCAGGTTGTGGCTTCATCTAGGGCATCGTCGACACCCCTCTAATCATGATCTCAAAATCGTGCGAAATTTGGTGAGCATACTCAAGGCGATTAGCATGTAAACGCTGCTTCCCTTTGTGGTGACAGAATCATGATCTAAGCTCTTTTCAGCCTCGGAATGCACTATCACAGTGCTTACGTAGGCTATTTCATCATTTTGTGCCAAAGATATATATAGGTTTCAATTCATAAGTATAAGCGTATGGAACTCTACTACAGGTCTAGTGGAACTCATCAGGGTAGTTCTGTTCAACTTTTTCATATACAGTCTTTTTTCTATATCAGGGTATTTTAGTCAGTGCCCATTGCTAAAATTAGTGATGTATTCCATATGTTGAGTATTGAGGATAAGTTGGATGACACCAATTAACCATTGTGAGCTTGTATGATGTGACATGTATTGGTTGCAAAAGGACTGTGGAACATTGTGCAGGGTGTTGAAAAACGTCCTATTACACATACAAATAAAGGTATTGAAGATGGAATTGAAGATGCTGATATTCTTCAGATTCCTATTTGTGTTGTGGTTTTTGTTTCACCTACTGTAGAAAAAATTTGTTGGATTGGCAGAGATGCTCTGGAACATACATTAATAGCCTTGTTTGTCAATCATGCCATTATTCCTCACATTCACTCTTGTAGAATAGCTAAGGATGCTTGGGATACACTTACCACATTGTACCAACCTAGGAATGAGGCTCATGTTGTTTGCCTTCGAAAGCAGTTGGAGGGTGATCATATGAATGAAGGTGATTCTATGGACAGTTTTCTAATAAAGATCAAGTATTTGAAGGAATAACCGGTATTACCAAAAGCTCCTACACAAGCTGATCAAGCAAGAGAGCAAGAATGGATCGAAAGGACACAAGAGTTTTGTTTATTATCTCACAAATAGTTTTGAATACTATGCTTCGACATATAAGAGGTTTGAATACTAGTCGAGAGGCTTGGGAGTCTCTAGAAATGTTCTTTGCAACTACCAATAGAGAAAGGCAAAGAAAATTCATTGGTGAGCTCACAAGAGTAGAAGAGAAGCCACGAAAATCAGTTAATGATTTATTCTTGAGGTAAATTCACTTCATGAAGTATTAGCCTCTATTGATGCATCTCCTAGTGAGGATATAAAGTTTAATAGCATGTTAAATGGCTTGAGAGAAGAAGAAATATGGAAGTCTTCATTACATCTATCATGACTCAAGAGAATCTACCATCCTTTGAACATTTACAAATGTGCATGATCACTGAAGAAATCAACATAAGAAGGTTGAGATCAGATGGAGTAGGTGAGTATTTTTCTAATCACTTTCTTACATATTTAGAGGAAGAAAGAATAAAAAAGGAGACTACAAATAGATACACACTTCAAAAAAATGGTGTGGTTGAAAGAAGAAACAGGTCTATCTTGGAGATGGGTAGGTGCGCGTTAAGTGAAAAGGACTTACCACTTACTTTTTGGGCTGAAGCATGCAATATGACAGTTTATGTGATAAACAGGTTACCAGCTACTCAAAGTCATGTACAAAAAGCAACTTATGAATTGTTTTATGGATCAAAACCAGATATTTTTTAAGCATATGTTTTGTTCATGTTCCACAACAGTTAAGATCAAAGTTGGATCCAAGGTCACAAAAAATGATTTTCATTGGTATGGTAGAAGGGCAACCAGGATATAGATGTGTGAACCCAGATATGAGAGAGGTAATTGTTTTGAGAGATGTTATTTTTCATGAAGATAAATCTTGGTATAAACATGAAGTGGAGATAGATGAAGAAGACACTACAAGAAGTCATGAAGAAGAGCCAAGTTCTCCAAGCTCATCAGAGAGTCAAATTACACATGAAAAGGTAACTCCCCCCAATCAGAAGTTGAAGAAAATTCTAGATTTAATTTCAAAGGAAATTGAGTCACAGGAAGAAGAAAGTGAAGGTTCTATAGCAAGAAGAACTCAATCTTGAAGGCAAGAAAAGTATGGTAGAACAAGAAGTCCATAAAGGTATCCAATAAGAGAAAGAAGGTAGCAGCAAAGATTTTCTCATCAAGCTTATATGGAAAAACTTCTTGCAAAGCAAGAACCAACAACTTTTAAAGAATCATGAAAGGTAAAGAAATGGGTTAAAGCAATGGATGAAGAAATGATAGCTTTGTATGAGAACAATACATGGAGTCTAGTTCCAAGGCAACCCAACATGAAGTAACCAATAACAAATGGGTTTACAAGATAAAGAGAAACAATGATGGTTCAGTAAGTAGATATAATGCAAGGCTTGTTTGTAAAGGTTATGCACATAGTTATGGCAACCATTATGAGGAGACATTTTCTCTTGTTGCCAAGATATCAACAATAAGGACATTAATAAGTGCTGCTACAAGCAAGGTATGGAATCTTTATCAATTAGATATAGAAAATGCATTTCTCAATGGTGATTTAAAAGAAGATGTGTACATGGAGCAACCAACATGTTATGAAGATCCCAAGAAGCCTACACATGTATGTAAACTCTTAAAAGCATTGTATGGTCTTAAACACGCTCCAACCGCTTGGAATTTTAGATTGGTAAAATTTCTTGAAAAGCAGGGATACAACTGTTCAAATGTAGATACTTCTTTGTATGTTAAGGTTGAAGGATCATTGATCGTTTATATCTCAATTTATGTGGATGATTTGATAGTAACATGAAACAATGAAGGTGAGTTAGCTAGAATGAAAGTTGAGCTTGGATCTGAATTTAAAATTTAATATTTAAGAGAATTGATGTACATGCTTGGAATCGAAGTTATGAAGAAGGTAGATGGTGTATATCTTCTACAAAGGAAGTATATTTCAGATTTGTTAAAGAAATCTGGGATGGAGCATTGCAAGAGTATCAGTAATCCAATGGAACCCAATGTGAAGTACAATGTTGAAGATGATGAACCTTTTGAAGATCCACTTATCTAGAGGTCTTTGATTGGTTCTCTTATATATGCAACTTTAACAAAGCCGGATATTAAATTTAGTGTAAGTACATTGTCTCAATTCATGAACAAGCCCACATATGTTCATATGTAAGCAGCTAAAAGGGCCTTTAGATATATGAACGGTACATTAAATGAAGGTTTGGGCTATAAATATCATGAATATGTGGATTTGAAAGCATACAATGATGCAAATTGGGTTGGAAATAAGGATGACAAAAGGACTACAAGTGGATATCTAATATTTGCAAGTAATGATTTGGTTTCATGGAGTTCTAGAAAACAGCCCAGAGTAGCACTTTCAAGCACGGAAGCTGAATATAGAAGCCTTACAAATGCAACATGTGAGATTGTGTTGAAGATTTATGAAGATACGAATCTATCTAGAGCATGCCCACTACTCTTTGGAGATAATCTAAGTTCATTATAGCTCGCGTCTAATCCATTGTACCATGAAAGAACCAAACACATTGAAGTACACTACCAATGTATCCAACAACATGTGATGAATGAAGATATTGATATTCAACATGTTGGAACTAAAGATCAATTAGCAGATATACTCACAAAAGTAGTGGATGCTTAGAAGCTCAAGCAAATCAAAGTTCTACTTGGAGTCAAAGTTTTGGATTTATAGCTTGAGGGGGGCAATGTTACATAAGAACAAGATCTAAAGTATTGTTTTTTAGGTTTATAGATTTTATTATTTATGATAAATAACATGCGGAGGTGCTCACATCTCCAAATTTAGAGTAAAAGTAGATAAAGGTAAGAAGGAAAAGAGAGGTGTCTATTTTTAGACAAGGAAGGCGCTTTTGTTGATAACCTCTCAATAAAAAGAGTGGTTCTCTTAGTGTAGGTGGCCAAATACAATGATTCTTGCTGCATTGCAAAGCTTACAACTTTATTATATAAGTAATTTGGTCTTTGTACAAAATTTAATTCAACAACCCCACGGAAGGCGGCATGTTTTGATATCTTCTTTCTTATGTGTATCCGATGTCACATCAAAGACCTACCTCTCTTCAAACTTTCATATCTCGATCGTTATGAGGTCTTTTTGAGTGATTTCACTTGGAGGAGTTTCATCAGCTTCATAATTCCTATTGTTATCAAAATTGATCATAGACTGTTGCATTTGCTTGTTGATGTACATCAGTTTTCAATTCAGATAGTTAGTCATACCTTACTGTTGCAAGCTTCCACATACCTTGACTTTGATCTATTTGATTGGGAGATATACTCCACTTTTTTTTCCTTTTTTGTTTCTAACGCATGCTACTCAGAGTCTACTTTCAAAATATATAATTATTTCTAATAAATTCTACTCAAAAAGTTTTCTGGTGATTGTTTAGCTAGAGTGATCCATTTTTGTTTTCTTCAAAGTTTGGAGGAAAGTTTGATTTTTGAAGTTTGGAAATATTTGTTTAATCTTTTGAAAATCTTGGGAGGTCTCATCACGTTTTGTTGTGTACTTTGATTTTTACAAGTTTGTAAACATAAGAGGTCCATTATGTGTGTTGCACATCAAGCTTTTCGGGTTAGTCGGAAGAGCAAAGGAAAATGGAGCTCTTCTACTAGTAAGTAGAAATATGCAAATGTTGCACATTCGAAGAAGGAAGACAAAGATGATAAGAAATAAAAAAAGGGGAAACTATTTTGTAAATACTATAAAGAAAATCATCATTTCATTAAGAGGTGTCCGAAACGGGCTACTAAAGAGGCAAAGAAGAAGGAGGTCGGAATGGTTGTTGCAGAGGCCTCTACACCAAAAACAAAGTCTGCTAATCTTGTGCAGAATGAAGAATGAGTGTTTACTACTATTTGCAGTTTTGATCCATCTTCTCATGAGCAGTGTATGTGTGCACTAGACTCAGTTGTTTGGTATTTTGATAGTGGAAAAATAAAAAATATTACCTCGAAGCAAAATTTCTTCACTTCAGTTGAGCCTGACCCTACAAGGAATACTATCACATGTGCTAACAAATCCTCTTATCCTATCATGGAAGTTGATAAGATCATTTTAACTCTTGCTGATGGTAGTTCTTTCACCTTGTTAGATGCTTGATTAGTGCCAAGGATCAAGAAAATCTATTATCAGTTTCAACATTAGCCAAGATTGGCTTTGTTGTGAAATTTGTTGATGATAGATGTACAATTTATGATCTCTCGAATGGCCATATGATTATTGCTTCTAGCATTATCTCATGGATTGTATAAGCTCATAGACTATGAAAGATCTGTGAATGATTCGACATGTGTAGTACATGATTCTTAGGCTATGTCAGATGCAAACCTTTGGCATGCATGCTTTGGTCATCTGAATTCTCCTGGTTTGCTACGCCTGCAGAAATCTGAAATGGTTTCCTCTTTGCCCAACTTGAGGCACCCGAAAAACATATCTATGAAGGATGTATTTTGGGAAAAATGCAATGTTCCTTCTTTCCAAAAGTTGGTTAACTTAGGGCCACTAAAAAATTGAAGCTTGTACATAGTGATGTCTCTGGTCCTATGCAAACATCTTCTTTTGGAAATTATCTTTACTTCGTGACTTTCATTGATGAATTTCCCAAGCATGCATGGGTTTATCCACTCAAAGAAAAGTCCAAAGTGTTTATGTGCTTCAAACAGTTTTTTCTTTGGCTGAAAACCTATCAGCATGTAGAATGGGCACCCTCAGTTCTGATCGAGTGGGGGAGGGATTTATGTCTTTTGACTTTATTACATTTCTGGCTGAACATGGGATAAAACATCAATGTATAATGTTGTATACACCTCAACAAAATGGAGTTGCTGAATGGAAGAATAGTTCATGGAAATGGTGAGATGTATGGTCAAGAGTCAAGCTTTACCACATAGTTTCTGTCTTGAGGCTATCATGTGTGCAACGTATGTACTTAACAGGTGTCCCACTTGTTGGAGGAGATGCATGGATACCTCAAGGAAGTGAGGTGGTACTCCTAAAACTTGCTTTGTACCTACCCCTAATACACTTTCGAGTTATATAGTAGGCCCTTTTATCTTGCAAATGACACCAAGAAAGTACCTATGTACTTTGACGTTGATGCTTGAAACAATTGAATCAAAAGAGACTACTTCAAGAATAGCTAGTGTCACAAAACTTGTTATTTTAGATCATACACCTGCTCGTTCTTTTGCTCGAAGCTCACAGTAGAGTAGCAATTGATGAAATTCCTTTTGAGGGGAATTCAATTAGCTTAGATAGCTAATGATTTCATGTGGAATCATCTAAAATGATAAAAATATGCTCTGAGAAATAAGTTTAGCAATCCAAAGCTTAGCCCCAATTTCTTAGGGACTAACTAGTAGATGACTAGTGAGCACTTTGAAGATGATTTCTCCTAGACACCTAAACCAAATGCTTTGGGCTTTTGATAACACAAAGTAGACTTTAGGCTGGCTCCAACAAGCCAAAGATTAAAAAAAATGGTTGAGCATTCACGGAGATATGACCAGAGAAATTTGACCATTGTGAGTAGTCATAGCAGACAAGTAGATAGAGATGTTCAATGAGCTATATGTATTATATGACATGATTTTAGATGATCATTGGCATTGTAATGATGCTCAATGTGGATGGACTCAGTGAGCTATGGTGTGAGCCACTCACCTTCTACAAATGTTCAAGAAGGGAGTTCTAAATGAGGCCACACTACTGCGAGATTTACAAAGGCTTTTTATAAGATTTTTCTTCTAAGTTTGAATTTCAATTCAAACTTAGCTCCAACTAAAAGTGACTCCATTGATTTAGGAGTTATTCTCTCAAACACAATTCATAACCAATGTTCCTCCAAACTCCACAAGATACAAACCTTTACAAGATTCTTCCAAAATTCAATCTTTTACAATGGTAAATGACCAAGTGATTACAAACTAAGGTTTACATGCAACATCAAGTGATAGTTGCACACATTGTCTTCTAAGCCAAGTGTGTAGGCTTGATCATTTGCACCAACAGATCCCCCTCAAGCCAAACATCTTGGCTTGCATTGGTTCATCAATCTTCTTGAATATCCTGCAATCCAATCATGGTTTTAAACCTGCAAAGCTTAGTACCATCAAGTGCTTTGGTTAACAAATCAATACACTACATATTTGTAGATACATAAGCTAGTTGAATCTCTTTGCTCAATAGTTTCTCTCTAACATAATGATAGTGAACTTCTATATGCTTGGTTCGTGCATCATAAATGGGATTGTTTGCAAGATGCAAAGAACTAGTGTTATCACCAAAGATCATTAGTGAATGAGTGTGAAGTCCCAAATCTGAGTAGAGCAACCTAATCCAAATAGCTTCTTGTGTAGCATTTGCTAATTCCCTGTATTTAGACTCTGCTGAAGATAGAGCAACAGTTGGTTGTTTTTTTTGAAGACCATGAGATGGGCTTATCACCTTTGAAAGATAAATATCCAGAAGTACTTCTTCTAGAATCCTTACATCCTACCCAATCTGCATCTAAGTACAACTTAATATCCAAATCTGATGTGTATGGAAAGTAAAGACCTTGATTTTGAGTACCTTTGAGGTACTTCAAAATTCATTTAGCAGCTTCCAAGTGAGGTGCTCTAGGTTTATGCATGAATTGGCTCAGAACACTTACTCCATAACATATGCCAATCCTTGTTAATATTGCATAGTTTAGACTTCCAACTATGCTTTGATAACCTACAATGTCTTCAAGCAAATCACCTTCATGAGCACTCAATTTATGATTTACCTCCATAGGGGTGCTAGCTACTTTTGCATCCTCCAAGTGAAACTTCTTCAACATGTCCTGCATATATTTCCTTTGAGTGATGTAGATTCCAGAGTTATTGTATACTAACTCAAGTCCAAGAAAATAGTTCAAAACCCTAGATCACTGATTTTGAACTCCTACATCATCTGGTTTTTTATTTGTTTGATTCCATTGGCATCACTTCTCGTAAGAATAATGTCATCCACATATACACATAAATATATCATTTCTGACTTACTCCTCTTGAAAAATAGAGAAGAATTTATCTTGCTCATCATGAATCCTTGGTCTTGAAGATAGGTTGTTAACCTATGGTTCCATGCCCTAGGTGCCTGTTTCATAGCATAAAGATCTTTCTTCAATTTACACACATGATTTACCTTGTGTGGATCTTCATAGACAAGAGGTTGAGGCATGTAAACCTCCTCTGAAATCCACCCATTGAGAAAAGCATTTTTCACATCTAGGTGTACAAATTCTAATTTCTAGATTCAACTACACTTACCAATACCGTGATGGTTTGCATCTTGCCATAGGTGAAAAATTTTCTTCATAATCTACTCCTTTGGTTTGTGCAAAACCCTTAGCCACAAGCCTAGCTTTAGAGGTGTTTATGGATCCATCTGAGTTTTTTATATTTAGTAAATCCACCTAGAACCAATTACATTCATTGATGCTTTCTTGGGTACTAGCTCCCAAGTGTCATTCTATTGGAGTGTTTATATTTCTTTATCCATAGCCTCCTTCCATTATGCTTTCGTACTTGCTTCCTCATATGGAGAAGGTTCTTCAAGTGATGAATCCTTAGCAAGATAAATAGAATGCTTAGTGACTAATGAAGTATCATACCCATATCTGATTCGCTTCTTACTCTCTCTTTGTGATCTCCTTAAGGCTTGGTTGGATGACTCAGGTATGTCCTCCAACCTCTTCTCTTGACCTTGGCTTTTGATTTCCATGATTTAAATTCTTCCAAGTTGAGGGTGTCCTCATCATTTGATTTGATGTCTTCAATTGTGCTTGGCTCCTCCTTGGTGAGGCTTGGCCCTTGCATTCACTTTCAAACCAAGAGTCATTCTCATCAAACATGACATCTCTACTCACCATAAATCCTTTGTTGGATGGATTATAAAACCAGTATCCTTTTTTATTTATAACATACCCTATGAAGATTCATTTCTCTGCCTTAGGGTCTAACTTACATCTAATTTGAGATGGAACATGCACATAAGCAACACAACCAAATACTCTACAGTGTTCAAGTGATGGTCTCTTACCATGCCATGCTTCATAGGGGGTCATCCCATCAATGGACTTAGAAGGTAACATGTTAATAAGATAAGTGGCAGTAGAAACACTCTCTACCAACAAGTAATTAGGCAACTTCTTTTCATTTAGCATAGATCTAGCTGCTTCCACAATCAATGTGTTCCTCCTCTTTGCTACTCCATTTTGCTCAAGAGTATATCTAGTAGTGATCTCTCTTTTGATACCTCTCTCCTGCAAAAATGCATCAAACTCATTGGAGAAGTACTCACCTCCTCCATTTGACCTTATCCTCTTTAAGATTTTTCCTAATTGATTTTTCACAAGTGTCAGATACTTCTTGAAACAACTGAACACTTCATCCTTATGTTTCATGAAATACAAGATAGTCCACCTACTGAAATCATCATTAAATGATACATAGTACCTTGAGCCTGAAATTGAAGGGTCCTTGCTTGGTCCCCACACATCTATGTGGATAAGTTCCAAATATTCCTGATGCATATAAGCTTTCTTTGTAAAGGGTAACCTGTGTGATTTACCAAACTGACATGCACCACATTTATAGACTATGTGTTGCTTGGATACATTAGCTATCCCAAGTATAGATTGATCTCTACATATCTGCTTCAATGTTTTCTCACCAACGTGTCCTAATCTTTTGCACCATATCTCTAACTCAAAGAAGGTTTGATCCTTATAATTATAAATTGCAATGTTTCTAGTATCCTACAGCTCATATGTAAACAATCTACTTGTTTTCTCTCCCTTTGCAATTCTCCTAAATCCATGTTGGGGGTCCTCCACAAATGCTCCAAATTTATTGAGCCTAACCTGCAAACTCTTTTCCATCATATGTCCAACACTCATCAAATTCTTTGTGATAGTAGGTACATAAAGAACTCTGCTCAATAGATTTATATTCCCATCAGAAGTTTTGACATTTCCTACTTTGACAACTAATTGTTTGGTATCATCACCTATCTGCACTTGATGCTTTTTCTTGGGCTCTTCAAGATAAAAAAGGAGAGCTACATTGCCTACTACATGGTTTGAACAACCTGAGTCAATATAGAAGAGGTGCTCATCATTCATACCTTGTCTTCAAGCCATTTTCATAATGAGAAGAGAATCCTCTTGATCCTCTATATAGTTGTTGAAATCTTTTCCTGATTTGTATCCTCCTTGATAATTGTTGTTGTAATTGTTGTTCTAGCCATTGTTGTATCCTTGATTATGGTTGAATCTACCTCTTGATTGTGAGTAGCCACCTCTTTGAAATCCTCTTCCTTTTTGGATCTTGAAGTTGCTATAACGCTCACATGTGTGATTAGACAGTCCACATATATTGCATGGGGAAGAGTTGAAAGGTCTCTCCCTATGTTTCTTACCTCCTCTGCCCCTTCCTCTTGAATTCCTACCTCTCCCTGCATAATTAGCTTGAGAAGTAGCACCTTCATCTTCAACTTTCTTGCTCTTTCCTTTATCCTTAGACTTCCCTTTATCTGTATAGAGGGTAGAAGAATTGTTACCTCTTGATGGTTCTCCATTTTTTTGAGCTTGGCCTCATGGATGAAGAGTTGCCCCATGAGAGTGGTTAGATCAAGGATTTGCATATCCATATAAATATCCATTGTGGTTGTGAGCGATAAGGACTATCAGAGAATTTGCTACTTTATCCGAAATTAGTCCTTTGCTTCTATAATTCCCTTGGTATTCCTTATATCACAAGTCTGAGTTGTTGTATTAATTCGGGCTGTTGCACATGCCATCAGTGGCTAAGAATGTGATATTCTTAGTCACTCTCTTCAACTTTTCAGCCTCTCCCCTTTCTAACTTTTGGTCTTTTGATATATCTTTGTCTTCACACATCTGATCCTGTTGTATTGACTCGAGCTTGTTTTCTTTTTCCCTGTCTCACACCTAACTTTGTTGACCTTTGCTCTCTTCTATGTCAGCATTACCTTTCAAAGGCCCTATTTCTTGAATCTTCTTTGTCATCCTCTAGGAACTGATATCTTTGTTTACATAGCACGCATCCGGTGGATGAGGAGACAACTAGGACCTTCAGACAATTGGTTATCTTATCCGATGAAGGGTCCTTTGTGTACTGTCTCTCTTCCCTGCTTGTCTCACTTCACCACCTGCACCTAGTGGATAAGGAAGGTGTGTGCAACCTCCCATGAAATCTCTTGGTTGCTATCTTTCTTGATTTCCAATCCTTAGGACCTGGTTCTTTGGTGTTGCTGCCTGATGCGTGCCCCTACACAGCTTCCGACCTAGATATATCTTCATATATGGTATCTTTAGTGAAGCTTCTTTCTTGGTTTTCTTCTTCTTTTCTTTTTGTTGGACTCTCCTTCAACACTACCCCCTTGAACTCTGTCGTCCCCGATAGGCTTTGGAATGCGACGGGAGTACATCCTGTAGACCTTTTTCTCTGTTTCATTAAGCAGATTGGCTTCACATATCATCAGTTGCTTCCATTGTTCGGCTTTTACACCATCAGGATGACTAGGCATAATTGATAAATAAAAAATAAGGATATCCATGCATTGGTTAATGCCAATGAAATTCAAAAATGTATATTTTGCGTGTTTGAAAACTTTGAGTACTATAAGTATCATATTGAGGATCTTATTAGTCATCTTGATAGTTAGATCGGGTACTGTTGCATACCGATGGAGCCAAAATTCAATGGACTTCAACATGTACTCTTCGATCAGTAAATAATTGAGCGGTGGACTTGGAAGTAATGGATAATTCAACCATTGTTTATTGAGCGCACTAGTCTTTTGCATGTTGAAAAAGTCTTGCGCTTCACGACGACGAGGTGTTGGGCAAAAAGAAGGATTCACTTGTAATAAATATGGTGCTGCTTGCGAATGCACCCGCAAGGTAGGATTCTTTTCCAAAAAAGTCTTCTCCACCAAGGTTCTGTTGCTTCAAATTTTGCTTGTGTGTAATCAAAGATATTTTCTTTGAAGTTCAACTGCTCATCGGGATCTTTTTACATGGTCTACTTTATATACCACCGTGCTTGCTCTTTCAATAGCCCATACAGAATGTTGAATGGCTTTATCATCTTATCCAAATCTTTTCCTTTAATTTTGGCTTCCTTCATGACTTTGACCACTTCATTTTCAAAATTCTCTATCAATTGGGACACCAATAGTGCTCGTCCCTTTTGACCTATTTCTGCAGTATACAGCATGGGATGATCATCACATGGTTCGGCCGGCTTCTCTTTTAGTGGTGAATGATAGATCAAGGGAGATAGAGGACGTACCTCTACCTCGTCAGTAGGATTTCCTGGTTGTGGCTCTACTGGTGTCCTGATGCTTGCTTGTTGTTTTATTTGAGCTTCTATACGTTCATCCTTTTCTCTGACTTCATGAAGGGCTATGGTTAGCGCCTCTTTGGCCGCTAAAAGCTCATTGCCGATGGCTGTCATGCGTATACCTTTTTTCCCATTCTTCCTTCATGGTTTGCTCTTGTTTTAACAGATTTTCATATTTTGAAATCTGGTCTTCCAAATCCTTCTTGGCAATTGCAGATGTCCCTCGTTTTTCTCATGGTTGGTGGGATAGCAAGGCATTCATCAGTTCTTTATTCCTGTTGCATAAATTATCAGTTTCTTCCATATATACTTTGATTTGTGTTTGTAACAGATTGCTTCTGGCCTTCATTCTTTCCTTTTCTGCTTCACTAACTTTGTACTTTCTTTATAGCTCTATAAGTTGCTCTTGGAGTGTTTGATTCTTCTCCATTAGTGTAGTGCATTGTGCTCGGACTTCTTTGACTTCTGTTTCTTTGGCTAAGAGAGCATGTTGGACCTGGATTAATTGAGTTGACATATTTTCACTCATTACGTGGAATTGATTTTTTTTCTCTCATTGCCTTGTCATAGTCTACGTCTGTTTCCAACATTTGTTGTTGCGTATCCATTGTGTATGTATCATTTGTTTCAATATTGGTTTCAAATGAGTAACATCTAACTTTAACCACATTGTAAGTATGCTAGGTTCTTCCCCCGTTGTAACATCCTTCCCTTGTGCCACATGTAATGTTGTGTCATGGGGCTGCCGAATATGGAGTTGTATTTTTGGCTCCGCCCCTTGGGGTATTGTTTTACCTTGTGGCATATCATCAGGGATTTCAATCACCATGCGTTCCATATTTTGTTGTGGTAGTTTTTCTTTTTCCAGGTTAGTTTGTACTTCTTCCTTTATTGGTGTACCACATCACTTGGTGGTATAGGTGCTTCCTTTATGCTTATCCGAGATTGTTCATTCAATTGAATGAGGCGTATTTGCTCATATGATGCTACCTAGTTCTGTACATGGGAGTGTTGATTGTTGGGGGTGGTTTTGACTTGGTGAATCTCCATCCAGTCCTCATTGTTCATTTTTTATCTTATCTTTGTGTCCAAGGTGTCATTCTCACGACTAGATTCCTGATTAGAACGTGAATCATCCAGTCCTAATTCCTTGTATCTCTCAGCTAGTGATGGACTATGTTCCTTGTCATCCTTTTGTTGCAAGCATCTTGCCTGCCTATATTGATGTCCTGGGACACTGAGGTTGACTTGGCCTCGCATATAAGTATGCGTTTCTTCTAGTGTCCCGGAGAGATCTCCTTTTGTGATAGGAGGTTGGGTCAATGAAATCCTCGGTAGCATATGTGCATGCTTTGATTTTGGAGTTCCATGTGTTTCTTCTTCTCTGACTCGCTTAGCTCCTCGCATTGGTTTCTTAGAGCTGGTCCCTACTCCTGTCTGGATATGGCTGTTTTCTTTTTCTTTGGAATGGTGGCCGACTTTACATATTTTGCCATTTCACATCAATGGTAGACATTCTTTCATTTCAAGTGCTTCATAAATCAGCAAGGTCAATGCAGAACTTCCATTTAGAAACTTCTTCTAACTCCATTTCTTCTTAGCTTCAAATAGGCATTCTTGTATATATGGAGTGAAGTTGACTTGATTCCCGATTTGCCTCATAGCATGGGATAGCAATTGAACCACGATCTTTTTGAGGCGTATATCTGTTCATGTTGGGGAAACAAAAGTGCTGATGCACCAATCAAACTAATTCTTCAATATCTGTTTTGTTGATTTCCAAAAAAGTTTTCTTTTTAGCATCATGACATTTGTCTTTGAGATTTGTGAGACCATCTTGACTCCATCCAAAAGCTTTGTTGATGATTTCATGTGTGAATCGAATAGTTTTCCATGCACCTATTTTGTTGAGGACGTTAGCTTCCGTGATTGAGGGCTTATCTGTTGCGTGCTGGAGTGTGTTCATAACTTGGGTGCATCTTTGAAAATCCGGTAAATACATTTGGATTCACAGAAATGTGTCGATTGTAGCCCTTGTCCAAACTTCTGTGATGCTTGGTAGTCCCTGGATTATGGTTTGGAAGTCTTGCGACATTAATGGAAAGTAGTGATCCCTATCCATGATCTTGATGATGGCCATAAAGATAAGATTTGACACAGGTTGTTCTTCAAGGAACCAATGACCTCTTGCCTTAGTAATTGATTCCAAGGGAAGAATCAAGACCTCTTCCTCTTGTGTAGCCTGAGAATCTGGAAATGCCATCTGCACTCAATACATGCCATGATTAGTGTAAAAGTGGTTGCATTAATTATCCTCCACTTAGCCTTCATGGGTTGGACAACTCTCCGAGTGACTTGTGTTGTCCTCTCCCCATGGATGTCAAAAAGGTAGTACCTGGGATTTTTCACATATATATTTTTTTCCATTTCTTCCTGAAAGAAAACAAAAACGTTAGTACCTAGCCGAAGCTTTTTATTTTATCTTTAATTATTTTCCTTGGGATTATTGTAAAAGTAATCTCCTACTCCCTGAGAGTGAAATGTGCTTCACTAATAAGTAGAAGAAGAACTATGTGCCGAATGCAAGGCCTTGTAATGTGTCCCTACTATGCATGCTCGAGGTTCCTAGAACTCAAGATGTGTGCAAGCTAAAGTCTCTGGTCGATGTATGCAGATTGATCGACATTTAGGCATCGAGATCTGTTTTATTTTTCTATGGTTGACTGTATCTCCATTTTTTCTGGTGCTTGATGCGATTCTCACGTTATAATTCCGCTTTGCTAGTCCTTCATACTAAAATGACCATCTAGGTGTACACTAGGTTAAATGGAGTAGTTCCTATGGCTGTTTTGTATGCTACTCAGAATGCCCATACAATGTGTTGTAATTGCTTGTCCCAATCGGATCTTCCATTGTAAACAATCTTACTGAGGACTGTACACAATATTTTGAACTTTCAGCTTGTCCATTGGCTTGTGGGTGATAAGAAGCTAATTTCTTATGAATCACTAAGAATTCATTCATTATGGCTTCTACTACTTCATTGACAAAGTATGTACATCTGTCACTTAAAATTTTGATAGGAAATCCAAACCTAGTGAATATGTTTTCAAAGAGAAACTTAGCTATTTTCCTTGCATCATTCTTCTTGTTGCCTTGGCCTCTACCCATTTGGTCAAATAATCCGTTGCTACAATTATGTACTCGGCATGGGAACCTTTAGCTGGTGGGCTAATAGTCCTACAAAATCTATTTCCCTTTGGTAAATGCTCTGGCACTCATCATAGGCTTTAGTGGCATTTCATCTCTTCTAATTGGATCCTTTGTTCGTTGACATGTATCACATCTTAGGACATAAGTGGCTGCATCTTGATATAGAGTCGGCCACCGCATTTCAGCAAAGAGAATCATTTTTGCCGTTTTATCTGTAGAAAAGTGTCCTCCCGCAGCTCTTGTATGAGCCATCTCTAAGATCGAAACGTACTCATGTTCATGAATGCACATTCTTAAATGATTGTCCCTTCCTCTCTTGAAAAGTTGTTTTCCTATGAGAACATAATCCTTGCTTTCCTCCTCGAGGGCACATTTTCTTGCCAAATTAGCACCTTCTGGGTACTCCTAAGTTTTCAAGAATTTTACTAGAGACATACTCCACCTTGGTGCTACTATAGAGTAACATAGAGTTCTCTTTAGGCATTCTTTCTTGACAAGTGGGGCAAGTAGATACATAGTTATGTGTATCCCTGTAAGCCGCCGGATTGGCAATTGTAAACCTTTTTCTTTTCATATTCCGCACGAACCGAAAGGTCATTGCGTAGAATTGTAACTACTTATACATCAATGAAAGAATGCTTCGGTGACAACCAGAAGAATCGCCAGACTGTCTGTCTGGGCGATATGTTCTGTGGAGTTCCCGTAGTGTTGTTTTTGAGAATTCTGAGTAATACTATGTCTTTCTGTCTTGTTTGATTATCTACACTTGTACGGTAAAGACTGGGCTACGGTAATGTTTACAGTAAGTTAAGTATTGAATCATTGTTCCGTTAAGTTAATTACTGTAAGTCTGTGCTACAGTAGTGTTTACCTTGTGTGCAATGTACTAAGAACGTATTAATTCGTGTACGAGTCAGAAGTCTGTGAAAGAACCCATCGGAGTATTGGTAGTAATTCGTATAAGCAGAGCTTTTAATATTACTGTACTGAGAAGTGAATGATTTAAATGGGAAAATCAAGTTATAGGGCCTGTGTTTAGCAGACCCCTTCCACTCCCAAGAACCCGAAAATTTAAACGCGTCTCTGACGGCAACGCGCGTTTAACACTGGTGCCGTCTGTGGGAATGTGGCACCAGAGTGTTGCAAATTGATTGTGAGAAAGTGGCCATAGATTGTGAGTCAACAGTAAGGTGGAGAAGTACGCAAGTGTTGCAAAGGTGATATATGCCGGTTACTCGGTCCGGCGAGTGGTATCCGAAGTATAGGCGAGACCGACAGCCTTGGGTGGTACCGAATTTGTTAAGGACACCCCAAGGAGGAAGAAGCACAGATCGGTTAGGCCTGGTCATCGAAGAAGCGAAAAACATTAGTAGTGATTTCGGTAGCATTCCGGTGGAACATACTACAATTTCGATAGATTCCGGTACAATTTCGGCACAGTCTGCAGAAGATATAGTAACTTCGGAGTTTGCAAGGACGTAGTGTGTAGTTGATCCGACATCGTTTGGTCAGGATTCGAACCCGTCTGAGGATAGAGGTGTCTTGCCCAGAGAAGTCATTGAGGGTGAAAGAATACTCTGGAAATTAACAATTTTTCGGTGACAGTGTGATACTTCCTAGTGAATCTTCATTCCGGACACCACTATTCGGGGTAAGCTTGCCTATGTTTGATACCACAGAAGAGGATAGGCTATTCGAATTGGAAATCCGTAAAAGGCTGGAAGCTATTTTCAAGGAGAAAGGTGAGCAGTCTGACCATACAGATTCTGAAGAACAAGAAACGCCACCTCTGAACTCAGGGAATAGTAACAGTACCAATATTAGCGCCATGAGTGGACAACAACAACAACAACAACAACAACAACAATAGCAACAGCAATAGCATCAGCCACTTCCACTCCGGCCGGTTCCAATAGGAGTAACTTACACCGAATTCGGTGGATTTCCAGGTGATGATCATGATGCACATGTACGCACTTTTGAAATAAGTTATGCAGTGCTAAACCATCCACCCGATCTGGCATACAAGACCATCATATTCCAATCCACATTAGTTAATGAAGCAGCAAGGTGGCTCACAGAGTATGATTTCAATCATTTTGTTACCTATGAAGCGGTAAGGGATGCGTTTTTACAGAGATACTGGCTGAAGAAGAACCTTGCCAAAATCTCCGATTACTTGCAGAACAATAAACAGAAGCTGCACTAGACTGTGCAGGAATATGCCACCTTGTTTCAAACTCATTTGAGACAACTACTGCCGGCCCATGCCAACCTGCCGGATGATGTGATAACTCAGTGGTTTATTAACGGGTTAACCCCACAACTAAGATAAATTACGATCATCCGTTGTGTGGGAGATATGACACTAGATGCGGTTATTGCAATGGCCTTTGCAGCTTGAGCATAAGGTTGGAGGTTTTATCGAAGACCTGGAGTGATTGAAAGCCAGTAAAAATGTTGCAAAGGATCCGGCTAGACAGATGTACTGCACCAACTGCAAGAATTGAGGGCATACCAGTGCCACCTGTGCCCTTAATCAGTTGTATTGTGCTATTTGCAATATCACCGAACATTCCACCGAAAATTGTGCGTATAATGCCAAAGTGCAGGGACCAGCAGCTATAAATGCCATTATACAAGACCCAGGGCAGCCGACCATCCATTATGTACCACCTCAGATGAGAAACAATCAGCCGCAAGGATACATGAACTATCGAGGATAGCGGAATACAAATTACAATACAAATCGTTGGCAGACGGGAACATCACAGGAAGGTACTTCTTTGCCACCACCTCGTTGTCATTTTTGCGGTGAGTTTGGTCACATCCAAAGATTCTATAAAGATGCAGCCGAATATGATCAGAGGAAGAAAGAGCATCAGAATCCGATGACCAACATGGTCCATATCTCACTAGTAGAAACACAAGCCGCAGTGATCCAGACAAGATCCGGTAAGCAACTGCAACGAGCAGCTGAGGTGTTTGAACCGGGCATCCGTGAACAACAGAGAATGTATAATAAAGCTAGCGAATGGACCACCAAAGAGCCTACAGTGTTCCTAGATCCAATTCCGGTGACAGAGGTTCCACTGCCAAAGGAAGGATCACAGGAACAAGATTCTACCCCAGTAACAGGCGCATTATCTTCAGAATCAGTGAAAAGTATAATTCAAGCAGATCAGGCATGGGAAATTTTATCTAAGGCATCCATTACTCTCCCTCTTGGACAACTACTTGCACTAGTACCGAGAGTTCGGCAACAATTCCAGCAACAGCTCAGTCTTGGGTCTTTTTGCATTCCAGCGACGGAATCGGTACAACCGAAAGCTAATTCTATGGTGGATCATTCGGTCCCCTTAATTACGATATGGTACAAAAATCACAAGATTACTCAAGTACTAATTGATGGTGGGTCTGGTATAAACATAGCAACTATAGCACTTTGTAAGAAGTTGGGGTGGACACAAATCGAGCTTGTCCAAATTTTTGTAAGAATGGCCGACCAATCCCGAGTCCATCCGGTGGGACTCGTACGGGATGTCCCAATTACTTTGCAGGGTACAACGTATAAGATGACTTTTGTAGTCTTAGAACTACCAGAGTCTAGTCTTGACTATAATCTTCTTTTCGGTCGACCCTGGTTAAAACAGGCTAAAGTCATACAGGATTGGTCCGCACAGGAATTGACTTTTACGGATAACCACCGTAAATATGTTGTCAAATTGGATGCCATTCAGCCTTGCGAAATTCATGCTAGACCATATGTAGCAGAGCCGGTTCACATGTTGGATGGCTTATCTGACGATGAAGAAGATGCGTTTCTGAAGAACAATGAAGATCTAATTTCCTTAGGTACTGTAGATCGGCAATCTGTTGTAGACAACTGGAGTCCGGCAGCCTGTACGGTGTGCCTGTCACGGAAGAAGTGAAGACAGAAGATATTGTTGCTATGGATGAAGCTGCTCTATAACTTTTATAGTCAGCTGACGATTCAGGGAAACCTCGGCAATTCTATGTTCCAGAAGATCAGTTAGTCACCTATAATTTGTGTGATGAAGTTAATCCATGACCTGTCAAAATAAAGGCAGGATTGGCCGAGGCATTTCAAACAGATTTGATCCGACTATTGCGTGAGTATTCTGATGTTTTTGCATGGGATTACCATGATATGAAAGCTCTAGACCCTCACATCTATCAAAATCGGATCGTGCTTAAACCAGAAGCAAAACCAATTAAACAACCCAGCTACCGGATGAACCCTAACTATGCAGCACAGGTCAAGGCAGAGCTTGATAGGTTACTAAGGGTTGGATTCATCGTACCAATAGAACACGCTGAATGGATATCACCGATTGTTATTGTCCCTAAGAAAAATAAGCAGCTTCGAATTTGTGTGGATTACCGGAAATTGAATGCGGCCACGGTGCCTGATCCGTTTCCTCTTCCTTTTCTTGACACAATGCTTGATAGAGTGGCCGGACACGAGATGTACTCCTTTTTGGACAATTACAGTGGTTATAACCAGGTCAGAATGGATGAACAAGACATACCGAAAACAACTTTCATTACCAACTGGGGTGTTTTTGCTTGTACAGTCATGTGGTTTGGATTAAGAAATGCTCCTAGCACTTTTCAACGTTGCATGCAGGAAATCTTCTCACCCTATCTCACTTCTTTTATGCAAGTATATCTAGATGACTTCTCTTTATTCGGTAAGATGGTAGCACACATGTATCATTTACGGTGTTGCTTTGAGAAATGTTGTGAATAACGACTCTGCCTGAGCCCAACCAAATCTGTCTTTGCAGTTTCTTGTGGTAAGCTCCTTGGCCATATTGTATCTGCACAGGGCATACAAGTTGACCCAGATAAAGTTGCAGCCGTGTTATAAGCACCTGTGCCTACTACGCCGAAAGAAGTGATGCGCTTCTTGGGTCAAGTCCGGTGGCATGGTCGACATTTACAGTGGCTTGCCCATTTGGAAATACCCCTAAATCGGTTAATAACTAGTACTCCTCAACAATTTGATTGGACTCCGGAATGTCAAACTGCATTTGATTGTCTAAAAGGATTATTAACGCAGGTTCCAATTCTACAACCTCCTGATTGGGAACGCCCATTTCATGTTTTTGTAGACACATCGGATATAGCCATTGGAAGTGTTTTAATGCAGCAAACTGATAAGTGGTTTTCACCTGTCTATTATGCAAGTCGAAGGCTTGCTCCTTCTAAAAAGAATTATTCAGTGACTGAAAGAGAATGTCTTGGTTTGGTGTATTCTGTAAAGAAATTCCGGCATTATTTGCTAAGCCGAAAATTCATCTTTCATGTAGACCATGCTGCACTGGTGTATCTGGTTCGGCAGCAGCATTTAGGTGGTCGTTTGGCGCGTTGGGTTTTATTGTTACAAGAGTTCGATTATGACGTGATTCATTGGCCCGGCAATGCACATGCATTAGCTGATTTTCTCTCTCGGTTGGATTCCGGTGAAGCTTCGGTCGGTGTTGATGATACCACACCAGCAATTTACATTACTGAACCAACTAGTAATGAATCTGCAGAACCTCCTATGCCACCTACTTACTATGATCAGTTATTAACCTTTCTTACTGATGGATGTCTTCCCCCTCAAACTTCTCTTGCAATGAGGCGGAAAATTGCAGTTTACAGTCGCAGGTTTCGGTTGATTGCAGGATAGTTGTATTATATGGATCACACTAGGGTCTTGCTTTGTTGTATTCCTCCACATGAAGAAAACTCAGTTATCGCTCTGGCACATTCAATACCTTCCGGTGGACATTTTGTAGCAGATTTAACACACCGAAAAATTCTACAAAGTGGGCTCTGGTGGCCTACTATGTACAGAGATGTATCTCAGTTTGTGCAACAGTGTGACACTTGTCAGCGATCTGGACAGCCTTTACAATGCCACTTCTTCCCTCTACAACCTATATTACCTTTAGAACCTTTTCAGAAATGGGGTCTTGATTTTATTGGACCAATTACACCTCCAGCAATCCTTAGCAACAATCGCTACATTCTAACATGTACAGATTATGCTACCAGGTGGGCAGAAGCTTTGGCCTTACGGTCCGCTACAGCTATTTCGATAGCAAAATGTCTGATGAAGGACGTATTCCCACGATATGGATTGCCTTTGGAACTTGTAACAGATCAAGGCACGCACTTCGCTAACAATTTAATTCGAGTATTAACACATACTTTTCAAATTCTGCATAAATTCAGTTCACCATATTATCCTCATGCTAATGGCTTAGTTGAAAGTACCAACAAGACCTTGTTGAGTATGCTTCGAAAATTGATTGTGGAATCACCAGAAAGATGGGATCAGTTACTACCTGTAGTATTATGGGCATATCGGACTACCTACAAAGTTGCAACCGGATTGACTCCTTTCAAGCTTGCTTATGGATTGGAAGCAATCATTCCAATGGAAGTTGTATTGCCGAGTTTACGCGTGGCCATAACTCAGAAGTTGATACCCAAAGATTCTTTGCCATTTTGGTTGGACACACTCAGAGAACTAGATGAGCATCGCTGAGAAAGTTTTTTGACTCTTCAAGAAGTGCAGTTAAGGCAAGCTCGTACTCATGATCGGTATCTTAAAACTCTAGTTTTTACGGTGGGGCAACTTGTGTTGTTTTATAATGCAAAATCAAATCGTTCTGCTGGAAAATTCAAATTACGATGGTTTGGTCCTTACCGGATTACTGAACAAGTGGGCCCAGCTACTTTTCGGTTGACTACTTTGACCGGAGTCCCTCTTCCTAAAGTGATCGATGGTTCAAAGTTGCGACCGTATCACCAAGCACCTGATTCTCGCTGATGTGTTCTTCGTTTTTTTTCACGTGTTATTTACTTTCTTTTTTTGTTTTTGTGTGATTAATTAAATAATTCTGTAAATATCCTCGTTTTGATATCTAATTATAATCAACAGCTACCCTGCATTATCGATTCTGCACATGCATGCACGCCATAGTTATGTAGGTTATCATCTCAACATCCTATGATGATTAACAATTTCGATTGTCTCCCACTGCCGAGTATCTACTTAATCTTTTTCATTTCGCTGTTAATCGCTATTGTGTCTGCATGTCCTGTGTGCTTTGCGTTTTCTGTAATCATTGTGTATTCGTGCTACTTTGCATGCATATCATGAAAGCCCTAGCAAAATTTGTTACCTTCCGTGACAGACTTCCTCAGGACGTAAGTGAATTCTTGCATGTCAGAGGTTTGTTCAACTTCGCTGAATTGCCCTGGCATTCAGTGGAGTGTCATCCGTACTGTGCTCAGATAATCGCTGCTATTGCCGCCATACCTGCGACGAAGCAGAGTTAGCCTATTACGTGTTTCCCATCTCGTGTTGTAATCACCCTGTAGTCATTTGCTGCTGCTTTCCGACTCTCTTCGAAAGGATGAGAGAATGGCCCTAACCTTCCAATCACTACTATGATTCAATTGTTCCCTAGGTACTCTTCGAATGAGTATGCCATACTCTGTCACCCTCAGCCTGAACGAACAGCTTTGCAATTTTTAGTACCCATATTAAACTTACAAAAATGCACTTATGGGATTTCTCGCCCATTCTACTCGGTGATTGATATGGCTGCTAGAGAGCCTATCAATTTTGCTTCTTACTATTTCCGCCGCATTCACCGTGAATGCGTTACAGTCATAAAACACGTTAAGAAAGGTGATCTCCCACGATCACGTCTTCCCCACATCCTCACTTTTTTGTTTCCGGCCCTCCAAGCAGTGCAACCGCCTCCACGAGCTCCAATTTTATATCATGAGGAATCTGCTCAAATACTTGAAGACGACGAAGAAGATGATGAAGAACTCTTCCAGCTCCTCTGCCAAAAACGAATCCGGATAAGTTCGTCTGACAGTCAAGTGCAAGGGCCTACCACTGAAAATAAAGTAGACAAAAATGAAGAAGAGATTTTCCACGACACTACTACATCGATTCAACATGATTCATCCGCTCAGTCATCTCCAAACCAGCAACAAGATCACAGTGTTACTACTGATTCTAAAGACATATCTTCTAAGGAAGAATCTCAGCAGTAGTCCAAACAAGATGTGCAAGAAGATACGCAGATTATTGTTGCAGAAGTTTTAGTAGCTTTGATTGCGATAGTAGATTCTGCAGTTGTCCAACCTCAAGTGACTACGCAGCAACTCACCGAAAAAGTAATGGTGGCTAACACTCTGCAACCCACTCCTCCACCCATACCTCCACTTAAACCCATTGTCCCCATTCCACCAATTGTACCTGAAGCACCGGATTCATCATCCTCTTCACCTAACTATTCTCCACCCAATTCCCATCAACTCTTGACAGCTTCTTCATCTCAACCACGTCCTCCTCTTCTGTTTCCTTCAATACCTATGTTTACAAAGTTAGCATCTATGGATCATATGTTGATCCAACTATCGTAGCAACTACCATCACAGATGAAGGAGATTACTGATAATCTTAGACACGAATTACAACATAAAGTTGATGTTTTAGAAGCGGATATCATTCCATTGCAGGAAGAGGTAGATGCAGTGAAGGTAGAGAATCATAATCTGCACTTCCAGATTAAATAGCTTCAAGCACAGCTTACTGAACAGGAAACATTGATCAGTCAAAGAGATGCTGCATTGGCTGAAGTAAGAGCAAAAGATGATTTATTAAGTGTTGTTGATGCAGAGACTCTTTAGTTATAGCAGTTAGTTAAGGATAAAGAGGATGCCCGTATAGCACTGGGAAATTTGTTAGAAGAAACTAGAGAACAGTTAGATGAAGTCGTGCAGCGAGGATAGGAGATGGCCGATTTGGCTTAGATCGGACCATCCAATTTCAGAATCAAGAATTGGAAAGAAGAGAGAACCAATTGGGTGCTCAAGCAGAAAGATTATCTAGAGTTGATAAACAAATTCAAGACATGAAAGTAAACCGGGATGCAGCTTTGGCAAATGACTTTTATCTGTAGGAAGCCTTTCTACAAACACAGGCAGAAATTTTGATGAGCCACGTAATTACAACATGTTCAGTAAGAACTGATGCTCAACTCGTAGAACCAGAGATCCTGAAAAAGATGTTGGACTCGCTGAAGCAAAAAATTGCGAGAACGTTTAAATTAGCTAGAACAATGTATCTTCAGGGTATAGTAGATGAGCCATAAAAGTTTGTATCTCTGCGGGCTCAAGTCCACCGTGCGTGCCAGTGTAAGCCGCCGGATTGGCAATTGTAAACCTTTTTCTTTTCATATTCCGCACAAACCGAAAGGTCGTTGCGTAGAATTGTAACTACTTATACATCAATGAAAGAACGCTTCGGTGACAACCAGAAGAATCGCCGGATTGGCAATTGTAAAACTTTTTCTTTTCATATTCCCCACGAACCGAAAGGTCATTGCGTAGAATTGTAACTACTTATATATCAATGAAAGAACACTTCGGTGACAACCAAAAGAATCGCTAGACTGTCTGTCTGGGCGATACGTTCTGTGGAGTTCCCGTAGTGTTGTTTTTGAGAATTCTGAGTAATACTGTGTCTTTCTGTCTTGTTTGATTATCTGCACTTGTACGGTAAAGACTGGGTTACGGTAATGTTTACAGTAAGTTAAGTATTGAATCACTGTTCCCTTAAGTTAATTACTGTAAGTTTGTGCTACAGTAGTGTTTACCTTGTGCGTAGGGTACTGAGAAAGTATTAATTCGTGTACGAGTCGGAAGTCTGTGAAAGAACCCATCGGAGTATTGGTAGTATTCGTATTAGCAGAGCTTTTAATATTACTGTACTGAGAAGTGAATGATTTAATTGGGAAAATCAAGTTATAGGGCCTCTGTTTAGTAGACCCCTTCCACTCCCAAGAGCCCGAAAAGAGTTTAAATGCGTCTCTGACGGCAACGCGCGTTTAACAATCCCTTTACATGGTTGGCCAGTATATGCCTAATCTCTTCAGTGTTTGGCATGTTCCATTCACATTGCGATGAGTTTTCCATTGATTTACATGTGCTTTTTGAAGCCACATCTCTTGCTCCTCTTCTTCCACACATCTCATAAATATCCCACTTGGATCTTGGTGGTATAAACTTTCAGCTATGATGTGGAGATTTTTAGTCTTCCATAGTTCCTTGTTTTTGTTTTCAGTGATCCTATGTTGAGGTCCATATGTGAGGATGGGGACCAAATTTTCTGCCCATTGTGGACATACTTCGAGATTGAAAAGATAAGTATCGAACAGATGATCTAGCACTCCTGTGGGAGGTTCTCCATGTGTCATTCTCGACAGGTGATCTGCTTGGATGTATGTACTCCCTCTCTTGACTACTACTTCAAAATCAAATTCCATTAACAATAGAAACCATCGCATTAGTCGTCCGGTATTACAAGGTTTATCGACTACGTACAATAGTGATTGATGATCGATGAAGAATTTGAATTTTTTTGCCAATAAGTAGTGTCGAAATTTCTTTACCGCATACACCATTAGTAAGCCTTCTCCCTCTGTAATGGTATAATTACACTCTGCTTGTGTAGCTCAGTGATGAGTAGCACCTCCTTTAATGTCAATCCGGGAAGACGTGAGGATGGTATGAAGACCTCGAGCAAGTGGCGGCACAAGTGCGTGAGTGAGAAGCACACTAGCATGCACACACATACACACACACGCGCACACACAGTAAGACAAAGAGTGAGAATCAATGGAGCTTTTAGATTACTTTCAAAATGCTCTTTACAAATTCGTTTCAATTACAATCTAACCCCAAAAATGAGCTCTCTAGCTCTTTTTATAGTTTTTGACTAGCTTTTGGCCCTGTCCAGACCTAGTGTCCGGCCTAGTTAAAAATTAGGTTCCAGGGCCAAATTGAGGGCTCAAACGGAGTCTAAAAAATACGAAAATTGATATGTAGGTACTTCTAAGGCTCCTCAAGCTCAAGGACTCCTTGGCTTGCACAAAATGGAGCTACAAAAATATGAAATGGTATTTACAATGATTGTTAGTGATAAGAATCACTGTTAAAAGATGTAGATTGGAAAAATTGAAGGGCCTATCTGACAGATTTGCGTCGACTGCTTTGTCTACTTACTCCTTCACCTTGTTCCGACTCTCTCCGTTGGCTTCCTTGTCTCGTCAATCCTTGGGTTCCCTGGCTTCCTTGTCTAGTCAGTCCTTGGGTGCCCATACTGCTCTCAACACCCCCCCCTCTCTCGCGTCTGTCGTCCCTGACAGACCCTTGTTGCTGGGGGTGTTGGATGTAATATTCCACAACCTGAGTGGCAAGCTGATGTTCTTGTAAGCGTAGTCCTCTGGCCAAATCTGTCATCATACGATCCCAATCGATTGGTCCTGGAACGTCCGGATGTGGCAGACGTAACTGATCTGCATGGATCGCTTGTTCTACTGCGAATAGATGTAGCAAATGTGTGGGTCTGGGAATGAAAATTTCGGAATTGTATTCCCAGAAGCCCGTAGAGAACATTTCCTCAAATGTTTGCTTGAAGCATGCGGGCAAGTACTTGATTCGTGCATGCCAAGCAAAGATAACAGTGACCGAGGGGGTTTGGCTCATGTCGTAGACTAAATCCTTGTTGCCTTGAGCGAATCCAGGAGCGGAGATGTATGGAGCTTGGACATTCCGAAAGGTTTTGAAGACAATGGTCATGAGCTCAAATATCTTCATACACATTTTCGCTGCTATATCAGGTACATTGTTTAGGCGTGCGGACCAGTGCCGAATAGTTGATATCATGTAGGCTACGGTTGGAGGTCCTCGAGGTGGAGCAAAATACGGGTAGTTAACCCAAGCCGAGCACTCTTTATTGTTGCGTACCTTGATTGCAAATGCTTGCCAGGATCTGCGACGTACCACTGGACAATAGCATGGATTATAATTGATATAGAGTGGCATGGTAGCCCAGGTACTCATCATCTCAGGGTAATCGGTGAGTAAACGTGCACGCCAATTAGGTTGGAAAATCGAGCCAGCACGTGCATCGGTCGGTAAATCCCCTATCTCAAATTGAGTAGCGAATGTGGGCTCCTTCCCTGTATGTCTTTTGATTTCTGCATTATAATCATGTAGTAAGACAAAATAAGGCATGTATTGCGATTCTGATGTTGTGATTAACCGTTGATGGGATAATTGTTGAAAGTAGGAAGACCGAAGGACCGTTTCTTCCAGATTCGTGAGAGATTGCATTTGCACGGCCACACGATCATCATGTGTCTTACCCACTTTCTCGACCCTTCTGACCCAATCTGGAACTTGAATTTCTAACGTGTCTTGTCCTTCTTCTGTAGTTCGACCACCAGGCGTCGGCATAGGCTCGTATGGCTCTTCGTAGCTGTCCTCGACGGGGATTTCCACTACTGTTTCAGGTTCTGGTTCTTCAATGGGCGAGGGGGGTCGTTCATATGGTAGGAGGCGTGCTTGGAGTTCTGCCACCTGTTTCCGAAGGGTCTCCATTTCTTCTGTAGATTGTTGCAAGATTACCGGCTCCTGTTGAGCAGGATGTACACTGGCTAACTGTTTCTTTAGATCGGCACATTCAGTCTCTAGTTTTTCATATGACTCCAGGAAATTTGCATGCTCCTCAAGTAGGATGCGGATGTCTTCTGATGGAACTGCTCTATATCGGGTAGGGCTAATGGTTGCTCCTACGGTTCCTTCCATAGCCGCTTCAAAGTTGTCTTGATTTTGTTGTTGAAGTCGTTTGTTCTCCTCTAGTGCTGCGGCCATATGCTTCCTTAATAGCCCAATGTTGCGTCTGAGTGTGGCATTAGATATCATTTGTGCTTGAAGCACTGTTTCTAGCTCCTTAACTGCTTGGTCATCTACAGTTGATGCCTTTGATTCCAATTCGGAGTGAGCCTGCTGTAGTGTGGTATGCTCGTCTAGGAGCGTCAGGTAGTCAGCCTCAATAGTGGTGACTCTAGCTTGGAGACGTTGAGATTCTGCCTGGAGGGTAGCATTGCGTTCTTCTAATTGATGGAAGTCTTGTTGTAGCTGATGTGCACACTGAAGTAATGTGTCGAACGTACTATTTACATTATGAGATGCAAGGGAAATAGTTTGAAATGCAGAGGAGGTGGGATTGGGTAGGGGGGTAGTGAATGCTGTGTGTGCCACTGATGTGAGTGGTGAGGTGGGGGGCAAGGGAGGGGAAGGTGGGGAAATCGTGGGGAGAGGTGCTGTAGTTGGTGAAATGTCCATTGGATCAGACAAGGTGGTGTGTGCAGGGGCTACCATATAGGTGGGTATGGTAGGTGAAGTGAGTGTGGTGTCCGTGTAAATTGATGTCGTTGCGAACATCGGAGGAAGGTGCGTTTGAAACATGGGAGAGCGGAAGAACTGCTCCACAAAGGACGGGTATTGGGGTGGTGAGGTCCGGTTGAACGAGGTGTAGGGGCCAGCTGGGAAGTGAGGGTTATGGAATGGAGGTACTCGTATTGGGGGATAGGTCGGGAAACACAGGGTTCCTTCCGTGGGCGCTGGGTTTCCAACTACGCTGGTAATTATGGGATGGCCAGTCATGGGTTCAGCGGATAGATGGGACGAAGTGTACAAGGGATTGGTGACGAAGGAGAAGAGGGTGTCTTGTGAGGTGGGTTCTCGAAATGAGAATGATTTGAATGAGGATGGATTATAAGTGGAGGTAGAGGTGATGACTGTCGTTTCCTCCAGGGTGGGAGGTGGTGGTGGGGGCGGAGAAGGTGGTGATGGAGGATGCTGGGGTGAGATGGGTGATGTCTGAACGAAGGTTTTAGCGGAGAGGTCAGTGGTGGTTATGGGGGTGGCTGTGGTCTCAATGGGTACTTCCGGTTCTGTGACGGGTATCCTGATGGTCTTACCTGCTCGTGGTAATGTGTCCACTCTGCGTTTGTCATACCTTACGGACTGGCGGACTGCGGTGTGGACAGCCTCTGGAACTCCTAAGGAGTCTGACACTAATTTGAGGGTGTCAATGAAATGTTGGTCCACTCCTTCATCTGATAGCATTTCTTGCATCAAAGCTTGACCTGATACCAGAGAGAGCTGATGCCTTTCTTGTACTGCTTTGATAGTGTCGTATAGCCTTCGTAGTTGAGCTGTATATGCAGGTGCACCAACAAGTTCTGGCACTTCTTGTTGCTCGTCTTGTTGCTCTTGATCATACTCCTCCTCCTCATCCTCCTGTTCTTCATCTCCGTCATCTTCTTCCTCCACTTCAACAGGTGTGACAGGTGCTTGGGAGGTTGTGGCCTGCGTTTGTACATTTTCCGCTTGTTGTGCCTCTTCTGCCTCCAGCTCTACATCTTGTAATAGTTGTTCGAAGTCTTCATTAGTGAGTTCGTCCAATGGTGCACCACTAGGAAATTCGAGATCCGTTGGGATGGGAGGAAATATCAAAGTGGAACCATCGGTGCTGCGTCTTGGTAGTCGGAGTGTGAATGGTCGGACTCTTCGGGGTGGCGGGGTGACTTCTGGTGTTAGGGTCGCTCCACGTGGCTGAGCACATGGGACTTGGACCGTGCCTCTCATCTTCTTAGAAGGGGGTCCAGTGGATGTCCTGCCTCGAAACTGCTCTACCCGATTCCACATCAGGGCTCGTTGGATTGGGATGTCATAAGCCAAACACCTATAGATGATTCTTGTCAGAGCACAGCAACCATATAAAACCTGTTTCCGCGGCCAGCGTTTGTGAGCTAAGTGTATCTGATCAATTATCCAGTGGGGTAGGTTGATGGTGAGGCTCTGCGTCTCTGCCAGATACAGGCTAAACCAAATCTTTTTGTGCGGCATGGTGAATCTATCCTGCGCCGGGAAAGCAAAGTGTTGCATGCACATGCGAAGGTGTATTGCAATATTAGGCGTCATGGATACCATGTCTTTGAGTTTGGTGAGACTTCGATTCTTCATGTAGTCCGGTACTAGGGTTTCCTTTTCTGTAGGAATATGCATGCCGCGCATATCCAGAGCTTCTCTCACCAAATTGTTTGATAGCCTAAACCTCTTGAGCTCATTCCCCTTTGTCAGAGATGGAATCACAAATGAGCTTGCACCTTTTGGGTTCGGATTTGGAGTCAAGGTGTTGATGAGATAGTAGCATCGCCATGAAGTCAGGTTTTGGGAGTCGGGCACTGAAATAGGCACTCAATCCGGCTTTTTCCCATATCGGTCTACGGAGTCGGGCACTGAAATAGGCACTCAATCCGGCTTTTTCCCATATCGGACGTAGACCTTCCGCATTTTGTAACTTCTCAAATTCTCTTGTAAAGAAATGGTATCTGCCTTGCTTTCCATTGTAGTCCAACTCTGATTCCCATAGATACGTTCCTTCCCCCAAAGGTCCTGCTACTTCGGTAAACCAATGTGAAGTCTTTCCCACGGGCATGGTGTGGCCACGCGGAGGGTCCGCAATAGGTATGATTTTGACGGCTTGCAACTCTTCTGGTCTTTCAACTGTCTCAGGCAAAACGGGTAAACTGTCCAAGTCCACCACTTGCGGGTTTGTTTCTGTGTGAGAGCTAGTTCCTGCGGCCTCCGCCATGTTGAAAATGTCGCAGCTGATTCTGTGAGAATATATGAATAAATGTTAACATTGCAATGGACACAAAAATGACATGGTGTCCCTTGTTACAATATTAACTTAAAGTTCTGGAGTGGTTAGGAGTTAGTAAGTGCTCGGTGCTGGTGTGTGTAGTTAGGAGTTAGGTAGACCTAAGAGCTAAGCGAAATGATGTGATAAGAGTGAAGCGGTTAGTAGGTGGTCATGGATTTACAATAGGGTCAGGGGGTTTGTTACAAGTCTTGGGCTGCCAAATGCAGTGGATGGGTTTTACTCGTGGTTCCGTAGAGATTCTCGAGAGCTTTATAGGTGTGTCAGCTTTAACCTGAGGCCTTTTAGGGGCCCATTTACAACTGATTCTGTTCGTGTTCATGTGCCTTGGTGTTGAAAAGGAGTGGATGTAGGCTGTGCGAGTGGATGGATCATGCTGTGTAGGGTGTGTTCTTGGTATAGCTATCTGAGCCCTCAAACAAGCCTTAGGCACCCAAATTTGTCTTGATTGTGGGCTAGCCTTCATCGACCTTTTGGGCACCCAAATAGATTTCACGTTAGCAGCAGAATTTCTGAAAGACTTCTTATTAGTGACGTGTTGTTGGTTACTAATAAGAGGCTTTGTCCGTGCGGTTGGCGTGGTTGCAACCGGGTGTTCGCCTTTTCGCACCCACACTTGGTTCACTTGTTGGGACATTCTGCTGCGCAGGTTCTTTTGATGTCCGGCATAGGTAGTACTCTGCTTCTTTTGCCTTTGCTCCACCTTTGGTTGTTGCCTCCTTCTGGCCTTTGGAAAAGAAGGGAGTTCCGTTGCATCCCTGACTCCTTTTTTGCAAATATCATTCCTCTGCAACACAGGGTTTTGAACAAGAACAGCATGGTCATCTTCATGTGTACCCCTGGAGGGACCAGGAGTCCGTGCCTTTCCTAGTTCCTTGAGTGTTCCTTTATCCAACTCTATTGTAATTCGACTATGATTGACCCATACGTGAAGAAGTCCACTTCTTAGGTTTAAGTTGACTGCTTGGTCATAGATCCAGTCTTGACCCAAGACAAGAGGTTCAATGAGATCCTCATCTTGACACACTAGTGCTTTAACTGTCATTGCCTCATCATGAATGTAGAGGGGAAGTTCCACCTCGCCCATGCAAGGGGTTTCCACGCCTCCCAATCCTATGAGATATGCTTCCACAGGATTGACAGTTAACTGTAACTCTTGACAGTAAGACACTCTAACAGCACTAGTGGCGGCACCTGAGTCAATCAAGGCTTTTACAGTCCTTGCACTCTTTTCTTGTCCTATTTCTAGGGTTACGAAAGGACGTCGATCAGTTATCCTAGGTGAGCTGGTTCCTGCAATTTCACACATTGCCATATGATATCCTTGGTCTGCATAGTCATCTGTCCTAGGCTGCTCTCTACCTTGCCTTCGTAATTTCATCCTTCTGATGCGTTCTAAAGCTTCTGCTTGAGCTTCTTCTCTAATTCGCTTCTCTTCCTCTTTGCGTTTCTTAGCAGTGTTGAGTCGGCTGAGCATTTCCTCCGTGAGGGGTTCCTGATACAACTTGACTCTGCATCCGCTAATATAATTAGGGAGAACATCACCCTCTAACGTGGCTAATTGTACTGCTCCACTCGTGGAGATCCTATTGATGATCATAGGTCCATAGCCTCTCTTTTCTAGCTTCCTCGCGTGTTGTTTTAGTGTATAGACTAAGACTAGATCTCCTGCTTTCAAACCCTTATCCTTTACGTGGGCATCAAAGTATGCCTTCTGTCTCTTCTTGGCAACATATATGCCTGCAGCAGCTCGCAGTCTTGTTTCCCCTAATCGTTCAAGGTCGAAAATTCTAGAGGAGAGCTCATGACCTGTCCATTCGTGCTCTTGTGCTACTCTCAATGTAGGAATCAGGAAGTCCAAGGGTAGCACAGCGTTTTGGCCAAATACCATCTGAAAGGGGGTGGCTTGGAGTACCGTTTTGTAGGCAACTCGATATGCCCAAACAGCATGGTGTAGCTGTTTGTCCCAATCAGAGCGTTTAGTGTTCACTAATTTGGTCAGCACATTGCATAAGATCTTATTAGTGCTCTCAGCTTGTCCATTAGCTTGAGGGTGATAAGGGCCAGACTTCTTGTGTATTACCAAGAATCCTTGGAGTAGATTTTCAATCACTTCATTCAAGAAATGAGTGCCTCTATCACTTACAAGCTCTATAGGTAGCCCATACCTCGTGAATACATTCTCAAACAAGAACTTGGCAGTTGTTTGAGCATCGTTCTTTGTCGTAGCCTTTACCTCTACCCACTTGGTGAGATAATCTGTCGCCACAATGATGTATTCCGCATGAGAACCCTTAGCTGGGGGATTAATAGGACCTACAAAGTCTATTCCCCACTTAGAGAATGCACGTCCACCCATCATAGGTTTCAGTGGCATCTCGTCTTTGCGTATAGGATACTGAGTCCTTTGACAGACATCACACCGTTTCACATAGGTATGTGCATCCATGTGAAGGGTAGGCCACCAGAAGCCTGCAAACAATATTGCCTTGATCACCCGATCTGGTCCAAAGTGTCCTCCTGCTACACCTTGGTGAGCAGTTTCCAAGATCTTAAGATATTCACTCTCATGGACACACAGTCTCAGGTAACCATCCTTACCGCGTTTGTATAGATTATCACCAACAAGTGAATAATCCTGGGCTTCTTGTTCCAAACTCCTTTTTCTAGCTAGAGTCATGTCTGGAGGGAATGTGTTTGTCCTCAAGAATGATACTAGGGGTTCACTCCAATCTGGCGCAATGGATACTTGATAGAGAGTGGCATGTTCCACAGGTGGTTTATTGCAACAGATTGGGCATTCCTTGCACAACTTTTGGACGTCCGCTTCCATAGTTGGCCAATGCACTCCGAATCTCTTTAGAGTCTGCAACGTTCGTTGCTTTGAATGGTGTTGCTCTAGTGCACCTACATGTGCTAGTTGCAACCATTTAGCGTACTCATCCTCTTCTACGCAACAAGCCAAGATCCCTTGATCTGTGTGCTTGTACATGCTTCCTGCCATGATGTGATATTTTTGGGCTTTTACTATCTCTCTATTCCGTGTGTTCACCACTGGATGATTAGGCCCGTATGTCAATACTGGTACTATTGGCTTGGCCCACTGCAGCACTACTTCCAAATTAAACAAGTAAGCATCAGGAAGGTCATCTGACACTCCTTGTGGGGCTTCTCCCGATGTGAGCCTAGAGAGATGATCTGCTCTCAAGTGGGTTCTACCTTTTCTCACCACAACCTCAAAATCATATTCCATTAGCAAGAGAAACCATCTTACTAATCTTCCCATATTGCATGGCTTGTTTACTAAGTACAACAATGCCTGATGGTCCGTAAAAAATTTAAACTTATTTGCAAGCAAATAATGTCTAAACTTTTTAACTGCATATACCATGCCTAATCCTTCTCGTTCAGTAGTGGTATAATTTCGTTCAGCCGCATTCAATTGTCTACTGGCATAGGCGATTGGAAGATCCATATTACCTTCACCAGTAGGTTGTGCAAGCACACATCCAATAGCATAATTGGATGCATCCACATGAACATGGAATGGCTTATTCCAATCTGGTGTGGTCAAGATTGGTGCTGAACATAATCTTCGTTTAAGCTCTTGGAAGGAATTCTCACATTCATCCGTCCACTCAAAGTTTGTCAGAAGTCCGTACATGGGCTTTGCAATGACAGCATACATGTGTATAAATCGTCGGTAATAACCACAGTGCCCCATGAAAGCTTGTACTTCCTTGACATTCTTTGGCCTAGGTAGCTCTGCTATGGCTCTCACTTTTTCTTCGTCCGTAGATATGCCATTCTTTGACACTATGTGTCCTAGAATCTTGCCTTGCCTGACCATAAAAACGCACTTTTCTGGGTTCAGGCAGACTTGATATTCTCTACATTTGTCAAAGATTTGTCTGAGTTCAGGAATATGGGTTTGTCTAACATTGGAATGAGCACAGAGATCATCAACATAGACTTCTAAACTCTTCCTTAGGAACTCCTTAAACACATGGCACATCAGCCTCTGGAAGGTAGCTGGTGCATTGGTAAGCCCAAATGGCATTACTCTAAAAGCAAAAATGCCCCATTCTGTGGCAAAGGCTGTCTTATGCTGATCCTCTGGAGCTATGGCTACTTGATTGTAGCCAGAAAATCCATCAAGGAAGCTGTACACTTCCTTGCCTGCCACTCTTTCTAAGAGATGCTCTGTGATGGGAAGCGGATAGTTATCTCGAATTGTGGCGGCATTAACCTTTTTCAAGTTAATGCACACACGCAGTTTGCCATTCTTCTTGGGCACCACTACGATGGGGGATACCCATTCAGTGTGCTCAATTTCATAGATAAATCCAGCTTCAACCAGTCTATCTATTTCTTCTTTGATCTTAGCGGCGTAATTATCGTTATATGTATAAGGCTTTTGCTTAGAGGGTTTAGCATCTGAGGTCATGGGAATAGTGTGTGAGCATATGTCCGGGTCAACCCCTTTCAAATCCTTGTAACTCCAAGCGAATACATCTCTGTATTCTCTTAGCAAGGCAATCAATTCATGCTCTTCTTCTTCTGTCAGATCATGGCCTATATACGTGCATCTCTCCTCTCCTTCTTCTATGGCCACTACTATTTTCTTGGTGGTTTCTTTGTTATCATAGGCCTCTCCTGATTGTGCTTCTCGTTTAGGCATTCTTATCATGACTCTCCTGTCATCTATCTCATACTTCTTAAAATTTTCCGGGACCTCAAACAAAGATTCTTCCTCCTCTGGTGAGACTTCTTTCTTCTTTCGTTTCTTTCCTTCTTCCTTCGGGGTCATATGGGTTGCTAATCTTACATCATTTGTAACCTCTCCATGCCTCTGGGGTTGAAATTCTACTTCATGGAAATATTCTTCATCTGATGCAAATGGTGGGTCCATAATGATTGACTCTAGATCGGAGTCACTTGCATCCTCAAATGCATCAGGGCTCGGTTCGCATTCTTCTAAAACTGCCTCTCCCATGATTGGCTCAATGGAGAAGACTGAAATATCATAGCCATCCTCATCACAGTGAGGTGTCCATTGTTCTTCATTGATGGCTACGTCCATTGTTGCTAAAATTTCTGCCCAGCCATGGGGTTCAAATTCCTCGTCTGGAAAAACTACAGGTGCGTAGGCTGGGTCTTGAATGGGTCTATGGGTTTCGTTTGCACCTATTTCTCTGGCCTTTTCTCTCTTCTCTTCCTCCACTGCTACTTTGCACATCCATAAGTGAGTGTCTTCGTGCATCCAGGAGGATCCAGACCCTATGGAATGCACGGATTCTGGATCATCTTTGGCTCTATGGATGGGACTCCACTGGATAGGAGGTACATCCCTATGAGAGTAATCTTTGAGATTGACTTTGGTCGTAACACCCAAGTGCTGCAGGTACAAAGAATTGGTTCCCCAATCCTGTACCACTTGCAACTGTCGCATAAATGGTCTTCCCAAAATCATCTCATAGGCATGATTTTTGCTGAAGTCACATATAGCAAAACTATGCTCAAACTCGACACCACAAGTGGTGAGAGTTATTCCTTTTAGCAATCCTAGGGGTCTCTCTATGTGACCATCGGCCATCTGCAATTTCATCCTCGTTGGCCTGAGTGCCGGCTTGCCCCAACGCTTCCAAAGGGAAGTGGTGGCAATTGCAACTCCTGCACCTGAGTCCAAAATTGCCTTAGTGGTGTAGTCCTGGTAGGTAATGGGAAGATAGGTGTTCCCTTCTTCACCTTCACACATATCTCCTATCTTATCCAAGGGAATTTCTGGCACTGTCCTATGGGATCCTACCTTGGAACGAGGTTTTGCAACTTCAGCTACCTGACTGTCTACATATTTTCGCATGTTTGGTCTATCCTCAGTCGGTTCTTCCAAGGTGAGATTGCGTTGCACCTTGGTGTTCGTTACTACCTCCGTGTTCCTTGGTATGATTGAGTCGTCGTTCCTTACCATGACTGTGGGTGCTCTCATACATGTGGACTTTGCTTCCCATGGGCCTGTGAAGTGGGGTAGTTCTTGTATGGAATTAGACTCAAAGTCCAATCTCTCATGAGACTGAGTACTCTCATGTTCCCCGTAAATGGATGGGATGTCTTGTGGGAATTGGTCGTGTGCCTCGTCTACAAGTTCAAATGGAGGGGCGACCTCACTTTCGTTATCCCATTTATCTTCTTGAATCTCTCGTAGGAAGTCTGGTGCAAACCGATTCATAGAAGAAGAAGTGTCTGGCTCCGTAGAATTGGGCACATAAGCAACCTGGGAAGGAGGGCTTATTCTATCATTGGCTCTCTCCTTGTTCCCATAGATGGCTGGAGCACAAGCTTCTTGGGGAGGATTACTTATTCTATTACTTTTCCGAACAGGCTCATACGCTCTCTGAGAAGGAATGTGGGTCACCTGTGGAGGTACATAAGCTTTCGGGGGAGGCTCATGTGACTTTTGGGGGGGAAGATAAGCATCTTGGGGAGGCACATGGGCTTCCTGAAGAGACTGGCTTATCCGTTCTCTTGCCCTCTCCTTTCGTTGAGGGGCAGGTTCCTTCTCTGATTGTGCAATTAACTTCTCTATTCTTTCCAGCAGTCCATCAAAGTGTAACTGCGTCTTAGCTGAACTAGAAATGTTGAATAGGCGGCTGGCCTCAAACATTGTTTGAGCCAATTCTACCATTTTGGCACAAATCTTAGTTCGTTCAAGCTCTAGCTCGGCTCTAGGATAGCATTTTTCATGATCGGTTATGGTTGGCCCTTCTTGGATTCTGGCCTGATATGCTTTAAGCATCATGTTTAGGTCTTCAGGAGTGGGATCTGCTAGGACTGATCCTACTCTAGGGGTTGGTGGGATTTGATGAGGCGGTGGGGAAGGTGGTGGGTCGGATGGAGATGGGAGTGGTGGAGGCGGGGTAATGTGAGAGGGAGTTTGAGCTGTGAGTTCAGTTATCCTCGCTTTGGTTTCTCTTATGCTTTCCTCAAGCTCACTCATCTTTTTGGCCCATTGTCTTTTCATTCTTTCTCGACTATCTTTCCACGCTCTAGTCCTTTTCTTTGTCACGCTCTCGGTTTCACTAGCCTCTGGGCCCTTTTCCTGGCTTGCCTCTCGGTTTTGCTGCAATGCCTGAGCTCTAGTAACCACCTGCACTGGTGCAGTGGAAGTGACACTTCCTGAGGCATCCACAACCAACCCAATCACATTGATAGGAGTGATTTTTGGCATGTTATTGGGGTTCTTTGGGCAATCTCGTAAGAGATGCTCTTTTCCACAATCTTGGCAAAAGCCTTGGATTGTCACGGACTGATTTTGTGTAGGTGCAGGTAAGGGACAATCACGAATGAAGTGATCCCCCTGACATCGGTAGCATGGTCCTCTAGGAAAGGGTGGTCGTACCTGCCTAGGTTGAGGCCTAGGGTTGGGGTTTGCATACATGACGTTCGTGTAATCCGACTCCCAACTAGGTTCACTTGGTTCTTCACTATAGTATGACTCACCATGTTCCGGAGACTGCATGTAGTAAGCTTGGGGACTATCGACATGTGTAGAATCAAAGCTATGGTCACTCGGGTCACTTTCTGAGATCAATGGGGTTACTGGTACTATGGCCCTATTCAGGTTTTCTTCTGCAACAGCATACTTTACTGGAATCACGTTAGCGGGGTTTGGAGGCTGTTGAGCTAGCACCGGTTGGGGCCTCTGTTGGGCCTGATATGGTTGCTGATAGGTTTGTTGGGGTCTAGCATATTGTGGTGGTGGAGGGTACTGGTTCTGGTATCTGCCTTGTTGGTAGGGCTGAGGGTATGGTTGCCTAACTGCCTGTTTGTTGTATGGGCAATCTTGTGCGGTGTGGTTTGTGTACTTCCGTTCTATGGTGCAGTACTGGCTACTAGGGTTAACTTGGGGTTGAGCCATAATGGGACACACATTTGCCATGTGGTCGCCACCGCATGTATAGCACCTCTTCACAGGGGCAAACCTTGGGATTTGTTTGCTCGATACACCTAATTTCTGAGCTACCTTTTCGGCAAGTTCCTCAATTGATGTGGACTGCGTGGAAGAGTGACTAGATGCACTTTCTGAATCTTTGTAGATTTTGAAAAGCTCTAGTTCTTCCCCTAGGTTATCTTCAATGTCAATGCACATGCGTACACACTCTTCTATAGTCCTAGGGTCCTTCAGATACACATAGGATCTCAATTTTGTACTCAGCAATCCGTCAAGGAATAAGGCTACTTGTTTAGCAGATGTGGGTAGCTCCGAAATAGGGCACCTTTCAAGATATTGTCTAAATCTTCTTCCTGCAAGTCTCACAGTCTCTTGAGGGGTTTGCTTGAAGCTGTGAATCAGTGAGGAGGTATTGTGTCTTATGCCGCTCTTAGAGAACTCTACAATGAATGCCTCTAGGAGTTGGTCTATGCTCCTGAACTGACGCTCATCTAATGGCTGAAACCATGTAAGTGCCGTGTTCCTAAGGGTTAGACCAAAGGCATTGTACTGCGTGAACAGATCTTCCACTTGTTCAGCTCTCAAGACTTACTTGAACTCCGCCACATGATCATAGGGATCTCCTGTGCCGTCAAAGTAATTCTTCATGGACTTAACTAGCTGGGTGGGTCTCAAAGTTCTTGTGTGCTCTCTATGCCTCGGCAGAGGGAATCCATCTACATTTCTCTGGTTCCTGTGGGCTCTATGCATCTCAGGTTCTACCCTATTCGTCTCTGTCCTCGTTCTTTCTCTGCCCACGGGGTTGGCAAAACTTACTTCTGGTCTCTCTCTACTATTGTCTCTTTGCGTACCCTGAGCTAGGGAAGTTCCAGCCCCAGGGTGACCATAGGATACATTTGATCTTGGTTGGGGGAAAATAAATTCACCCTTCCAAGTGTAGGCATGCCTATCATTTTCTGTCACCACAAAGATCCTCTCTGAAGTGTGGTCTAAGTAGGTCACTCTACCTGGGCTATCTGGATCCTTAAACTCATAGATCATGATTGTTCCTATGTCGGTTGGGTGATCCGGTTTATACCTCCAGAAGGCTTCGTCCGTTTCTCGATTGAGAAGCAAATCTATGCACTTGTTATCTTGGGGGACCCACTCAGGCGTGATAATCCTAGTGAGAACTGATTTACCTCGAGGGGTTCTAGGTTCCGCGTCCATGTTCCCTTGTTCTAGGTCACCTAAGTCCGCTTCTGAGATTACATTCCCGAAGTCATCTGTCCTATCAGGGTGACTAGTGACAACATATATAGTTCCTTCTTTGTCCAGGTATGCACCATTTTCAAACTTGACAGCTGGGTGTTCTAGTCCAATGGATTGATCAGGGTTTTTAATCTGGACCACAGATCTTCCTAAGCCGTCCTCATAGATGCTAGCACCTAATCGGTTGGTCCTAAGGTACTCCAGCTGCGTTTTGTAAGGGCCTTCTACCCTGTATAGGTAAGGCACTCCTGAACTTCCCGTAGGTCTGTCCATGCCTTGGGACATTTCTGACTCACTGGTCTCAGAGCTAGGGTAGTTTGAACGGTGGCTCAACTGCTGGGCCCAAGACCTTGCAGTGTGATTGACACTAGCCTCTGAAGACCTAAGGCTTTGTCTCTCTCGTGCTAGGTGTCGTCCTGATCTAAGGTTCATATGCCTAACTGATTAGCCCAATTTTTTTTTTTTTTCAGAGTACAACCTCGTTGCCAATCAATTGGTACCAGTCACTTGATTCTTTTTAGTTAATTATTGTGTTTATGGTCTTGTCTGATATCACGTCGTCGGAATACTTGAGTGTTCTTCGTAATTTCAGGTTGATCGTTCCACGTTAGGTTCTTTTCCTTTAGGTTATCGACAGTACAGTAACTAAGTTTTTAGCTTGAACTTGAGTTCTTTAATAGTCTTCAACTTGATAACTGCCTATCGTCGCCCTGACTTACTCCTATCTCTACTCGTTCTTAGCTTGAGCTAGGAAATGACCGAGGGAGTTGAGAATAATCCAACCTTACTTGTTGATCCCTTGCTTTATGGTGCTCAAGAACCCGGTTCTCAAGCTTGCAAAGAAACCTTGCTTTGTACGCTCTCAGCTGCTCTCAATGGACCTATAAAAGACCCACGGTTAGCTCAATGCTTATATTCAAAGGACAAAACCAACCACTTTCATTCATGTAACATAAACACACATGTGCATTCTGACTTTTAGGAAAATAATTCTAAAGACCCCTGACTTTGATCCCCCTGGGTATGGTCAACTTCAAAATACCCTATCTAAAAATCAATGCATTATCTTTATAAAAAACAGTTGAGGGCGTGTAGTATATGCTACGAGCTTTCCAACAAGCCCTAGAGCTCAAAAAATGGATCTCGTATGAAAAAGTTGTGACCGTTCAGGGTTCTAGGGTTACGACAGGGTTCAAACAGGATCACTGTGCAACAGGTTTTCCCCAAGTTGTTTTCCTAAGACTTCCCCATGTGCTCAAGAGCATAATATTTGTGACCAAAATTAGCCCAATTTTTCAATTAACAAATGTAGCCCAATGATGAGTAGCACCTCCTTTAATGTCAATCCGGGAAGACGTGAGGATGGTATGAAGACCTCGAGCAAGTGGCGGCACAAGTGCGTGAGTGAGAAGCACACAAGCATGCACACACATACACACACACGCGCACACACGGCAAGACAAAGAGAGAGAATCAATGGAGTTCTTTAGATTACTTTCAAAAGCTCTTACAAGTTTGTTTCTATTACAATCCAACCTCAAAAATGAGCTCTCTAGCTCCTTTTATAGTTTTTGACTAGCTTCTGGCCCTGTCCAGACCTAGTGTCCGGCCTAGTTAAAAATTAGGTTCCAGGGCTTATTTGGGGGCTCAAACGAGATCTAAAAATTATGAAAATTGGTACGCAACTACTTCTAAGGCTCCTCAAGCTCAAGGACTCCTTGGCTTGCACAAAATGGAGCTACAAAAATGTGAAATGAGATTTACAATGACTATTAGTGATAAAAATCACTGTTGTTGTAGGGATTTCTTCTAGTGATCTGCCATACATATCTTCAAGCTCCCTACTTGCTCTTCTTCCCTGCATGTCCATCTCTCTGATTTGCATTAATGTCTTGAAAAAATATTGGCCTACTTGCCAGATCTTCTTTGACTGCCCTGTTTGCTCGTGCTGTCCCTTCGCTCTGACTCCCTTCTTTGACTTTCACGTCTTGTAGTTCCTGATGTACCAAGGCTACTGCCAACACCCCCCCCACTCTCGCGTCTGTCGCCCCTGACAGACCCTTGTCTAGCTGCTTTTTGTACGTAGTATTGTACAACATCAGCGGCGAGGTGGTGTTCTTCTAACCTGAGTCCCCTTGCTAGATCTGTCAGCAATGCATCCCAATTGACTGGCCCTGGGACATCTGGATGTGGCACCCGTAACTGCTCTGAGTGAATGGTTCGCTCCACAACAAATAAATGGAGGAGATGTGAGGGTCTGGGTACAAATATTTCTGAGTGGTATTCCCAGAACCCTGTTATGAACATCTCTTCGAATGTTTGTTTAAAGCAGGCTGGGAGGTATTTTATTCTGGCGTGCCAAGCGTATATCACCTCTATGGAAGGAGTGGTGCTCATGTCATAAACTAAATCTTGGTTTCCTGTAAGGAATCCGACGCCTGAGAAGTGTGGGTCCTTGATATTCTTGAATGTCCTGAATGTAATAAGCATTAACTCAAAAATTTTCATGCACATCTGGGCCATTACATCAGGGGTATTCTTTAATCGGATGCTCCAGTGCCGTATAGTGGAGATCATGTAATTGACGGTGGGAGGCCCTTGAGGGGGTGCTAGATAGACGTAGTTTAACCATTTGGCGCATCCCTTGATATTCTTGACTGCAATGGTAAACTCTGGCCATGTACGTCTGCGGAGTACAGGAACGTAACAAGGGTTATATTTAATAAAAAGAGGCATATTCGTCCAGGTGCGAACCATCTCCGGATAGGTTTCGAGGAGTCGGATCCTCCAAGTGGGTTGATGAATGGATCCTTTTTTAGCGCTCTCTGGGATGTCATCTGGCCCAAATTGTGTAGCAAACGTTGGAGGTTTGCCACATCTATGTTGGATTTCTGCATTGTAGTCCGCCAGGAGTATACAATAGGGCACGTATTGATCATCATTGGTTCCGATCCATCTATGGTGGGACATGCTGCGGAAGTATTCTGATTTAATAATAGTGTCCTCTATCTTTGCCATAGATTGGATCTGAACTGCCACTCGATCTTCATGAGTTGATGCCGTTTTCTCTAGTGTTTGGAGCCACTCAGGTACTTCGATTTCTAACGTATCCATTCCTTCTGCGGTTTGCTCACCACCTGGCATTGGCATAGGAACGTAAGGTTCCTCATACGTCTCATCTACCTCGATGGGTACCAAATCCTCAGGTTCAGGTTCGACAACTGGAGAGGGTTGCCTTTCATGTGTGAGTAATCTTGCCTGTAATTCGGCCACCTGCTCTTTCAATGCCATGACTTCTTCTGAAGTCGTGGTCGTTTCTGTGACTTTGGGTGCTGTCTGTTGCTCTTGGAGTTGATTGCGCAGCGCATCACGTTCCCTTTCCAAGTCATCATGAGCTTCTAATAGATCTGCATAGCTGTCCAAGATTGTCTTCATTGTCTCTGAGGGCACAGCTTTAAACTGCTCTGGATCAATTTCGTGTGGAGAGCCTTCCATTGCTGCTTCTAGATTTGCTTCATTTTGCTGCTGCAGCCTCTTGTTTTCTTCTAGGGCGGCCGCCATGTGTTTTCTGAGAAGTGCCAAGTTACGCCGGACTTTGAGATTATCGGCTTGGTATACCTCGAGCAGAGCTTCTAGTTGTTTGGCACCTGATTCTGTCGATGGTTGGGGGGCCGCCAATAAGGTTTGGTGAGCCTGCTCAAGCGTCGTGTAGCGTTGATTCAGTTCTGCATTTTCTGTTTGTAGAGTGAGAAATTGTCTTTGTAAGTTTTGATGGTGCGTTTCCAGACTCTGATACCGGTTGTCCAGAGCTTTGTACTCATGCTGGAGCTGGTATACACATTGGTTTAATGCTAAGAATATGTTATTTACATTAAATAATGCTGGGAAGGGTGAAGATGCAGGGGGAATGGGGGCGGGAATGGGAGAGGTGAATGATGTGGATGTAGGCGGAGATGTGGGTGGAGGGGGTATAGGTGAGGAAGGTGTGATGGGGGGAGGAAGTGGTGCTGTGGCAGGTGAGGTTTCCATCGTGTCAACTGTTTGAGTGACGGTGTAGATGGGAATCGTGGGTGGAGTGGATGTGACATCGGTGAACAGGGTGGTGAAGGTGGGCATGGTGATGCCCCCGTAATGGATTCCCGGAGAGAGTGGGATGCCCATGACAATGGTAGTGGTAGTGGATGTGATGGTGCTAGTGTCCTGTGGTGGAGTGAATTGTGTAGTGTGAGGTGGGGATGGTGGTGACAACGGTGCTTCGTGATATTCTTCTGCTTGCGCTGACTCGCCTGGTGCTGATGTATTGATGTGAATTTGCTTCCCGGACCTCCTGGGACGAACGGGAACTCTTTTTTCAAACCTGTGGATGTAGGCCACTGCCTCATGAATGGCCTCATCCAGTCCCACGGCGTCGGCATGAAGGTTCATGGACTCAATGAACAACTCGTCCACACCTTCCTCCGCTAGCAAGTCGTTCATGAGTCTTTTGCCCTGTTCTAGAGACATCTTATGCTGTTCCTGAACCAGTCGCATGGTTCGATATAGTCTCTTGATTTGTGCCGAATATGCTGGGGCACTTGCTAACTCGGAGAGTTCGTCATATTCTTGGTGTTGTTCTTCGTCGGCCTCTTCTTCATCTCCTCCTGCCTCTTGTTCGTCTACATCGACTTCTACAGTTTGTGGTTGGGTGGGGGCCGATGTTGTTTTGGGTTGTGGTTCCTGAGCTCGCGCTGCTTCCGCTTCGAGGTTAGAGTCATAGATTAATCTGGCAATTTCTTCATCCGTGAGGTCCTCAAGAGTAAATCCCTGCGGGAATTCCAAATCGGATGGAATGGGTGGAAACACCAGATTAGGCCCCTCCGTGCTTGGTCTTGGTAACCGGATTGTGAATGGCCTAACTCGTCGTGTCTGGGGAGGAGTGATTTCTGGTGTAGCGGTAGCTCCCCTTGGTTGAGCACAGGGTAGTTGGACTCCCCCCCTCATCTTCTTGGATGGGGGACCTGCTGTTGATAGTCTTCTTTGGAATTCTTGGACTCGGGACCATACGAGTGCCCGCTGAACAGGCACGTCATAAGCCAAGCATCTATAGATTATTCTGGTCAAAGCACAACACCCGTGGAGCACATTCTTCTGTTTCTTGTTCCACCTTTGATGTGCTAGGTGGATCTGGTCTATGATCCAGTGTGGAACATTGATGGGCAGGCTTTCGGTTTCTGCTAGATATAAACTGAACCATATTTTTTTCGGGGGCATTGTGAATCGTTCTTGGGCGGGAAACGCAAAGTGTTGCATGATGGTTCGTAGGTGAAGCGCAATGGTAGGTGTCATTGCTACCATATCCTTCAACTTATTCAGATCCTTGTGCTTCATTCGACCTGGAACCATGGTTTCCTTTTCTGTTGGGATGTGCATACCATACATACCCAACGCTTCTCTTACCAGGTTGAGGGTCAACTTGAATCTTTTGAGCTCATTACCCGGCAGCAGTGATGGCAACACAAAGGTGCTGTCGCCTCCTTTGGCCCTGCTTGGCGTGATTGTACTGATCAGATATGAACATCGTAAAAAATCCGGCTTTGGTATGTGGGCCCTGAAATAACTTTCCACACCCGCTTTGACCCAAACTGATCTCATGACTTCGGCATTTTGGTAGCTTTCAAATTCGCGGGTGAAAAAGTGGTATCGACCCCATTTGCCATTGAACTCCAATTCTGCTTCCCAGAAGTAGGTTCCATCGCCCAGTGGTCTAGCAACATCACTGAACCAATGCGCATGCTTACCTACTTGAGAAGTGTGTCCTTGAGGAGGATCCTGGATGGGGAGCACATGCACTTCTTGAAGCTCTTGCGGTCTTGCAGTGAGACGTGGCTCAAGGAGAAGTGTTTCTATGTCCACGATCTGGGGACCAGATCCGGCTTGAGAGCTAGTACCTGCTTCTGCCATGGCCCTGTTTGCTGATTGGTTCTGTGAGAATATAGAACCAAGTGTTAACATTGTAATGGACAAAATAAATCCGTTGTTGTCCCCGTTACAACATTAACATAAGGTAGATGGTGAGTTAGTGGTTAGTAAGTGCATGAAGACAGTGTGTGTAGTTAGTGATTGTGTTGTCCTAGGAAACTATTGCAGTTAGTAAGTGGGTTATGAATTTACAAATTGGGGTCGGGGGGTTTTATTACAGACCCTAGGCTGCCAAATGCAGTGAGTGGGCTTTGCCTTCGGTTTCGGAGAGTCTCTATAGAGCTTTTTCGGTGTCGTGGTTTGAAAACGAGGCCTTTTTGGGACCCATATACAATTGATTACATGCACGTTCTTGGGTTTTGGTGTGTACATGAGTGTCGAGAACGAGTGAAATCTGGCAGCATGCGTCGCTGCGTTATGCTGTTTAAGTTGTGGCCTCAGCGTAGCTACTTGTGCCATCAAGCAAGCCTTAGGCACCCAAATTTGTCTTGATTGTGGGCTTGCCTTCATCGACTTCTTGGGCACCCAAATAGATTTTACTTTAGCAAAAGAATTTCTGGAAGACTTCTTATTAGCGTTGCGTTGTTGGTCACTAATAAGAGGCTTTGCCCCTGTAGTTGACGGTGGTGCAACTGGTCGTTCGCCTTTCCGCACCCATACCTGGTCTATTTTCTGGGCTGTTCTGCTGCGCAGGTACTTTTGATCTCTGACATAGGTAGTACCCTACTTCTTCTGCCTTTGATCCACCTTGGGTTGCTGCCTCCTTCTAGCCTTTGGAAAAGAAGGGAGTTCCGTTGCATTCCTGACTCCTTTTTTGCAAATATCATTCCTCTGCAACACATAGTTTTGGACAAGAACAGCATGGTCATCTTCATGTGTACCCCTGGAAGGACCAGGAGTCTGTGCCTTTCCTAGTTCCTTGAGTGCTCCATTGTCTAATTCTACTGTAACTCGACTATGATTGACCCAAACCTGGAGAAGTCCACTTCTTAGGTTTAGATTGACTGCTTGGTCATAGATCCAATCCTGACCCAAGACGAGAGGTTCAGTGAGCTCCTCATCTTGACACACTAGTACTTTAACGGTCATTGCCTCCTCGTGAATGTAGAGGGGAAGTTCCACCTCACCCATGCAAGGGGTTTCCACGCCTCCCAATCCTATGAGGTATGCTTCCACAGGATGGACAGTTAACTGTAACTCTTGACAGTAAGACAACTTAACAGCGCTAGTGGCAGCGCCTGAGTCAATCAAGGCTCTTACGGTCCTTGTACTCTTTCCTTGTCCTATGTCTATGGTTATGAAAGGACGTCTATCAATTATTCTATTCGAGCTCGTTCCTACAACTTCACACATGGCTATGGGAAATTCTTGGCCTGCATAGTCATTCGTTCCAGGCTGATCTCTACCTTGCCTTCGTAATTTCATCCTTCTGATGCGTTCTAAAGCCTCTGCTTGAGCCTCTTCTCGAATGCGCTTTTCTTCCTCTTTGCGTTTCTTAGCAGTGTTGAGTCGGCTAAGCATTTCCTCCGTGAGGGGTTCCTGATACAACTTGACTCTGCAACCGCTAATATAATTTGGGAGAACATCACCCTCTAATGTGGCCAATTGCACTGCTCCACTTGTGGAGATCCTATTGATGATCATAGGTCCGTAGCCTCTCTTTTCTAACTTCCTCGCGTGTTGTTTTAGTGTATAGACTAAGACTAGATCTCCTGCTTTCAAACCCTTATCCTTTACGTGGGCATCAAAGTATGCCTTCTGTCTCTTCTTGGCAGCATATATGCCTGCAGCAGCTCGCATTCTTGTTTCTCCTAATCGTTCAAGGTCAAAAATTCTAGAGGATAGCTCATGACCTGTCCATTCGTGCTCTTGTGCTACTCTCAATGTAGGGATCAGGAAGTCCAAGGGTAGCACAACGTTTTGGCCGAATACCATCTGAAAGGGGGTGGCTTGGAGTACCGTTTTGTAGGCAACTCGGTATGCCCAAACAGCATGGTGTAGCTGTTTGTCCCAGTCAGAGCGTTTAGTGTTCACTAATTTTGTCAGCACATTGCACAAAATCTTATTAGTGCTCTCAGCTTGACCATTAGCTTGAGGGTGATAAGGGGCAGACTTCTTGTGTATTACCAAGAATTCTCGGAGTAGATTTTCAATCACTTCGTTCAAGAAATGAGTGCCTCTATCACTTACAAGCTCTATGGGTAGTCCATATCTCGTGAATACATTCTCAAACAAGAATCTGGCAGTTGTTTGAGCATCGTTCTTGGTTGTAGCTTTTACCTCTACCCACTTGGTGAGATAATCTGTTGCCACAATGATGTATTCCGCATGAGAACCTTTCGCTGGGGGATTAATAGGACCTACGAAGTCTATTCCCCACTTAGAGAATGCACGTCCACCCATCATAGGTTTCAGTGGCATCTCATCTTTGCGTATAGGATACTGAGTCCTTTGACAGATATCACACCGTTTCACATAGGTATGTGCATCCATGTGAAGGGTGGGCCACCAGAAGCCCGCAAACAATATTGCCTTGATCACCCGATCTGGTCCAAAGTGTCCTCCTGCTACACCTTGGTGAGCAGTTTCCAAGATCTTCAGATATTCACTTTCGTGGACTAATAGTCTCAGGTAACCATCTTTACCGCGCTTATATAGATTATTACCGATGAGTGAGTAATCCTGGGCTTCTTGTTCTAAACTCCTTTTCCTAGCTAGAGTCATGTCTGGGGGGAATGTGTTTGTCCGCAAGAATGATACTAGAGGTTCACTCCAATCTGGCACAATGGATACTTGATAGAGAGTGGCATGTTCCACAGGTGGTTTAGTGCAACAGATTGGGCATTCTTTGCACAACTTTTGGACATCCGCTTCCATAGTTGGCCAGTGCACTCCGAATCTCTTTAGAGTTTGCAACGTTCGTTGCTTCGAATGGTGTTGCTCTAACGCACCTACATGTGCTAATTGCAACCATTTAGCGTACTCCTCCTCTTCTACGCAACAAGCCAAGATCCCTTGATCTGTGTGCTTGTACATGCTGCCTGCCATGATATGGTACTTTTGGGCTTTTACGATCTCTCTATTCCGTGTGTTCACCACTGGATGCTTAGGCCCGTATGTCAATACTGGTACTATTGGCTTGGCCCACTGCGGCACCACTTCCAAATTAAACAAGTAAGCGTCAGGAAGGTCATCTGGCACTCCTTGTGGGGCTTCTCCCGATGTGAGCCTAGAGAGATGATCTGCTCTCAAATGAGTCCTTCCTTTTCTTACCACAACATCGAAGTCGTATTCCATTAGCAAGAGAAACCATCTCACTAATCTTCCTGTATTGCATGGCTTGTTTACTAAGTACAACAATGCCTGGTGGTCCGTAAAAAATTTAAACTTATTTGCAAGCAAATAGTGCCTAAATTTCTTGACTGCATATACCATGCCTAATCCTTCGCGCTCTGTTGTGGTGTAATTCCGTTCAGCCGCATTCAATTGTCTGCTGGCGTAGGCAATTGGAAGATCCATATTACCTTCACCAGTAGGTTGTGCAAGTACACATCCAATAGCGTAATTGGATGCATCAACATGAACATGGAATGGCTTATTCCAATCTGGTGTGGTCAAGATTGGTGCTGAACATAATCTTCGTTTAAGTTCTTGGAAGGAATTCTCACATTCATCCGTCCACTCAAAGTTTGTCAATAGTCCGTACATGGGCTTTGCAATGACAGCATACATGTGTATAAATCGTCGATAATAACCGCAATGCCCCATGAAAGCTTGTACTTCCTTGACATTCTTTGGCCTAGGTAGCTCCGCTATGGCTCTCACTTTTTCTTCGTCAGTAGATATGCCATTCTTTGACACGATATGTCCTAGGATCTTGCCTTGCCTGACCATAAAAACACACTTTTCGGGGTTCAGGCAGACTTGATATTCTCTACATTTGTCAAAGATTTGTTTGAGTTCAGGAATGTGGGTTTGCCTAACATTGGAATGAGCACAGAGATCGTCAACATAGACTTCTAAACTCTTCCTCAGGAACTCCTTAAACACATGGCACATCAGCCTCTGGAAGGTGGCTGGTGCATTGGTAAGCCCAAATGGCATTACTCTAAAAGCAAAAATGCCCCATTCTGTGGCAAAGGCTGTCTTATGCTGATCCTCTGGAGCTATGGCTACTTGATTGTAGCCAGAAAATCCATCAAGGAAGCTGTACACTTCCTTGCCTGCCACTCTTTCTAAGAGATGTTCTGTGATGGGAAGCGGATAGTTATCTCGAATCGTGGCGGCATTAACCTTTTTCAAGTTAATGCACACACGCAGCTTGCCATTTTTCTTGGGCACCACTACGATGGGGGATACCCATTCAGTGTGCTCAATTTCATAGATAAATCCGGCTTCGACCAGTCTATCTATCTCTTCCTTGATCTTAGCAGCATAGTTATCGTTATATGTATAAGGCTTTTGCTTAGAGGGTTTAGCATCTGAGGTCATGGGAATGGTGTGTGAGCATATATCAGGGTCAACACCTTTCAAATCCTTGTAACTCCAAGCGAATACATCTCTGTATTCTCTTAGCAAGGCTATCAATTCGTACTCCTCTTCTTCTGTTAGGTCATGGCCTATATACGTACATCTCTCCTCTCCTTCTTCTAGGGCCACTACGACTTTCTTGGTGGTTTCTTTGTTATCATAGGCCTCTCCTGATTGTGCCTCTCGTTTAGGCATTCTTATCATGACTCTTCTGTCATCTATCTCGTACTTCTTAAAATTTTCTGGGACCTCAAACAAAGATTCTTCCTCTTCTGGTAAGGCTTCTCTCTTCCTTCGTTTCTTTCCTTCTTCCTTAGGGGTCATATGCGTTGCTAATCTTACACCATTTGTAACTTCTCCATGCCTCTGGGGTTGAAATTCTACTTCATGGAAGTATTCCTCATCTGATGCAAATGGTGGGTCCATAATGATTGACTCTAGATCGGAGTCACTTGCATCCTCAAATGCATCAGGGCTAGGTTCGCATTCTTCTAAAACTGCCTCTCCCATGATTGGCTCTATGGAGAAGACTGAAATGTCATAGCCATCCTCATCACAGTGAGGTGTCCATTGTTCTTCATTGCTGGCTACGTCCATTGTTGCTAAAATTTCTGCCCAGCCATGGGGTTCAAATTCCTCGTCTGGAAAAACTACAGGTGCATAGGCTGGGTCTTGAATGGGTCTATGGGTTTCGTTTGCACCTATTTCTCTAGCCTTTTCTCTCTTCTCTTCGTCCACTGCTACTTTGCACATCCATAAGTGAGTGTCTTCGTGCATCCAGGAGGATCCTGATCCTATAGAATGCACAGATTCTGTATCATCTTTGGCTCTATGGATGGGATTCCATTGGATAGGAGGGACATCTCTATGAGAATAATCCTTGAGATTGACTTTGGTTGTAACACCTAAGTGCTGCAGGTACAAAGAATTGGTCCCCCAATCCTGTACCACTTGCAACTGTCGCATGAATGGTCTTCCTAAAATCATCTCATAGGCATGATTTTTGCTGAAGTCACATATGGCAAAGGTATGTTCAAACTCGACACCACAAGTGGTGAGAGTTATTCCTTCTAGCAATCCTAGGGGTCTCTCTATGTGACCATCGGCCATCTGCAATTTCATTCTCGTCGGCCTGAGTGCCGGCTTGCCCCAACGTTTCCATAAGGAGGTGGTGGCAATTGCAACTCCTGCACCTGAGTCCAAAATTGCCTTGGTGGTGTACTCTTGGTAGGTGATGGGCAGATAGGTGTTCCCTTCTTCACCCTCACACATATCTCCTATTTTATCCAAGGGAATTTCTGGCACTGTCCTATGGGATCCTACCCTGGAACGAGGTTTTGCAATTTCAGTTACTCGACTAGCTACATATTTCCGCGCTTCTGGTCTATCCTTGGGCAGTTCTTCCAAGGTGAGATTGCGCTGCATTTTGGTGTTCTTTACTATCTCCGTGTTCCTAGGTATGACTGAATCGTCGTTCCTTACCATGACTGTGGGTGCTCTCATACATGTGGACTTTGCTTCCCATGGGCCTGTGAAGTGGGGTAGCTCCTGTATGGAATTAGACTCAAAGTCCAATCTCTCATGAGATTGAGCACTCTCATGTTCCCCGTAAATTGATGGGATGTCTTGTGGGAATTGGTCGTGTGCATCGTCCACAAGTTCAAAAGGAGGGGCGACCTCACTTTCGTTATCCCATTTGTCTTCTTGAATCTCTCGTAGGAAGTCTGGTGCAAACCGATTCATCGAAGAAGAAGTATCTGGCTCCGTAGAATTAGGTACATATGCTATCTGGGAAGGAGGGCTTATTCTATCGTTGGCTCTTTCCTCGGTGTCATAGATAGCTGAGGCACAAGCTTCTTGGGGAGGATTACTTATGCTATTACTTTTCCGAACAGGCTCATACGCTTTCTGGGAAGGGATGTGGGTTACCTGTGGGGGTACATAAGCTTTCGAGGGAGGCTCCTGTGACCTTTGGGGAGGAAGATAGGCTTCTTGAAAAGGCATGTGGGCTTCCTGAAGAGGCTGGCTTTTCCGTTCTCTTACCCTTTCCTTTCTTTGAGGGGTAGGCTCCTTTTCTGGCTGTGCAACTAGCCTCTCTAATCTTTCTAAGGAGGGAAAGGAGTCTGGTTTAGTGGAATTGGCCACATACACTTCCGATGGGGAATGATTCATGTTTTTGCTTGCTTTCTCTCTCTCTTGATTTTTTTCTTCCTTGTCAGATCTTGCAATTATCCTCTCTAACTTCTCTAGGAATCCATCCAAGTGTAATTGCGTTTTGGCTGAGCCCGAGTAATTGAAAAGGCGACTGGCTTCAAACATAGTTTGAGCCAATGCGACCATTTTCGCGCACAGTTTGGTTCTTTCTATCTCTAGGTCAGCTCTAGGATAGCACTTGGCATGATCCGTGACATTTGGCCCTTCTTGTATTCTGGACTGATATGCTTTGAGCATCATGTCTATGTCCTCAGGAGTGGGATCAGCTAACACTAATCCTACTCTAGGAGGTGGTGGAATCGTATGACGTGGTGGGGAGGGTGGTGGGTCAGATGGAGATGGTAGGGGTGGCGGCGGTGTATTGTGAGAAGGGATTTGAGAGGTGATTTCAGTTATCCTAGCTTTGGTTTCTCTTATGCTTTCCTCAAGTTCACTCATCTTTTTAGCCCATTGTCTTTTCATTCTTTCCCGACTATCTTTCCATGCTCTAGTCCTTTTCTTTGTTATGCTCTCGGTTTCACTAGCCTCTGAGTTCTTACCCTGGTTTGTCTCTTGGTTTTGCTGCAAAGCCTGAGCTCTAGTGACTACCTGCACTGGTGCAGTGGAAGTGACGCTTCCTGATGAATCTACAACTAAACCAATCACATTGATCGGAGTGATTTTTGGCATATTATTGGGGTTCTTTGGGCAATCTCGTAAAAGATGCTCTTTTCCACAATCTTGGCAAAAACCTTGGATAGTCACTGACTGGGGTTGTGTAGGTGGGGGCAAGGGACAATCACGAACGATATGATCTCCTTGGCATCTGTAGCACGGTCCTCTTGGGAATGGAGGTCTTACTTGCCTAGGTTGTGGCCTGAGGTTGGGGTTTGCATACATGACGTTCGTGTAATGTGACTCCCAACTAGGTTCACTTGGTTCTTCACTATAGTAAGACTCACCATGTTCTGGGGACTGCATGTAGTAAGCCTGGGGACTATCGACATGTGTAGAATCAAAGCTATGGTCACTTGGGTCACTTTCCGAGATCAATGGGGTTACTGGTACTATGGCCCTATTCAGGTTTTCTTCTGCAACAGCATACTTTACTGGAATCACGTTAGCGGGGTTTGGGGGCTGTTGAGCTAGTACCGGTTGGGGTCTCTGTTGGGCCTGATATTGTGGTTGGTAGGTTTGTTGGGGTCTAGCATATTGTGGTGGTGGATTTTGGTTTTGGTATCTGCCTTGTTGGTAGGGCTGCGGGTAGGGTTGTCTAACTGCCTGCTTGTTGTATGGGCAATCTTGTGCGGTGTGATTGGTGTATCTCCGTTCTATGGTGCAGTACTGGCTACTAGGGTTTACTTGGGGTTGAGCCATAATGGGGCAGACATTCGCCATATGGTCACCACCGCATGTATAGCATCTTTTCACAGGGGCAAACCTTGGGATTTGTTTGCTCGATACACCTAATTTCTGAGCTACCTTTTCGGCAAGTTCCTCAATTGATGTGGACTGCGTGGAAGAGTGACTAGATGCACTATCTGAATCTTTGTAGATTTTGGAAAGCTCTAGTTCTTCCCCTAGGTTATCTTCAATGTCAATGCACATGCGTACACACTCTTCTATAGTCCTAGGGTCCTTCAGATACACATAGGATCTCAATTTCGTACTCAGCAATCCATCAAGGAATAAGGCTACTTGTTTAGCAGATGTGGGTAACTCCGAAATAGGGCACCTTTCCAGATATTGTCTAAACCTTCTTCCGGCCAATCCGACAGTCTCTTGGGGGGTCTGTTTGAAGCTGTGGATCAATGAGGAGGTATTGTGTCTTATGCCGCTCTTAGAGAACTCTACAATGAATGCCTCTAGGAGTTGGTCTATGCTCCTGAACTGACGCTCATCTAATGGCTGAAACCATGTAAGTGCCGTGTTCCTAAGGGTTAGACCGAAGGCATTGTACTGCGTGAACAGATCTTCCACTTGTTCAGCCCTCAGGACTTGTTTGAACTCCGCCACATGATCATAGGGATCTCCTGTGCCATCAAAGTAATTCTTCATGGACTTAACTAGCTGGGTGGGTCTCAAAGTTCTTGTGTGCTCTCTAGGTCTCGGCAGAGGGAATCCATCTACATTTCTTTGGTTCCTGGGAGCTCTAAGCATCTCAGGTTCTATCCTATTCGTTTCTGTTCTCGTTCTTTCTCTGCCTACAAGGTTGGCGAAGCTTACTTCTGGTCGATCCCTAGTTCTGTCTCTTTGCGTACCATGAGCTTGGGAAGTTCCAGCCCCAGGGTGACCATAGGATACATTTGATCTTGGTTGAGGGAAAATAAATTCACCCTTCCAAGTGTAGGCATGCCTATCATTTTCTGTCACTACAAAGATCCGTTCTGAAGCATGATCTAAGTAGGTCACTCTGCCTGGGCTATCTGGATCCTTAAGTTCATAGATCATGATATTTCCTATGTCTGTTGGCTGATTAGACTTATACCTCCAAAAGGCTTCATCAGTTTCTCGATTGAGGAGCAACTCTATGCTCTTGTTGTCTTGGGGAACCCATTCAGGTGTAATAATCCTTGTGAGGACTGATTTACCTCGAGGGGTTCTAGGTTCCGCACCCATGTTCCCTTGTTCTAGGTCACCTAAGTCCGCTTCTGAGATCACATTCCCGAAGTCATCTGTCCTATCAGGGTGGCTAGTGACAACATATATAGTTCCTTCTTTGTCCAAGTATGCACCATTTTCAAACTTGACAGCTGGGTGTTCTAGTCCAATGGATTGATCAAGGTTTTTAATCTGGACCACAGATCTTCCTAAGCCGTCCTCATAGATGCTAGCACCTAGTCGGTTGGTCCTAAGATATTCCAGCTGTGTTTTGTACGGGCCTTCTACCCTGTACAAATAAGGTACTCCTGAACTTCCCGTAGGCCTGTCCATGCCTTGGGACATTTCTGACTCACTGGTCTCAGAGCTAGGGTAGTATGAGTGGTGGCTCAACTGTTGGGCCCAAGACCCTGCAGTGTGATTGACACTAGCCTCTGAAGACCTAAGGCTTTGTCTCTCTCTTGCTAGATGTCGTCCTGATCTAAGGTTCATATGCCTAACTGATTAACCCACTTTTTTCCAGAGTACAACCTCGTTGCCAATCAATTGGTACCAGTCACTTGATTCTTTTTAGTTAATTATTGTGTTTATGGTCTTGTCTGATATCACGTCGTCAGGAATACTTGAATGTTCTTCGTGCTTTCAGATTGATCGCTCCACGTTAGGTTCTTTTCCTTTATGTTATCGACAGTACAGTAACTCAGTTTTTAGCTTGAACTTGAGTTTTTAGATAGTCTTCAACTTGATAACTGCCTATCGTCCACCTGACTTACTCCTACCTCTTCTCGTTCTTAGCTTGAGCTAGGAAATGACAGAGGGGGTTGAGAATATTCCAACCTTACTTGTTGATCCCTTGCTTTATGGTGCTCAAGAACCCGGTTCTCAAGCTTGCAAAGAAACCTTGCTTTGTATGCTCTCCGTTGCTCTCAATGAACCTATAAAAGTCCCACGGTTAGCTCAATGCTTAGATTCAAAGGACACAACCTACCACTTTCATTCATGTAACACAAACACACATTTGCATTGTGACTTTTAGGAAAATAATTCTAAAGACCCCTGACTTTGATCCCCCTGGGTATGGTCAACTTCAAAATACCCTCTCTGAAAATCAACGCATTATCTTTATAAAAAACAGTTGAGGGCGTGTAGTATATGCCACGAGCTTTCCAACAAGCCCAAGAGCTCAAAAATTGGATTTCGTATGAAAAAGTTAGGACTGTTCAGGGTTTAGGGAGTTAAATCAGAATTCAACACAAGCTAACAGTCAAACAGGAATACTCGAGTAGCTTGTGGCACGGCCTCGCAATGCAATACTACGCCCTAGTGTTTGTCCCACACTCAATCAAAATTTAGACCAATAATTTTGCCTTGAAAATTTGACGTAATTTGCCCTTCTAACGCGTTCGCAAAGTCTGTCGGTCGCGATTGACAGGTCAGTCGCGATCGACGTGTCGATCGCGATTGACAGGTCCGTCGTGGCTGTCAGTCACGATTGACTGGTCAGTCGCGATTGACACGTGGCCTAAAAGTCAATCAATCGTGGTCAAAGCTTCGTTGACTCTATCGGTCGCGATTGATGAGTCGATCGCGATTGACAGGTCGGTCGCGAGGATCTGTCGATCGTGGTCAAACAGTCGTTGACTGTGTCGGTCGTGATTGACAGAGGCGTCGTGGTCTGTCCGTCGTGGTCAAACCGTCGTTGACTGTGTCGGTCGCGATTGATGAGTCGATCGCGATTGATGACTCGATCGCGATTGACACGTGTCACGCGTATGGTCAGTCGGTCGTGGTCAATCGGTCGTTGACTCTGTCGGTCGCGATTGACAGAGCCGTCGTGGGCTGTCGGTCGCGATTGACGTGTCGATCGCGATTGACAGGTCTGTCCGTCGTGGTTTGTCGATCGCGATTGACAGAGCGATCGCGATTGACAGAAATCTGTGGAATTTCAAAAAACTAAACACATTTTTGGGAAGCCCTTGGCCTGTAGGTCATGGATATGCACTTTGTTTAGCAATTAGAGCAATTTTTCAGTCGGTCGCGATTGACAGAGCTCGGCGACACACAGACAGTTACCCAGAATTCCGTACTTGCGCAGGGTGCTGAGGATGATGATGCGGCCTGTACCTGCAGAATGCTCACAAAACATGCAAAAAACAGCACATGCAAATTCGCTCTCTCGCTCTCTCTCACAAGTGAAATGAGGGGAATGAGGTGGAGATGGGGATATAGTCCAAAAAAACTGAAATTTCGCGATGATGGAGATGGAGGTGGAAGATGGTGATGATGATGATGGTGATGAAGATGGTGAAGAAAGTAACAGAAAATCGATGAGAGTGAAGAAAATACCTACAACTCCAACGCGTCAACTCTACGTCTTACCATCACACGCTCGTCCTCAAAGCTCGATCCCCGGCAACGGCGCCAAAATTTGGTGTAGCCCAATGATGAGTAGCACCTCCTTTAATGTCAATCCGGGAAGACGTGAGGATGGTATGAAGACCTCGAGCAAGTGGCGGCACAAGTGCGTGAGTGAGAAGCACACAAGCATGCACACACATACACACACACGCGCACACACGGCAAGACAAAGAGAGAGAATCAATGGAGTTCTTTAGATTACTTTCAAAAGCTCTTACAAGTTTGTTTCTATTACAATCCAACCTCAAAAATGAGCTCTCTAGCTCCTTTTATAGTTTTTGACTAGCTTCTGGCCCTGTCCAGACCTAGTGTCCGGCCTAGTTAAAAATTAGGTTCCAGGGCTTATTTGGGGGCTCAAACGAGATCTAAAAATTATGAAAATTGGTACGCAACTACTTCTAAGGCTCCTCAAGCTCAAGGACTCCTTGGCTTGCACAAAATGGAGCTACAAAAATGTGAAATGAGATTTACAATGACTATTAGTGATAAAAATCACTGTTGTTGTAGGGATTTCTTCTAGTGATCTGCCATACATATCTTCAAGCTCCCTACTTGCTCTTCTTCCCTGCATGTCCATCTCTCTGATTTGCATTAATGTCTTGAAAAAATATTGGCCTACTTGCCAGATCTTCTTTGACTGCCCTGTTTGCTCGTGCTGTCCCTTTGCTCTGACTCCCTTCTTTGACTTTCACGTCTTGTAGTTCCTGATGTACCAAGGCTACTGCCAACAACAAACCTTAAAAATTTTGGCTAAAATTGGCTGTCAATCGCGATGGATAGGGCTGTCAATCGCGATGGACAGGGCTGTCAATCGCGATGGACACTCAGTCAATCGCGATGGATAGGCAGTCAATCGCGATGGACAGAGACTTCAGTCAATCGCGATGGACAGGCAGTCAATCGCGATGGACAGAGACTTCAGTCAATCGCGATGGACAGAGACTTCAGTCAATCGCGATGGACAGAGACTTCAGTCAATCGCGATGGACAGAGACTTCAGTCAATCGCGATGGACAGAGACTTCAGTCAATCGCGATGGACAGGCAGTCAATCGCGATGGACAGAGCTGTCAATCGCGATGGACAGGGCTGTCAATCGCGATGGACTGAAATTTTGCAAGATTTTCAAAAATTTTAGTGGGAATGTGGTGTGCAGGGTCTCTAGTCCACTGTGGTGCACTCAGATTTACCAACAAGTGAAATTTTCTGTCAATCGCGATGGACAGAAGGCGGCGACTGCGAGACAGTTTCGTCGAGTTCCGTACCTGCGCGGGAAGCTGGAGATGGTGATGTGACCTGTACCTGCAAGATAGCTCAAGAAACATGCAAAAACAGCACATGCAATTTCGCTCTCTCGCTCTCTCTCACAAGTGAAATGAGGGAAATGAGGTGGAGGTGGGGATATAGTCAAAAAACTGAAATTTTGCGATGATGGAGATAGACGTGGGAGATGGTGATGATGATGATGGTGATGGAGATGGTGAAGAAAGTAAAAGAAAATCTATGAGAGTGAAGAAAATACCTACAACTCCAACGCGTCAACTCTACGTCTTACCATCACACGCTCGTCCTCAAAGCTCGATCCCCGGCAACGGCGCCAAAATTTGGTGTAGCTCAGTGATGAGTAGCACCTCCGTTAATGTCAATCCGGGAAGACGTGAGGATGGTATGAAGACCTCGAGCAAGTGGCGGCACAAGTGCGTGAGTGAGAAGCACACTAGCATGCACACACATACACACACACGCGCACACACAGTAAGACAAAGAGTGAGAATCAATGGAGCTTTTAGATTACTTTCAAAATGCTCTTTACAAATTCGTTTCAATTACAATCTAACCCCAAAAATGAGCTCTCTAGCTCTTTTTATAGTTTTTGACTAGCTTTTGGCCCTGTCCAGACCTAGTGTCCGGCCTAGTTAAAAATTAGGTTCCAGGGCCAAATTGAGGGCTCAAACGGAGTCTAAAAAATACGAAAATTGATATGTAGGTACTTCTAAGGCTCCTCAAGCTCAAGGACTCCTTGGCTTGCACAAAATGGAGCTACAAAAATATGAAATGGTATTTACAATGATTGTTAGTGATAAGAATCACTGTTAAAAGATGTAGATTGGAAAAATTGAAGGGCCTATCTGACAGATTTGCGTCGACTGCTTTGTCTACTTACTCCTTCACCTTGTTCCGACTCTCTCCGTTGGCTTCCTTGTCTCGTCAATCCTTGGGTTCCCTGGCTTCCTTGTCTAGTCAGTCCTTGGGTGCCCATACTGCTCTCAACAGCTTGGTTTAATTGTCTACTGGCATAGGCTATAGGGTGATCTAGTTTTCCTGTATTTGCTAGCTACGCTAAGATGCATCCAATGGTAGACTTGGAGGCATCCACATGAATATGAAATGGCAGATTCCAATTGGGCACTCTGAGGATTGGTGCTGAACCCAAGAAACTCTTCAGTTCATTGAAAGCCTTTTCACATTCTTCCGTCCAAATAAACTGAGTCAGTAATCCATAAAGGGGCCTTGCAAATATGGCATACATGTGAATGAATCTACGAAATTGTCCACAATGCCCCATAAATGCTTGCACTTCCTTAGTGGTCTTTGGTCTTGGCAAATCGAGAATCACTTTGATTTTGTCTTCATCCATGGAAATTCCATTTTTAGAGACAATGTATCCTAATATCTGTTGGTGTAATTCAAGCCTTAACACTTGGCTTGGATATCAACATTGAAGACTTTACATAAAGCTTGGACCTTGAAGGCTTAGCTTGGAACCCTTGAAGGATATATTTACAAGAATCAAGAACCATAGGAACCTAGTCTTATTGGTTCTTACCTTTTATCTCATGTAAAAGTCTATATGACTTTAACCACTCATGTAATCACACCTACTAGTCAGATTCGTGGAAACCTTGATTGATTGAGTGGGTGAATGATTGAGAGAATATCTCAATTAACTTTTAGGTACAAGATTCTAGGAGATTGACATGAATTTGAAATTCAAAATCTCACTCAATCTCTATAAAAGTTACAAGTAAAAAGTCGCGGATCTTCTTCACTTCTCCCGAGGCATTTTTGACAAATTTAGTGAGAGTGTGAGTGCTACACTATAGCCTACACCTCTGAGTACCATTGAGCATTACATATCATGCCAATGGGAATGTACAATTGATAGATTTAATACATATACTCATATTGATCATTTCTGTTATCCTCTGAGTGTACTCTTCAAGTCTGTCAACTTCAACAGGGCATATCTCAAGATCTACTGAACCAAATTGGATGATTCAAAGTGCATTGGATTCAGCTCAAAGTCTAATATACACCTACAAAGTTTCAAGGCCATTGGATCAACCATTACAGAAAAATCTCAGTCGGGGTGCTCACTGGTCTGTGACTATAAGTCTCCTAAAAATCGGGGGTACACCTTATTTTGCTAAAGTGATTTCTCTGAGTGTGGTTTATCATTTCCTTTCATTCCACTTGTAAATGGAAGCTTACTAAGCTAATAGAATATCTCTAGAAGTAATTTTGTTAATTGTAACTACACTGGTCACACTGAGCATAACACTGAGCAGGTATCAAGACCAAAATAGAAAGTTTTCAAGTCTTGTGATTTACAAAGCAGTCTGTTTTGATCAAGTCATTACTCAAACCTTTTCCAAAGTACATATAGCATATTTTGGTATCATTTGAAAGCTCAAGGAGTCTACTAAGCATATCTGGAGTCAAAGGAGAGCAGGTGTGAAGCAGGTTTTGCAGCACCAACTAATCTCCTGAGTGCATCCAACCATCACTCCCAACAGTGGTATCAGAGCAAATAAGGTAATCATGGGTGATGGGTTCCCTTCCTTCATTGACAAATTAGACAGGAACAACTACCAAGCTTGGTCTCTAAGGATGAAGACCTATCTACAAGGAAGGAGCTTGTATGGATTCATATCAGGAGATGAGGAATTGCCCTCATTCAAAGCTAGAGGCCTACCCACCAAGGAAGAGCAAGAGAGACTCAATCAATGGTGTGCAAAAGATGCTTTGGCAAGGTCATATCTTCTAAACTCTATTTCTGATTTCCTTCTACCACACATAAGGAATTGCAAGACTTCCCAAGAGACTTGGGAAACCTTGTCAACTTATTTGTCATCAAGCACAAGGGCCAGAAAGAATCAGCTATGGATTGAGTTTACAACTCTTAGGAAGCAATCAAAGCAATCAGTCTCAGATTTTGTTACCAAAGTCAAGGACATTGCAGACCAACTTGCAAGTGTTGGAGAAGAGATTGAGGAAGAGCAAATAGTCAGACAAGTAATCAATGGACTAAAGGCAGATGACAAGTGGGAGAGCTTTACCACAGCAATGGACTTATACATGGACATCCAAGCACCTGATCTAACAACTCTGATTGGACAACTCTTTACACATGAAGCAAAGATCACAAAGAATGGAGAGCAATCAAAAGGTAACAATCCCTCTGCCCTTTATACTGATAAGAAGAAAGATAAAAGTAAAAGCAAGAAGGTTGATGAAGAAGGCTCTACCTCCCAAGCAAACTATGCAGGGAGAGGCAGACCTTCTAGAGGTAGGGGCAGAGGAGGTAAGTCAGGTAGGGGGAGACCCTACAACCAATCTCCATGCAATATTTGTGGCTTGTCTAACCATACCACAGATGAATGCTACAAAAACTACAAGAACCAAAGAGGAAGAGGTCACCAAAGAGGAGGATACTCTCAAGGCAGAGGCAGATTCAACCAATCTCAAGGCTACCATGGCTACAACAATAATTATAACAACAACTACAATCACAATGGCAACTATCAAGGTGGATACAGAAATAGGAAAGACTACAACAATTATGCAGAGGAGCAAGATGATTCCTTATTGATCATGAACATGACATCTAAGTCAGGTATCAATGATGATCACTTATTCTATATTGATTCAGGTTGCTCTAATCATGTAGCTGGAAATGTTGCATTACTTTCTGATTTGGAAGAACCCAAAGGCAAGCACCAAGTGCAGACAGGTGATGACACTAAACATTCAGTTGTTAAAGTAGGCAATGTCAAAACTAGTGATGGTAATCAAAATTTATTGAGCAGAGTGTTGTATGTTCCAACAATCACCAAGAATCTGATGAGTGTAGGTCAGATTGTGGAAAAAGGTCTACAGGTCAGGTTCACTCAACATGGTGCATATGTGGAGGATCCAAGACATGGATTCAGAAGGATAGCCAAGGGAGAAAAATCAGGTAGATTGTTTACCTTTGAACTTGAAGACACTAAGAGTATTGCTTTGTACAACTATAAGGATCAAACACTATCAGAATTGGAGATTTGGCACAAGAGATTAGGTCACATTATAGAGAGAACCTTAAAGCAAATGAGTAGGGATCAATGTGTGCTTGGGATACCTAATGTATCCAAGCAACACATGATATACAAGTGTGGGGCTTGTCAATTTGGTAAGTCACACAGATTGCCCTATAACAAGAAAGGTTTTATGCATGAAGATTATCTGGAATTGGTGCATACAGATGTTTGGGGACCTAGCAAGGAGCCATCCATATCTGGATCAAGGTACTATGTGTCCTTCATTGATGACTATAGCAGGTGGACTGTCTTATATTTCATGAAACATAAAGATGAAGTATTTAATTGTTTCAAGAGGTATCTTGCACTAGTTGAAAATCAAACAGGTAGACATTTGAAGAAGCTAAGGTCAGATGGTGGTGGAGAATACTTCTCCAATGAATTTGAAGAATTCTTGCAGGAAAGAGGCATCAAGAGGGAGATTACTACAAGGTACTCACCTGAACAAAATGGGGTAGCTGAAAGGAGGAATAGACTCATTGTAGAGACAGCTAGGTCTATGCTAAATGAAAAGAAATTGCCAAATTATCTTTGGGCAGAGAGTGTATCTACTGCCACATATTTAATTAACAGGTTCCCATCAAAGACACTTGATGGAATGACACCCTATGAGGCTTGGCATGGTAAGAGACCATCTTTGGATCACTGCAAAATTTTTGGTTGTGTTGCATATGTGCATATTCCCTCACAGGTAAGGGGAAAGCTAGACCCTAAAGCTGAAAAATGTATCTTCATTGGTTATGATGTGAATCAGAAGGGATACAGGTTCTATAACCCCTCAAACAAAGGCTTCAAGGTAAGCAGAGATGTCATCTTTGATGAGAATGATTCATGGTATGAAAATGAATGCAGGAAGGTTAGTCTACCTTATGACATGGAAGAAGACTTCCCCAAGCTTATCAAGGAAGAATCAATTCAGAAAGAGGACACAAGCTCAGATGATGAAGACACCATCAACATTGAAGAGTTCAAGGCTTGGAAATCCAAAGGGAAGATGAAGATGAAGCAACTAGAAGATAATCCAGAATCCTCAACACAAGCAATGAGGAGGTCTCAGAGAGAAAAGAAAAAACCTATTAGATATGGGTATGATACTTCTCTTGTAACCAAGCATTCTGTATATCTTGCAAAGGATCTCTTGAATGAAGAACCAGGTACATTTGAAGAAGCAATCACTAAACCAGAATGGAAGGAAGCAATGGATGAAGAAATGGAAGCCCTCAAGGAAAGTGATACTTGGGACTTGGTACCCAAGAAAGAATCTATGAAAGTGATAGGATCCAGATGGATCTACAAACTCAAAAGGAATTCAGATGGTACAATAAACAGGTATAAAGCTAGGTTGGTAGCCAAGGGTTTTGCACAAACCCAAGGCATTGATTATGAGGAGACATTTTCTCCTGTGGCAAAGATGCCAACTATCAGAGTTATGGTGAGTGTAGCTGCATCCAAAAATTGGAACATGTACCAATTGGATGTGAAGAATGCATTGTTGAATGGATGGATATCTGAAGAAGTCTACATGTCACAACCACCTGGCTATGAAGATCCCAAGAAGGTAAATCATGTTTGTAAATTGAAGAAGGCTCTGTATGGATTGAAGCAGGCACCTAGAGCATGGAATTACAGGTTGACAACCTATCTTCTAGACCAAGGATTCATAATGAGTAAAGCAGATACTTCATTGTTTATCAAAAAGAACAATTCAGAGGTAATATACTTGTGTGTCTATGTTGATGACATCATTATTACAGGAAATGATGTTCAGGGAATTAGACATATCAAAGGACAGATGATGAAGGAATTCAAGATTAATGATCTTGGATTATTGAAGTACTTCCTAGGACTTGAATTGGTCTACACAAATTCAGGTATCTTTATTACTCAGAAGAAGTACATTCAGGACATGGTCAAGAAGTTTAATTTGGAGGAAGCTAAAGTTTCAAGTACTCCTATGGAGGTCAACCATAAACTCAGTGCACATGAAGGAGAAGAACTCCAAGATATTACAGGTTACCAAAGTTTGGTAGGTAGTCTAAATTATGCTACCTTAACCAGGATTGATATATCTTATGGTGTTAGTGTACTTAGCCAATTTATGCACAAACCAAGAGTACCTCATTTAGAGGCAGCAAAGAAGATAGTAAAGTATCTAAAGGGAACACAACATCATGGTTTGTACTTTCCTTATTCATCAGATATTGATAGTATATTCAGATGCAGATTGGGCAGGTTGCAAGGATGACAAGAGAAGCACATCTGGTTACATATGTTTTGCAGGTGATAAACCAATTTCTTGGTCATCCAAGAAACAACCTACAGTGGCATTGTCATCCACTAAGGCAGAGTACAGAGGGCTAGCCAATGCCACTCAAGAAGCAATATGGTTAAAACTTTTATATTCAGAATTGGGTCTATACACAAGACCACCAGTCATTTTTGGTGATAACACAAGTTCTCTTCACCTTGCAGCTAATCCAATTTATCATGCTAGGACAAAACACATAGAGGTTCATTACCACTATGTGAGGGAGAAATTACTTAGCAAAGAAATTCAATTGTCATATGTGTCTACTAATATGCAATGTGCAGATTTGCTTACTAAAGCTCTGGATGGAAGCAAGCTATGCAGATTTAAATCCATGATTGGATTGCAGGAAGTAATTGAAGACTAGAGATGAAGACTTGAGCCAAAGTGTTTGGCTTGAGGGGGAGCTGTTGGTGTAATTCAAGCCTTAACACTTGGCTTGGATATCAACATTGAAGACTTTACATAAAGCTTGGACCTTGAAGGCTTAGCTTGGAACCCTTGAAGGATATATTTACAAGAATCAAGAACCATAGGAACCTAGTCTTATTGGTTCTTACCTTTTATCTCATGTAAAAGTCTATATGACTTTAACCACTCATGTAATCACACCTACTAGTCAGATTCGTGGAAACCTTGATTGATTGAGTGGGTGAATGATTGAGAGAATATCTCAATTAACTTTTAGGTACAAGATTCTAGGAGATTGACATGAATTTGAAATTCAAAATCTCACTCAATCTCTATAAAAGTTACAAGTAAAAAGTCGCAGATCTTGTTCACTTCTCCCGAGGCATTTCTGACAAATTTAGTGAGAGTGTGAGTGCTACACTATATCCTACACCTTTGAGTACCATTGAGCATTACATATCATGCCAATGGGAATGTACAATTGATAGATTTAATACATATACTCATATTGATCATTTCTATTATCCTCTAAGTGTACTCTTCAAGTCTGTCAACTTCAACAAGGCATATCTCAAGATCTACTGAACTAAATTGGATGATTCAAAGTGCATTGGATTCAGCTCAAAGTCTACTATACACCTACAAAGTTTCAAGGCCATTGGATCAACCATCACAGAAAAATCTCAGTCGGGGTGCTCACTGGTCTGTGACTGTAAGTCTCCTAAAAATCGGGGGTACACCTTATTTTGCTAAAGTGATTTCTCTGAGTGTGGTTTATCATTTCCTTTCATTCCAGTTGTAAATGGAAGCTTACTAAGCTAATAGAATATCTCTAGAAGGAATTTTGCTAGTTGTAACTACACTGGTCACACTGAGCATAACACTGAGCAGGTATCAAGACCAAAATAGAAAGTTTTCAAGTCTTGTGATTTACAAAGCAGTCTGTTTTGATCAAGTCATTACTCAAACCTTTTCCAAAGTACATATAGCATATTTTGGTATCATTTGAAAGCTCAAGGAGTCTACTAAGCATATCTGGAGTCAAAGGAGGGCAGGTGTGAAGCAGGTTTTGCAGCACCAACTAATCTCCTGAGTGCATCCAACCATCACTCCCAACAATATCTTCCCTTGTCGAACCATGAAGACACATTTTTCCGAATTAAGACATACTCTATACTGTCAATATTTTGCAAATATCTTTCTTAGTTCTGGGATATGCTCTGTTTGTATAGCTGAATAGGTACATAAATCGTCCATATATACCTCCATATGTTTTCTCAAGAACTCCTTGAACACATGGCACATCAATCTTTGGAAAGTGGTTGGAGCATTAGTTAGACCAAAAGGCATAACCCTAAATGCATAAACTCCTCATTCGGTTGCAAAGGCTGTCTTATGTTGGTCTTTGGGAGCAATTGCTACCTGATTAAATCTTGAAAAGCCGTCTAGGAAACTATAGACTTCCTTGCCTACAACCCTTTCCAACAGATGATCTGTGATAGGTAACGGGTAAGTATCTCATATGGTGGCGGCATTCACTTTTTTTAGGTTAATACATACCCTTAACTTGCCATTCTTTTTTGGCACGAATACTAAAGGTGATACCCGAACTGGTCTCGATGTCTATTTTCTTCTTCTTTGTTTTCTTTGTCTGGTTCATTTTCTTCCTTTTGTGTCATTCCTTGGGTTGACTCATTAGTCTTGATGTTTACTCCTTGATTTTCATTTTCTTCCTCAATAGGTTCCCGTTCCATTTCTGCTCTCATAATCTTCCTTCCATTCTTTTTCAATTACTTCTCCTTCATCGACTTCTTGGAGAACAACCATGTATAAACTTACATCGTATCCTTCCTCATCAATGCATTCATTCATGGTTATTACTTCTTCGTTTACACATACGTCAAGAGTGGCTAAAATCTCCATCCAAACATGGGGTTCAAATTCTTCGTCTAAAAATATTTGGAGCATGTAAGCGAGATCTTCTACAGATCTAGATGCTTTCTACCTTTGTTGCCATCCTCGCCTCCTTTCTTCTTCCCTTTTAGCTGCCTGGCATATCCATAGATGAGTATCTTCATTCATCCATGTTTGGTTACTCGAATCTATACTATGAATTGATAGATTGTCATCCTCCTTATGTATCAAATTCCATTATAGAGGGGGAACATCTTGATACGTGTAAGTATCACTACAACATATGAGGGGCATACCGACGCTGCATATACCGACGGTCATAGTCGGCGTCGGTATAAACCTCGGAAAATCTCACTAAGAGATACCGACGATCAAGTGACCGTCGGTATGACCGTTTTAAACGGATTGTCGGTGTGGCCCGCAGTTGCCGGTATAAGCATCGGTATGAGCATCGGTATAAACATCGGTATGAGCGTTAGTATAAGTGTCGGTAATTTACTGGCAACTACCGACGCGTATACCGACGTCCATACCGGTGCCTATACCGGCGGCAAATTTTTAAACATACCGCGAACCCGAGAGCAAAACTTCACATTTCTGCTCATGTTTGAGTACTGTCGGTCTACTGTCAAACTTGCACGCGTGAACTGCATTGTCTTGTGCACACACACACGGATCTCTCTCTCTACACACACACACTCTCTCTCGGCTTAGTTCTCACATATTGGTAAGTGCTGCGCATACTGTTAGCATTTGTGTTTCTCTATGCTTTAGGGTTTCTAATTTCTCTTTTCGTTGATTTTGCAGAAGTTCGTTGGCGTCGATTGTTTGGAATTGGATGAGAGACGACCTACATTACGCTTTGACGACAACGATTCAAAAAGAGATATACTTGTAAGTGATTCTTTTATTCGCTATTGATAGAGAGAGAAGGAGAGAGAGAAATAGAGAGAAAGAGAGAGAGAGAGAGAGAGAGAGAGAAAGAAAGAGAGAGAGAAGAGTAAGGAAGATACACATTAATTTACACATGCATACATACACACATACATGTACACACATGCATGCTTACATACACACACCTATACACGCATGCATGCTTACATACACACACCTATACACACATGCATGCTTACATACACAGACACATATACACATATGGATGCATACACACACACATAAATTTACACACATGCATACATACACACACATGCATACACACATACATACACACACATATATACACATATGCATAGATACACATACACACACACGCACATATACACACATACATACACACACACATATATACACACATATACACACATGCATGCATACATACACACATATACCGGCATGCATGCATACACACATATATACACACATGCATACATACACACATATACACACATGCATGTATACATACACACACATGTATATGCATGCATACACATACACACACATACACATACATGCATGCATACATACACACACGTACACACACATGCACACACATGCATGCCTACATACACACACATACACATACACACACATGTATACACATGTATACATACACACACACATGTACACATGAATACATACACACACATATATACACACATGCATACATACACACATATAATCCTATTTTTATTTTGAAGTTTTTGTTTTACATCAAATATATAAAAACAGGATTAGGGTTTTAGAGTTCAATATTTAAGATTAGAGTTTTAGGGTTTTAAATAGGATTAGGGTTTTAGGGTTAAATATTTAAGATTAGGATTTTAGGGTTAAGATTAAGGTTTTAGGGTTTAGTATTTAAGATTTAAGTCTAAGTCTTTCTGATTAGGGTTTTAGGATTTTAATACGTAGATAACATATATACACAAGCACACATATACATATAATACATACATACATGTAGATACACATGCATACAAAAATATACATATTTTAGATTTAAATCTTTAAGACTAGGGTTTTAGGGTTATAACACCTACATAAGATATATGCACACATACACATGCACATGTAATACATATATACATGTATATACACATGTATACAGAAATATACATATTTTAGGTCTACGTATTTAAGATTAGGGTTTTAGGGTTTAGTATTTCAGATTTAAGTCTAAGTCTTTCTGATTAGGGTTTTAGGATTTTAATACATAGATTACATATATACACAAACACACATATACATATAATACATACATACATGTAGATACACATGCATACAAAAATATACATTGTTTAGATTTAAATCTTTAAGATTAGGGTTTTAGGTTTATAACACGTGATGAGCAGCAGCAGACTCCTGATCGATATCACCAGCAGCAAAATGCCGCAGCCACACGTCTAGACACGATTGAACCATCACATTTGGGTAGCGGCAGATATGAAACGATGCATCATGAGTTTGTAAGTACCATTTCATTTATAGAATTTATTTGTGTTAAATTTCTCATATATATTTCTCTAATCTTTTTATATTTGTTTCAGGAGCTGGCAATGGGTCGTCCTCCAACACGATCGGAGGAGTCTTATGGATATAGTCATGGGTTGACTGCACTATTGCAGGACTTGGAGGGATGCGGTGCGGTAGTTTCATGGGAGCGTTTGTGATGAAGTAATTAATTTATAAACTTGGTTTTTACTTGTTTGTAATTTTCATGTGAATTTATCTCATTCCATTATTGTTCTTTGTTGCAGGACTGTTGATATGGAACGTTCTTTGCATGTGTATGGCAGTGGAAGACCAATATTTTGTATTTGATTTCCATATGGCAATACATTGTTTTGCCACATTTTGTAAAAGCGTCATATATGACAGTGGTTTGCCACACTCTTGTACATGCTTTAGTATTGAAATATATAACTTCTTTTGTACATGGTTCATTGTTCATTCTGATTATCGATCTCTTTTGTGTACAATAATACTCTGTTTCATGAAATCATATTTCGGTTGTCATTAGAGTACAAATCACATGTACTCGGTTTTTTTTGGGCAGAGTGTATTGCCTTTTGTTCAGCAACATCATGGTAATGTTGCTATAGCAAAAGGCAAAACATTCTGCCCAAAAAAAATTTTGCGGTATGGTTGTCGGTATAAGCGACGGTACTCCCAGTAGTGTCATCGGAATAATCTTCGGTACACCCAGGAGGCTATGCAGCAGAAACCAATTACCGATGCGTATACCGACGCTTATACCGATGCATATACCGACGCATATACCGACGCTTTTACCGATGTCTAGACCGACGCCTATACCGACTCTTTGGTACCGACGCAAAGAGCGACGTCTACACCGGCGTCGCGGCAAATAAAGCCGCGTTCATTTTCCTCGGTAAAAACCTCGGTATACCATCGATCTGTTGTAGTGTATGGATATTTATTCTGGTTGTGGTTCCCTCATGCTGCAAGTATACAACGTCTTTTCCCCAATCTTGCACTACCTTGAGCTGTCTCATGAAAGGCCTTCCAAGTATCATCTCATAATTGCTAGCCTTTTCGAATTGAGAGATTGCTAAGGTGTGCTCGAATTCAACTCCCCAAGTGGTAAATATTAATTTTTCTAATAATCCTAAGGGTCGTTTTGTGTGTCCATTTGCCATTTGAATCTTCATTCTGGTTCTTCGTAAAGCTAGTCTTCCCCATTTTTCCCAAATTTCCTTGGTAGCAATTCCTACTCCCACTCCCGATCTAATATGGTTGTCTGACTTTGTCTGTAGCTCCTGCTCCCGATCTTGCATCTTGCTTTTCCCTAACTTTGTCTCTAACTGATTAGTGAGCTTCTCTTTCAATTGCGGTTTTACTTTGAAGAGTTCTTCCAACGTCAGAGTACAAGGTATTTTTACTTTCTTAAGATGGTTTATGATGTCTGAGGTTTGAATTGATGGGTTCTGCTCATTTCTCCTCACTTGAGGGAATATGATATAATTCAGAGTTATGTTCATATTCTCCCATGTAGTTTGGCAAAGTTTTCATAGTGTCTTCGTCATCTTTGCTATCGTCAAGTTGCAATAATCCTTCTGAATTCAATCCTTGCATTGACACTTCAAGCTTGCCTTCTGCTTCTAACTCTTTAAAAGGGGGTTCAACTCCTTCCGTTTTCTTCCATGTATCTTCTTGGACTCTTGCCCACAAGTCTCTAGGCCAGTCCGCATCTATTTCAAGAGTAACAGATCCTTCTTCTTCCTTCTCGCCATAATTTTCACCATGGATCTCGTCTTTCTTCCCTTCCTTGGAATCACTAGGTGTGACATATTCTTGAAATTCTTTTTTAGGAATTCTTGAGCTGGGTAGTAGCTGAACTGGTTTTTCTAAGGTTTGTTGAGCTACTTCAATTAACTTCTTACATATATCCAATCTTTCTTTCTCTAAGTCGCCTCTTGGGTATTCCATTTCGTGTTGTTCAATGGCTGGTCCTACTTTTATTCATGCTTGATATGCTTCAATCCACATGGTCAACTCTTCTGGTGTTGGATCGGCCAGAACTGATCCTCTCTCTTGTTTCCTAAGCTTTTTTGGCTTGGTGTTTCCTTCTGGTTCTTTTTTTTCTTCTTGGCCTAGTTTATTATTCCATTCTTTAACTTTTGTTGTAGTTTCTTTTCTTTCATCCTTTCTCTATGACTCTTCCATCTTTGGGTTCGTTTACTTTTAGTACTTTTCTCAGACTCTTCAGAATTTGCACTTACTTGAGGTGTGGGGATGTTCAATTCTTTGTTGGAGTAATCATTTTCTTTGGGTTTATCTAAAGTATCTCTAGATTTTGCCCTTGTTATTGCTTTCAATGGCACCATGTACTCCTTATCACTCCCTGATGACTCTATCACTTCTATCACATTGATCTGCACATTGGAATTAACTTTATTGGGATTCTTGGGGCAATCTCTAAAAAGATGTTCTTTACCACAATCACTACAGTAACCTTCCCAAACTCTCTGAGGTGGCGGTGGGTTAGGTAGTGTACATTCTCTGATAAAGTGATCACCTCCGCATCTATAACATGGTCCCTAGGTGCAAGTGGTCTACTCATTGGCCGGGGGGGTATGGGTGCTCTAAGAGCTGTGTACATCATGACACATAGTGCTCATCATCTCCATAAGAGCTATCAGGTCCTTCAGAACCATAAGTATATGGTTCGTAAGATTGTCCATACTCCACTATAGTGCTCTCATAAGTGGAATAACTTCCTTGACTAGGGTCATAAGATGGGTCATAAGATGGGTCATAAGCCTCAGTACTAGCCAATGGGGTGGCTGGGACTATCACTCTTTCTGGGTTCTCTTCAAGTTGAGCCATTTTCACTGGGACAACATTTCGGGTTTGTGGTGGTTGTTGTCCTAGCACAAGTTGAGGTTGGTTGTACCCTTGATAAGCATAAGGTCGTGTTGCAGGTGCTTGCTACTGGTATGAGGGGTATCTAAAGGCTTCTCCTCCTTGATCCCTTGGAGGTATCCATAAGGCCTAAAGGGTGGTTGTACCGATCTTGATTGCCGATTGTAAGGACAATTCTCCGTACTGTGATTTGTGTACCTTTGTTATATGCTACAATAATGCGTAAGACCGTGGGCAGGTGGTCTATTGTAAGCATAAGCAAGTGGTGGGACTACTCCCCTATTACACATGTGAGAAGGATGGTCACCTCCATAGTGAACGCATCTTCTGAGCATGGGCACTCTCATAGGATTGCTTGGGTAATTCCTCTGTCCTTGAACATTCAGCCTCTTAGCCACTAAATCGGCTATCTCTTCCACATTGTTCCTAGGATTTGACGTATTTCTGACACTATCCCCACTCTTCACACTACCTTGAGGTATCTTCAAGTCTTCAGCCAGAATGTCCTCTAGGTCGATACACTCCATACATTCTTGCAAATCTTGGACTCTCTTCACATATACTAATGATCTCAATGATCCATTCACTAATCCTCCCAAGGATAATGAAACCATTTTGTTTTGAGTGCGTCCCTCCTCAAAACGACATCTATCCACGTATTGCTTGAACCGTCTTGCGGCTAATCTCACTGATTCCATAGGAGCCTGTTTAAAACTATGGATTAATGATGACGAGTTGTTTTTTATTCCAGTCTTAGTGAATTCTTCAATCAATTCCTGATAGACTTGGTCCATGTTTTAGAATTTATTAGGATCTAAGGGTTGGAACCAAGCTAAGGTTGTGTCTGTAAGGGTTAGGCTGAATGATTTATATTGGATCACGAAATCTTCCACTTGTCCATCTCTTATCACTTGCTTGAATTCAGCTATATGGTTGTATGGCTCACTAGAGACATCATAGTGACTTCTCATGCATTTGGCAACTTGAATGGGTCTAAATCTTCTTCCAGGTTCAGGTGGTCTTGGCATTACAGGGAAAAATGGTCGTCCTATTCGTATGCTTGCTTCTCTTCCTATAGGTGGTCTCTCATGAAGAGGGATCCTATTTCTTGGTTCTACATTTGTACGAGGTCGATAGTTAGGATTATTACCGGGTGTAGCAAAGTGCACATGGGATCTAAGTGGAATGTTAAATTGTTGTGTATGTCTTGAATGTTGATAAGAGGTATCCTGATGAGTTCCTTGGGGACTTTGCGAAGTTGTGGTTTGATCCCTAAGTGGGAATACTAAATGTTCTGATATTTCAGCCCCGCTCTTTCCAGTTCCGTTAAGGGCCAGTATCTTCTCTGATTCTTGTTCAAGAACATAATATGAGTGGGGTTTTCAAGATCTTGTAACTCATAATTGGTGGCTGGATTGGTAGCTCCTTCCCATAATGAAGAGTTGATTCTAAGTAGATACTCCATTCCGTTGACCAAATAGACATCCATCAATGAATCATCTTGGGGAATTAGGTCCCCTCTCCACACCCTAATCACGATGGACTTTCCCCTAGGGGTAGACATATGTTCTTTATGTCCTTCTTCATTAAGGTTGTGGACATTGCCTTCTTCCCTGTGTTCATTGATGTTTTCACGATGCTCCGTGACTGCATACACAATCCCTCTTTTATCCATATACAATCCTCCCACATACTTAACAGCTGGCCTAGGCACAATATGAGCATGTGTGGCTTTCTGTAGCCTAGCCAGTGATCTGTTTAGTCCATCTAGATAGATGGGTAAGTCATGTTGATTGGTGCTCACATATTCTAAAGACGTTCGATACTCTCCCTCTCGTTTTGCTCTCACCTTGAATTCAAATTGAAGTTTAGAGCCAAGATTTGATAGGCTCACCTCTCAAGATGCCCTCAAGCTCTCTTCCACATCCTCTCGCTCTGAACTGCCCCACACTCTCCAGTCTCAAACACGTGATATCTGACGTCCAGCTCTCACAACACTTGCGATAGAACAAATGAATTGAACTGATTTGTGTTTTTTTGGTTTTTATACTTCTTAAAGGTACTTAAAAGAAAAAGTTGAAGTGAAGGTATTTAAAAATCAAACCTATCTCCCTAACCTACTCACTTACTTACTCTTACCTACTCTAATGTCTCTCTCTACTCACTTCCCTAAACTATCAACTCACTACACACACTCCAAAAGTGAGAAGCAGCAAGTGTGGATAATACTGACTTACCAAAGAAGAGAAATTCACAAATCTTCTACTCACTTCAATGCTAAGAGCTTTTCACCATCACACAAATGCCTCGTTTTGATCCGACACTCCTCAGCATCGACGCCAAAAATGTGTGTACGTGAGTATCAACTCGGGGACTTGTGGATAAAGAGACTATACCTCAATCCCCCTCAAGTGCATATAGTGGGGATTCATGCTTTAATTATCAATCCAAGGAGTATCAAAACCTAGCCGAGTGTATGAAGACACACATTCAAATAATGGTCAATGCCAATGAATTCTAATAAAGTACATGCAAGTGTAAATCCATCACATGCAAGCTTTCAAGATCAACCATGGCATCAGGACACTTGGAACACTAGTTAGCAGTAAATCGAGCTTTTCTCTTAACTTCAAACTTTGAATATAGAAAATAGCAGATTCTTTTCAAAGCTCTTGAGAAGATGCATCCAATGGTTGTCCTTTCACTCAATTTCGACACTCCTACTTCAAGTTATGAGCAAAATACTGAGCCCCGAGAATGATCTTTTTACACTTTAGCACTGCCTAGAGTTGCCACACACCTTACCAATAGCAAACAAACACTTTCATGAATAGACAACACTTCTAAGCACACTTTTCAAGTATCATACTAGCATGCAAGCTCACAAGGAAGAAGATACAAAGAGGAGAAGACACAAATTCAAAATTCTGTGCTCTTCATTCTCACAATGGCTAAATGTCCTTACAAAGAGTCATAAAATGACTTATATACATGTGCCTAAAAATGGTCCTTTCACACAAGAGACCGGTGCTTTATTGAATAAAAGACTAATTTCCTGCTAATTTACAGAGGTAAAGATACAAAACTCTATGGGTATGCATCTAGAGGACTCCTCTAGTGCATTTACATCGGAAAATATATTGCAAAAATGACTATAATACAAAAATCAAGTGTCCAAATCAAAAGATTTTGGGGCCCTTCTTCTTCTCTGCATCTTTGCTCTTCTTTGCTTTGCAAGAGATGTTCAATGAGCTATATGTATTATATGACATGATTGTACAAGATCATTGGCATTTTAATGATGCTCAATGATGATGGACTAAGTCAGCTATGGTGTAAGCCACTCTGCTTCTCCAAATGTTCAAGAAGTGAGTTCTCAATTAGACAACACTACCGTGAGATTTACAAAGGCTTTTGTATAAGAGTTTTCTTCTAAGGTTAAATTTGGATTCAAACTTAGCTCCAACTAAAAGTGACTCCATTGATTTAGGAGTTATTCTCTCAAACATAATTCGTAACCAATATTCCACCTAACTCGATGAGATACAAGCCTTACAAGATTCTTCCAAAATTTAATTTTTTACAATGGTAAATGACCAAGTGATTACAAGGTAAGGTTCACATGCAACATCAAGTGATAGTTGCACACATTGTCTTCTAAGCCAAGTGTGTGGGCTTGGTCATTTGCAGCAAAACCACTAAAGCAATGTAGTCTATAATTCCACATGAGGCTTGGCATGGTGGCAGCCATCTATTGCTCATCTGTGTGTTTCGTTGGAATTTGGGGCCCTAGGATCGTTCAAATACTAAAACATTTTGAGCATACACACTTAATTAATTAAGATGATAAGAGAGACATAGAAAGAAAGAGATCTTGAGACAAGGAGAGAGAACGTAAGCTAGATGCTTAGTCACTAAAAAATAGATGTCCAAATTACAACATGGGAGTACTAGTCAACCATATAAAGTGGTGCACTCACTAATGGAAGAATATCCAAGAAGATGATGATACAAAGTTTAGATTATGTTGAAATAATCTACGTGTGTGAAGTGAATGAGCAACGAAGCTAACCTTATTCTCACAAAACAGTGTAAGAAAGTTGTAAATCAACCAACCCTAATTCTGAGATTAGGGTAGAGAAACCCTAAAAACAAAATATAAGGTTAACTCACAAAACATAGTTACCACCACCTTGTAGAAGATTTCTTTCTCCAAGAGAGTAGCCTCTCCTTCACCAAATCTTCACCTCCAAAGCTTTAGAATATTCAAACTCTAGCTTGAGATCTTTGAGTGATGATCAAGTGTGTGCCCACCATGCTCCTTTTATAGGTTAAGCCTTCCATAATAAAGCAATAGAAAAACTTCCTCCAATAAAGCAAATATGAAAATCATGATCGTTGTCGCCTCTAAGCCATGTGAAAAGCTATCGCTACAGTTGGAATTCATTTTATGAGAAAAAAAATATTGCCGCTTTTCTGTCCAATGGGATTCGAACCCGTGCTATTGGGATGAGAGGGAGCTGATCTAACCACACTGCCCACGTGGATTCTTGTGTTATGTCTTCTGAAAAGAATCTACATATGTTGTGGCACATGTGGGTCTTGAAGATACAACTTCTAATGAAGCTATTGTTGGACCATATTGACATCGATTCCAACACTCCCTCCTTCAATGTCATATTGGTACAAGCTTGAGTAACCTGCAAATCTTCTCATGACTATCTCTAGTCAATGCTTTGGTAAATATATCTACAACATTCTCACTCTATATGCTTTATCCTTGCATGATGCACTTAATTCTTATCTATCGCTATCGCACTTTGGCTATCTAAAAATATCTGAATGGGTTCATGTACTCTCACATCAAGATAATTGAAAATCTTCTACAATCATACTCATTCTAAGGTAGTTGTAAATGTTGCATGATATTCAGCTTCACATGATGAAGTTGCAATAGTGGGTTGTCTATTTGAAAGCCATGAGATAAGACAATGTCCAAGATAAAAACAAAATCCACTACTACTTCACCTGCCCAATCAGAATCTAAAAATCCTTTTAGTAACAAATGTGTAGATTCGAAAATACCATAGGAAAATTTTAAGTTCCCTTCAAATATCGAAATATCCGCTTTACTGCTTTCCAATGTAACACTGTCGGATTTTGCATGAACCTTGATACTTGAGAAACTGCAAACTGTATATCAGGATGTGTTATTTTACAAAGATATATCAAGCATCCAACTGCTTGACTATAAAGGCATAGTCCTAAGCCTCTTGCTCCTTGCTCCGTTTTCTTGCTAGACTAGCCTCATTGGGTGGTGTTCCCGATCTCATAAATCCTACTAGTACCACGCTCCAATTTGGAATTAATGACACATGATAAAGGGTAGCATGCTCTATTGAGGGTTTTTCCTCGCACACTGGACATTTCTTAATCCACTCATGTATTTCTTTATCCATACTAGGCCAATACACTCCTAAACATTTTAGATTTTGCAATGTCCATTGTTTAGAATAGTGATTCCCTAGCAATCCTTCATGGGCTTGTTGGAACAACTACTACGTTCATTGTCCTCAACACAACAAGCTAGTACAACCTCTGTATCTTGTTTGTACATACTTCGTGCCAATATTTGATAGTTTTGTCATCTTACAATTTCCTCTTTGTTCGTTTTCACATTCTTCTTTGCGGGTCCAAAGGTTAGAATTGGTACCAACTTATTTGCCCATTAAGGAACAACTTCTAAATTGAACAGATAAGCGTCAGGTAGTTCATCAGACACTCCTTGCGATAACTCTTCGAAAGTGATGCGAGAAAGGTGATCTGCTCTGAGGTGGGTGAGAACTTTCCTAACAACCACTTCAAAGTCATATTCCATTAGTAAGAGAAACCATCTTACTAAGCATCCTGTATTGCAAGGTTTATTGAACAAATATAATAAAGCTTGATGATCAGTAAAAAACTTGAACTTGCTAGCCAAAAGATAGTGTCTAAACTCTTTCATGGCGTATAACATGCCTAATTCTTCTCTTTCAGATGTTGTATAGTTTTGTTCAGTTGCCTTCAACTGTCTGCTAGCATATGCTATAGGCAAATCTAGATTTCCTTCACCTATGGGTTGTGCTAGCTCACATCCTATTGCATGATTGGATGCATCTACATGGCATGGAATGGCTTATTCCAACCAAGAGTAGTAAGTATTGGTGTTGTGAACAAACGTCTCTTCAACTCATTGAAGGAGTTTTCACATTCGTGGTTCCACTCAAAATTTGTCAGCAAGGCATATGAGGCTTAGTTGTGATTTCATACATGTGGATAAACCTGCGATAATATCCACAATGGCCCATAAATGCTTGTACCTCTTTAACATTCCTTGGCCTCGGCAACTCCACTATGGATCTTACTTTTTCCTCATATGTTGATATTAGGTTCTTAGAAACAATATGACCTGAGATCTTACCTTGAAGTACCATGAATAAACACTTTTCTAGGTTAAAAAAAACTCGATATTCTCTACACTTGTTGAAGATCTGTCTGAGCTCAGGGATATGTTATATTCTTTCTTGGGAATGACCACATAAATCATCCACATATACTTCTAAGCTCTTTCGCAAGAACTCTTTGAAGACACGACACATGAGCCTTTGGAACATTGTAGGTGCATTAGTAAGCCCAAATGGCATCACAACGATTCCCCACTCTCTAGCAAAAGCCATTTTGTGTTGATCTTTAGGGGCAATGGCTACTCGATTGTAACTTAAAAACCCATAAAAAAACTATAAACTTCCTTGCCTGCAACACACTCCAATAAATGTTCAGTGATTGAAAGCGGATAACTAGCTTTGATCATAGCAGCATTCACTTTTTAAGGTTAATACACACTAAGAACTTTCCATTCTTCTTGGGCATCACTACAATGGGGGATGCCCATTCAATGTGCTCAATCTCATAGATAGATTGAGCTTCAATCAGTCTATCAATTTCTTCCTTTATTTTGGCTGCATAAGTATCAATATAAGTGTAGGGCTTTTGTTTGGTAGGCTTGGCATGAGCTATCATGAGGATTGTATGAGAGCAAATTTTCAGATCTACTTCCTTCAAGCCTCTATAGTGCCATGCAAACACCTTTGTTTATTCCCTTAATAGAGCTACAAGCTCCACTTCTTCTTTTGCACTTAGGTCTTCTCCTATATATGTAAATCGCTTCTCATTTTCTTCAATGGTTACATATTTCTTTTTTGTTTTTTTCTTTATTATCATATGTTTCTCCTATGATGGCCTCTCTCTCTTAGGCATTCGTACCAAAATTGTTCCATCCTCAACTTCATATTTCTTGAAATTCTCTAGTACTTCAAACAATGATTCCTCCTATTCTTGTTTTAGTTATTTTCTTTTATTTTTCTTTTGAATACCCTCACTTCCATCCTTTGAATTTAACGTTTTGATGCTTGTGAGTGGTTCTTCTTCTTTTTGGTTAAACACTCCTACATCTTCTAAATACTCCTTTTTCGAGTTAAAGCAGCTATCCATCATAATGGATTCTAGATCATCGTCATTCTCTTCTTCTTCTATGACTTCACTAGGGTCACATTCTTCTAGCAAGGGCTGACACATGAACACTGAAATATCATAACCCTCCTCATCACAATGAGGTGTCCATTGTTCTTCATTGACCGCAATCACTACAATAGATCGATGGTATACCGAGGTTTTTACCGAGGAAAATGAACGCGGCTTTATTTGTCGCGCCGCCGGTGTAAAGGTCGGTTTGCACGTCCGTACCAAAGAGTCAGTATAGGCGTCGGTATAAACGTCGGTATATGCGTCGGTAAAAGCATCGGTATATGCATCGGTATAAACGTCGGTATATGCGTCGGTAATCGGATTCTGCTGCATCGCCTCCTGGGTGTACCGACGGTTATTTCGATGACACTACTGGGAGTACCGTCACGTATACCGACGACCATACTTGCAAAATTGTTTTTGGGTAGAGTGTTTTGTCTTTTGCTACAACAACATTACCATGATGTTGCTGAACAAAAGACAATATACTCTGCCCAAAAAAAACCGAGTACATGTGATGTGTACTCTAATGACAACCGAAATATGATTTCATGAAACAGAGTATTATTGTACACAAAAGAGATCGATAATCAGAATGAACAATGAACCATGTACAAAAGAAGTTATATATTTTAATAATGAAGCATGTACAAGAGTGTGGCAAACCACTGTCATATATGACGCTTTTACAAAATGTGGCAAAGCAATGTATTGCCATATGGAAATCAAATACAAAATATTGGTCTTCCACTGCCATACACATGCAAAGAAAGTTCCATATCAACAATCCTGCAACAAAGAACATTAATGGAATGAGATAAATTCACATGAAAATTACAAACAAGTAAAAACCAAGTTTATAAATTAATTACCTAATCGCAAACGCTCCCATGAAAGTACCGCACCGTGTCCCTCCAAGTCCTGCAATAGTGCAGTCAACCCATGACTATATCCATAAGACCTCCTCCGTTTGTGCTGGAGGACGACCCATTGCCAGCTCGTGAAACAAATATAAAAAGACTAGAGAAATATATATGAGAAATTTAACACAAATAAATTTAATAAATGAAATGGTACTTACAAACTCATGATGCATCGTGTCATATCCGCCGCTGCCCAAATGTAACGGTCCAATCGTGTCTAGACGTGTGGCTGCGGCATTTCACTGCTGGCGATATCGATCAAGAGATTGCTGCTGCTCATCATGAATCATGTCCCACTCCTTAGCATCTAACCACACAGGCTTTGGTAAGCCTTCTTTGAATGCATCACGAGCCTCGGATCGTCGATGCGACATGACCTCACGTGCGGTGTGCATAATCCACTATGAACTAACAATCGACTGTCCATCGGCTGGTCGGAACTCCTGCTAAATCGTCTGTGTGATATAATTCTTCCCATCTTTATCCTGTTCACTCCATTTCAGCATGATGAAGTGTCCAAACTAGATGGAGCAACGCTGTTGCATGCATGCACGCATTGCTTTGCCAGCCGCATCCATCACCGGAGCTCCATCTCGGATACTATACACCTTGGAGTCATCATGGTCATGAGCACCCCAAGGTGTATGTGGTGTACTGCGTGGTGTACTGCGTGGCGTACCTACATTTGAGGTACTCGTCCTAGGAGTAGAAGCGGGCGACACAACGTCCGTCGCACTGCCTCCACAACAACCGCCTCCTCCACCTCCAGACCTACCTGGAGATCCACTCCTAGAACCTCCTGCTCCAAAGCGTGACCTCGATCTACGAGACGGGCCAGACCCTGTATCGCGCTGAGGTGTCGAACGCACATGTCTACTAGTAGACCCAGTAGGAGATGGCTGCAAAGATGGTCGTGGTGGAGTCACAAAGCCAGGAGACATACCTCCTACGGGAGTAGCACCACCCTCAGGAGTGACATCGACAGGAGTGACATCGGCGGGAGTGACACCGATAGGAGTGAGGCCAGTGGGAGTGAGGCCGGCAGGAGTAAGGCCGCCAGGAGTGAGGCCGGGAGGAGTGCTACCACGAGCAATCCAATACTATGATGCAGTGGCCATATACGCAGGAGGAACCTGAGAGATGAACTCCAAAAACTGCTCCTCTGTCATGGATTGTGGAGTGACTGGAGGACTGTCTCCCATCGTGCTCTGTAATAAAAGAACTCAAATAATTAGCATGCAATAAGAAAAATAATATAGGGAATAAACAAAAAAAAAACCAAAAATTAGTACGTACAAGTCTTTTATTCAAAAGTCCTCTATTCTAGCATCCTCTTGAAGATCCGATGCACTGAGAATATCTATCTCTAAATTGATGGCTTCTAAATCGCTTGCTATGCTGGTTTCCTCCTTATCATCATCTATTGCTTCGTCTTCTCGAACAATGACCTCTTCTTCAATGACCTCTTCTTCAATGACCTCTTCTTCTCGAACAATGATCTCTTCCTCCTCAACTATCAAATGAATCTCTGAGTCCACTAGAGATGGACTTTCTTCTACATCTGCATTTTCAAAATTTTTTTTACTACGTGGAGTGACTTGTAAAACAAATAGCCACTCTAGGTCTTTTGAATCTGGTATGAAAACAACTTGCTCATAGTGTTCGGGAAGTACAAATGTATCCCTTTCATCTGTCCATAATCTTGTGGAGTCGACTTGAAGCAAACCGCTCTTATCTTGTCTCACTGTTGCGTTTCTTCCAGAGGTGACTACTTTGAACCATTTCACGTAAAAAACAAAGTAATCAAACTTTCTGAAAGATAGTTTCAAGATGTCTTGAATCACACCACAATAATCTAACTCGCCTTCTAGAGCATTATCATCTCTTGCACTCAAAAAATTCACCATCACTCCACTATCAAAAGTAGACCGGTTTTGATCGATTCGTGCGATTCGAAAGTGTCCTCCATGAGACCATAGTGCACCATATTTGATATACTCCCAATCACATCCTTTTGCGAGTTCTTCTTCTTCTTCAGAGATATCTTCACCCGCTGCCTTTGCTTGTGAAACCGCTGCATCTAGCCATCTGCTTGTTGGAAAAGGTGGGAGAGGTCGAAGATTTTCTAGAAGAGGCAAAAATCGAGTGGAACGATTTTTTCAAAACTGAGCTCTTTCCTTTGCGTTAGTTTCCTTGGCAAGTCAGCTGGCACTCGCATTAGAGTCAGCTGGCACTCGCATTACATTATCTGTAGACCTGCTCTTTGTATGCCATGACATTAACTCAGCTATAGATTTGCATCTAAACATGTTCTTAATTCGTGGAATGATAGGAAAGTGGCGAAGAACCTTTGCGGGGATTGCTTCGCCTATGACGTCTTCTCTAAATCTATTTGCTCCACACTTTGGACATACGTGGAGATGCTCATACTCATTCCGAAAGAGAATGCAATCATTCAGACAAGCATGAATTTTTGTATAATCCATTCTAATGGACTGTAAAAGTTTTTTCGCATCTCCACGTGTTGGAGGCATGTCATTGCCCTCTGGCAAAATTTGATCTTTAAGAAGCATGCAATAAGCAATTAAAATAATATTAGTAAATGATGTTATTGTGATACAACAATGAAAGCAAATTTGTTCTCCACTTACCTGAACAATTCAGTGACACTACTATCTGACCATCCATAGATGGATTGCAGATTGAGCATCGCGAGTGACTCACGTAGTACAGATATCTTTGCTCCATTGTAAAGTGGTAAACGAGCTAATCTTTGCATGTTTTCATATTCTTCATCAACTTCTGATCGTGGAATTTTTGTTGTGTCCATGAAACTCTCGTCGACACCTTCTTCATCATCATGATCTTCGTCCATCTCATAAAATGCTTCAAGCATCTCTTCCATATGTTCATTCTATGTAATATTATTAGTGCTTGCTTCTACGTCTAAGTCCTTTTTTGCTCTCTTTTGTCCACGAGAGGTTACCGGTGCAATGTTGTTTGGGTCCATCTGCTCACCTGGGGGACCATGCGAATGATAGCGTAGGTTTTCCAGTCGACTCCTATCAAAGGATCCATACTCTCTAACATGTGCAGTACAAATCCGTCGTTTCCGATAAATTTGATACTTGCACTGTGTGCAAGGACATGCCATTCTCTCTTCAGGATCCAAAGAAGCCATCTGCTACAATATGGACATTTTATAATACTTTTTTTTTATTAAACCTAAAAATGTAACTCTTAAAGACCTAAATACTTAAATACCTAAAAAAACTTATAATCCTAGTTTTAAAACCCTAATCTAAATAGCTATCCTATTTTATCTATATATTCGGATTTTTTCTTGATTGATACTATTTTATATATATATATATATATTTATTTATTCAGATTTTTTTCCTCTTAATTAAGTTATATGTATGCCTAAACCCTAAAACCCTAATTTTAAAGATCTAGACCTAAATTATGTATATTTCTATACACGTGTATATACATGTATATATGTATTATATGTGTATGTGTATGTGTGTATATATGTTATGTACGTGTTAAAACCCTAAAACCCTAATCCAAATGACCTAGAACTAAAACATATATATATATATATATATATATATATGTATGCATGTGTATATATATGTGTATATGTATATATATGTGAATATAGATAGGTATATAAGTATGTGTGTTTGTGTATTTATATATTTATTTATATATTCATATTTTTTTCTTTACTTAATTATATTTAATTATATATATTTATTTAAATAATTTAAAACACTAGTTCTTTTTATATTTATTTATCTATATAATTATCTTATTTTATATATATATTTATTTATAAATTTAGATTTTTTTTCTTACGTAATCCTATTTTTATATATTTAATTTTATATATTTAATTATAAATATTTAATTAAATTATTTAAAACACTAATTCTTTTTATATTTATTTATGTATATAATTATCTTATTTTATATATATATTTATTTATATATTCAGATTTTTTTTCCTTACGTAATCTTATTTTTATATATTTAATTTTATATATTTAATTATATATATTTAATTAAACTATTTAAAACACTAGTTCTTTTTATATTTATTTATATATATAATTATCTTATTTTATATATATATTTATTTATATATTCAGATTTTTTTCCTTACATAGTCCTATTTTTGTATATTTAATTTTATATATTTAATTTTATATATTTAATTAAATTATTTAAAACACTAGTTGTTTTTATACTTATTTATGTATATAATTATCTTATTTTTTATATATATTTATTTATATATTCAGATTTTATTTCCTTACGTAATCCTATTTTTATATATTTAATTTTATATATTTAATTTTATATATTTAATTATAAATATTTAATCAAATTATTTAAAACACTAGTTCTTTTTATATTTATTTATGTATATAATTATCTCATTATATATATATATATATATTTATATATTCAGATTTTTTTTCCTTACATAATCCTATTTTTATATATTTAATTTTATATATTTAATTATATATATTTAATTATATATATTTAATTAAAACCCTAATCTTAAAATTCTAGATCTGAAATACTAAACCTTAAAACCCTTATCTTAAATATGTAGACCTAAAGTATGTGTATTTCTGTATACATGTGTATATACATGTATATATGTATTACATGTGCATCTCTATGTGTGCATATATCTTATGTAGGTGTTATAAAACTTAAACCCTAATCTTAAAGATTTAAATCTAAAATATGTATATTTTTGTATGCATGTGTATCTACATGTATGTATGTATTATATGTATATGTGTGTTTGTGTATATATGTAATCTACGTATTAAAATCCTAAAACCCTAATCAGAAAGACTTAGACTTAAATCTGAAATACTAAACCCGAAAACCCTAATCTTAAATAAGTAGACCTAAAATATGTATATTTCTGTATACATGTGTATATACATGTATATATGTATTACATGTGCATATATCTTCTGTAAGTGTTATAACCCTAAAACCCTAATCTTAAAGATTTAAATCTAAAATATGTATATTTTTGTATGCATGTGTATCTACATGTATGTATGTATTATATGTATATGTGTGCTTGTGTATATATGTTATCTACGTATTAAAATCCTAAAACCCTAATCATAAAGACTTAGACTTAAATCTGAAATACTAAACCCTAAAACCCTAATCTTAAATATCTAGACCTGAAATATGTATATTTAAGATTTCAATCTAAAATATGTATATTTTTGTATGCATGTGTATCTACATGTATGTATGTATTATATGTATATGTGTGTTTGTGTATATATGTTATCTACGAATTAAAATCCTAAAACCCTAATAAAAAAGACTTAGATTTAAATCTGAAATACTAAAGCCTAAAACCCTAATCTTAAATATCTAGACCTAAAATATGTATATTTCTGTATACATGTGTATATACATGTATATATGTATTATATTTGTATGTGTATGTGTGCATATATGTTATGTAGGTGTTATAACCCTAAAACCCTAATCTTAAAGATTTAAATCTAAAATATGTATATTTATGCATGCATTGTATCTACATGTATGTATGTATTATATGTATATGTGTGTTTGTGTATATATGTTATCTACGTATTAAAATCCTAAAACCCTAATCAGAAAGACTTAGACTTAAATCTGAAATACTAAACCATAAAACCCTAATCCTAAATATCTAGACCTAAAATATGTATATTTCTGTATACATGTGTATATACATGTATATATGTATTATATGTCCATGTGTATGTGTGCATATATGTTATGTAGGTTTTAAAACCCTAAAACCCTAATCTTAAAGATTTAAATCTAAAATATGTATATTTTTGTATGCATGTGTATCTACATGTATGTATGTATTATATGTATATGTGTGTTTGTGTGTATATGTTATCTCCGTATTAAATACCTAAAACCCTAATCAGAAAGACTTAGACTTAAATATGAAATACTAAACCCTAATACCCTAATCTTAAATATCTAGACCTAAAATATGTATATTTCTGTATACATGTGTATATACATGTATATATGTATTATATGTGCATGTTTATGTGTGCATATATGTTATGTAGGTGTCAACACCCTAAAACCCTAATCTTAAATATTTAACCCTAAAACCCTAATCCTTTTTTTATATATTTGATGTAAAACAAAAACTTCAAAATAAAAATAGGATTATATGTGTGTATGTATGCATGTGTGTATATATGTGTGTGTATGTATGCATGTGTACATGTGTGTGTGTGTATGTATACATGTGTATACGTGTGTGTGTATGTGTATGTGTGTGTATGTAGGCATGCATGTGTGTGCATGTGTGTGTAACGTGTGTATGTATGCATGCATGTATGTGTATGTGTGTGTATGTGTATGTGTGTGTATGTGTATGCATGTGTATACATGTGTGTGCATGTATACATGCATGTGTGTATATGTGTGTATGTATGCATGTGTGTATATATGTGTGTATGCATGCATGCCGGTATATGTGTGTGTATGTATGCATGCATGTGTGTATATGTGTGTATATATGCGTGTGTGTATGTATGTGTGTATATGTGTGTATGTGTATGTATGCATATGTGTGTATATGTCTGTGTATGTATGTGTGTATGCATGTGTGTGTATGTATGCATGTGTGTAAATTTATGTGTGTGTGTATGCATGCATATGTGTATATGTGTGTGTGTATGTAAGCATGCATGTGTGTATAGGTGTGTGTATGTAAGCATGCATGTGTGTACATGTATGTGTGTATGTATGCATGTGTAAATTAATGTGTATCTTCCTTTCTCTTCTCTCTCTCTTTCTTTCTCTCTCTATCTCTCTTTCTCTCTCTTTCTCTCTCTCTCTCTCTCTCTCTCTCTCTCCTTCTCTCTCTATCAATAGGGAATAAAAGAATCACTTACAAGTATGTCTCTCTTTGAATCGTTGTTGTCAAAGCATAATGTAGGTCGTCTCTCGTCCAATTCCAAACAATCGACGCCAACGAACTTCTGCAAAATCAACGAAAAGAGAAATTATAAACCCTAAAGCTTAGAGAAACACAAATGCTAATAGTACGCACAACACTTACCAAGATGTGAGATCTAAGCCGAGAGAGTGTGTGTGTAGAGAGAGAGATCCATGTGTGTGTGTGTGCACAAGACAATGCAGGTTCGCGCGTGCAAGTTTGACAGTAGACCGACAGTACTCAAACACGCGCAGAAATGTGAAGTTTTGCTCTCGGGTTCGCGGTATGTTTAAAATTCACCGCCGGTATAGGCGCCGGTAAGGACGCCGATATACGCGTCGGTAGATGCCAGTAAATTACCGACGCTTATACCGACGCTCATACCGATGCTCATACCGACGCTTATATCGACACCTATACCGACGCTTATACCGGCAGTTGCGGGCCACACCGACGATCCGTTTAAAACGGTCATACCGATGGTCACTTGACCGTCGCATATCTCTTAGTCAGATTTTCCGAGGGCTATACCGACGCCGACTATGACCGTTGGTATATGCAGCGCCGGCATGCCCCTCATATGTTGTAGTGAATGTCCATGATAACTAAGTTTTCTGCCCAGCCATAAGGCTCAAACTCCTCATCTGGAAAGATCATTGATGTGTAGGTTGGGTCTCTTGGTTTTAGGCATATTTCCTCTTCCTCTACAACCCTGCACATCCACATGTGAGTATCTTCATGCATCCAAGATGGATCAGAATTACTTTTAGAATGCACAGAGATTGAATCTTCTAGTGTGTTGTGGATAGGATTCCACTGTAGGGGTGGTACATCTCTAAATGTATAATATTTCAAATTGACCTTGGTTGTAACCCCTAAGTGTTGCAAGTACAAAGAGTTGATTCCCCAATCCTATACTATTTGCAGTTGTCATGGGAAGGGTCTTCCTAATATCATCTCATAAACGTTATTTTTGCCAAAGTCACATATAGCAAAGGTGTGTTCAGACTCTTCTCCACAAGTGCTTAGAGTTATCCCTTCTAGAAATCCTAGAGGTCTTTCAATATGGCGGTCAGCCATTTGAAGCTTCATTCTAGTTGTTCTTAATGTAGATTTGCCCCATTGCTTCCACAAGGAGGTGGTCACAATCACAACAACATGACCTGAATCTAAGATAGCTTTGGTTGTGCAACCTTGGTAGGTGATTGGAAGATAAGTGTTACCTTATTCACCTTCACTCATGTCTTCTATTTTGTCTAAAGGTATTTGTGGTGCTTTTTGTTTAGAGCCTGCTTTCGACACATTGGAATCAAGTTCAAGAACCTGATTTGCCACATGCTTCCATAGCTCTAGTTTTACTTTTAGAAGCTCTTCTACGGTGAGATGACATTGAACCTTAGTGTTCTTCATGACATCAGTGTTTCTTGGAACCACTAAGTCTTCATTTCTTACCAATATGGTGGGAGCTCTAATCTGAAGAGATTCAGATTCCCATCGGCATGTGAATTTTGGCAAGTCTTGTAAAGAATTAAATTCAAAATCTAATCTTTCATCTTCTTGTTGCTCTACCAAGTCTCCATAAATAGATGGAATGTTTTGGGGAAATTGATCATCAAGGTCATCAATCTCAAGAATAGGAGGGGGACTACCCTTCTCCTTGGCCCATTTCTCTTCTTGTATTTCCTACAAGAACCCTTGAGAGTACTATTGAATTGAAAGAGGTGTTCCATCATCCACAGAATTAGGAATATAAGCTTTCGTTGGTGGTAAGCTTTCTCTTTCAACCGTTGGTTGAGCCTGTGGAGGTAAAGAAACCTGCGGCTTGTTTAGCAACTACTCTAATCTCTCTAAAAAGCCCTAGAAATGCAAACTCAGTTTGATTGAATTTGTCTGATTGAACGATTGATTGGTCTCGAGCATAGCCTGAGCTAGTTTTTCCATTTTCATAAACATTTTTGTTCATTCAATCTCTAAATTTGCTCTAGGATAGGTCTTGTCTAGGTTTGGCGCTCTTGGCCCTTCTTGAAGTGGAGCGTGGTAGGCCTTGAACATCATTTCCAAGCCTTCTAGGATTGGATCTACAAGAACAGACCCTAGTTGTGGTCTATTTACAATGCTGGTGGGGTGGGATGAAGTGGAGTGGGTGGATTTTTGGCATCCGAGGGATTTTGAGAGGTGATATCTTCTATTTTGCTTTTTGCATCTCTCACGCTTTCTTCGAGTTCAGATAGCTTTCTATTCCAGTTGCAATTGGCCTTCTCTCTAGTATCCTTTCATATTCTTGCTTTTCTCTTACTAGGCTCTCTTGATTCACTTGAATCTGATTGTTTAGCAGGCTTATCCTATTTTAAGGTTTGTGCCCTCATGCCACATCGTTGCTACTTAACCACCACTAAGCCTACCAAATTAATCGGTGTAGCCTTGGGCACACTAGAGGGATTCCTTGGACAATCTCTCGGGAGATGATCTTTGTTGCACTCAAGACAAAAAGCTTGTATTGTGATGGCATGTCCTTGTCCCGAAGCGAATACGTGGGGACATTCACAAATGAAATGGTCACCTTGACATCAAAAACATGGTCCTCTAGGCGCTTGTGGTCTCACTTGTCTCAATTGGGGCCTTGGGTTAGGATTCCTATACATGACATTGGAGTATTCGGGATCCCAATTTTGTTCCATAGGTGGTGCCTCATATTGATATGGATAAGTCTCACTATGCTCAAGTGACTCTCTATAATAAGCTTGTGGACTATCTTCGTAGGAGTAGTCAAAATTCTGAGCATGATGGTCATTCTCTAAGAACAATGGGGTTATTGGCACCAATGCTCTATTAGGGTTCTTCTCTTCCACTACATACTTAATTGGAATCACATTTGTAGGAGGTGGCAGTTAGTTTCCCAAGACTCGTTGTCACCTCTATGGTGCCTCACATTGCTGTTGGTATTAAGGTTGATATTGCTATTATGGCCTATAACACCGCTATTGGTATTGGTTTTGGTACCTTCCATATCAGTAAGGTTGCTGATAAGTTTGTCTAATAGCCTGCCTATTGTAGTGACAATCTTGAGCCATATGGTTCATGTATTTTCTCCCAATAGTGCAATATGGAGCATTCCTTTCTCTTATGTTTTGATTTTGCATTGGGAATGGTCTAGACACTAATACCTTTCCAATGCACCATGTCTCATCAAACTTTTAAGCTTTTTTAGAGAGACCAACAACCTCTATCATCATATCTACTACTTTCTTTTCAGTAGGAACAAAAGAAATGTCAATCTCCTTTGCCATGAGCTTGTCGATGATGAAGTGGTAATAAACCTCTATGTGTTTGGGTCTTGCATGGAAAATAGGGTTTGCTACTAGATGCACAGAACTTACATTATCTCCCAATATGTGAGGGTTGGAACTTACAAGTCCCAAATCTATATACAATGTTTTTAACCATATTGCCTCTTGAGTTACTATGGTCAAACCTCTATACTCTACTTTAGTTGAGGATAAAAAAATTGTTGGTTGCATTTTGGAACTCCACGACACTAGCTTTGAACATGCAAATGCTAAGTAGCTAGAAGTACTTCTTCTATCATCCTTAGCTCTTTCCAAATCTGCATTTGAATAGATTTTGATATCTAAATCTGACGAGTAAGGATACAATAAACCTTCATTGATCGTACCTTTGAGGTATTTAAGTACTCTCTTAGCTGCATCCATGTGTGGTCTTCTAGGTGAGTGCATGAACTAACTAAGCACTCCAACACTATATGAGATGTCTATCCTTGTATGAGTAGCATATATCAAGCTACCTACCAAACTTTGATAATCTTTAATGTCTTGAATCTTCTCACCTTCATAAAAACTAAGTTTATGATTCATCTCCAAAGGTGTACCTGCAGGTTTTGTGTTCTCCATTTTGAACTTGAGAGGAACATCTTGAATGTATCTTCTCTAAGTGAAATACATTCCTTCATCTATGTATATCACCTGCATACCTAGGAACTATTTGAGTTCACCTAAGTCACTCATTTTGAACTCCTCTTGCATGTGTCTCTTGATCCTTTGAATGCCATTCAAATCATCACATGTCACAATAATATCATCTACATATCCACATATATAGATAACCTTATTGTGATCCCTTTTGATGAATATAGAAGGATCTATGTTGCTCCGTTTGAATCCTTGATCTTGAAGATATGTAACCAACCTGCAATTCCAATCTCTAGGAGCTTGTTTCAATCCAGACAATGCTTTCTTAAGTCTGCAAACATAAGATGGATGATTAAGGTTTTCAAAACCTAGTGGGTGTGACATGTATACCTCTTCACTGATCCAGCCATTTAGAAATGCATTTTTTAGATCAAGTTGGAGGAGTCTCCAATTCCTTGTAGCAGCTACACTTGTCAATGTTTTGATTGTAGTAATCTTTGCAACTGGTGAGAATGTTTCCTCATATTATATACCATGAGTTTGTGAGCATCCGTTGGCAACTAATCTTGCCTTGTACCTGCAAACTGATCCATCTGAATTTCTTCTAACTTTATACACCCATTTGCAACCAATTACCTTTTGATTTGGCAACATTGGAACCAAATCCCAAGTGTCCATATCCTTCAATGCATCTATTTCTTCTTTCATGGCCTTTTCCCAATTAGGGTTTCCCTTTGCCTCTTCATAGATTGAGGGTTATTCTGAAATTGAGTCTTTTTCCAAGTAGATTGAATGCTTTGCAACAAATGCACAATTATATCCATACCTTTCTGGTTGTTTCTTCTCTCTTGTTGATCTTATAGTTGCTTGCTTGGAGGATTCTCCAACCTCTTGCATCTTTGCTTTGCCTCTTTACTTGCATAGTTTGTAATCATTTTCTCTTTTACCTTGGGCATTGTTTGTATCACTTGTTTGATCCTAGACCTATGTATCATGCTTGCTTCCTAATTGAAGAGGATCATAATCAAGATCATATGGTAGAGTTACCTTTTGTTTGTCTTCATCATACCAAGACCTGTGTTCCTCAAACACAACCTCTCGTGTAGTGAATTGCTTGGTTGAAGGATTATAGAAGTTCTAACTGATCTCAGTTGAGTCATATCCAATCAACACTACCTTTGTTGATCTTTCATCTAGCTTACCTCTTATTTATGATGGTACATGAGTGTAAGCTAAACAAACAAACACCTTGCAATGTTCAAGAATAGGTTTTCTTCCATGCCATGCTTCATAAGGAGTCATACCTTTAAGTGATTTGGATGGTAGTCAATTGACAAGATACACAGCAATTGAAATAGCTTCTACCCATAGTTAATGTGGAAACTTCTTCTCTTCAAGCATCGTTATGGCTGATCCAACCAATGTCTTGTTTCTCCTCTCTGCAATTCGATTCAATTGAGGAGATTACCTAGTAGTCACTTTCCTTTTGATACCTTTGTCTTGCAAGAACTCATCAAACTCGATGGAGATGTTTTCTCCCCCTCCATCAAATCTGAGCTTCTTCAGTGATCTAGCTATATGATTCTCCACATGTGCTAGATAGTTTTTGAAGCAATCAAACACTTTATTCTTACTCTTGATAAAGTATAGAATAGCCATCTACTATGGTCATCAATAAATGATACATAATACCTTGATCATGCCAATGAAGGTTCTTGACTTGCTCCCCATACATCTGTATGTACTAAGTCCTATACGTTGTTATGGATGTAGTCTTTGTGGTTGAACGATTGTCTTTGTGCCTTCTCAATGTGAAATGCATCACACCTGTTGATCATGTGTTGCTTTGATATGTTCGATAGTCCCAAAACACTTTGGTTCCTACATATGTCCTTCATGGTTCTTTGATTCACATGAGCAAGTCTCTTATGCCACACCTCAAGCTTACTTGGGGTTTGAGACCAAGATTTTGAATAGAGCTATGTTCCTAGTTTCTCCTACTTCAAAAGTAAAGAGCTTACCATGCTTCTCACCTCTAGATCTCTTCTTGAAGCCTTGACATGGATCTTCCACATAATCTCCATGTTGGGTGAACCTAACTTGCAAGCCTTTTTTGACTATTTGGCCTATAGTTACTAGGTTTTTAATGATAGTGGGTACATAGAGAACCTTACTTAGAATGTTTGTCCTACCATTGGAAGCTTTGACATTACCAACCTTCTCCACATTGTGCTTTGTATCATCCTTTGTTTGTACTTTATGTCTATGCTTTCCACTTTCCAGATTAGAGAGAAGGGCAATGTTGCCTGCAACATGTTTCGAACATTGCGAATCTATGTAGAACAAATGATCATCTTCTTTACGTTCTTTGTGACTTAGATTCATAAGCAGCAATGAGTCTTCATGTGGTTGATCTTAAAATAATTGTGGAGGTGCCTTCTATAATAGCCTCTATTGTTATTGTTGAAATTGTTTCCATCTCTACCTCTATTGCTGCCATATCCACCTCTGCCACTTCCTATCTAGGTCTTCCCATTGAACCAGCAATTATGAGTGGTGTGGTTGGTCTTATCACATGGCACAAGGTTGAAAATTTTGACCTTTGGCTTTGTCATGCTTTGGTCCTTTCTTCTTCTATTTCCACTTGCTCTTGCTTGCAAGTTGGCTTGGGAAGTCTCCTCTTCATCTTCTTCCTTCTTCTTTCCTTTGAGCTTCTTATCCTTCTTATCTCCATATAGAGCACGAGTTGAATTACCATGATAGAAGTTAATTTCCTTTATGCTATTGTTGGCATCTGGTTGAAGAGTTGTCCAAGAAAGATGTTGAAGTCTAGAGTTTGCACATCCATGATGAGATCGTAAACGATGGTGAAGGATTGCCACTTCTTATCATGTCGAATCCCATTCAAAACTTGCCTCATGATAGCCTCTTATTCAATCAGCTCTTCAATGGATGCTACTTGATCTGCAACCTCCTTGACTTGGTAACAAACTCTGTGATGGTTTGTTTAGGTTTCTTCTTGATTTGGTTGAAGTTGTTCCAAAGATGATTCTTTCTTGCTTTGGTAGTAGCAGAAAAGAAAGTTTTGAGGGCATCCCAAGTCTCTTGGAATGTCTTGCATCCTCTAATATGTGGTAATAGAAATTTGGAGAAATATTTTAGTATGTATGACCTTGCTTGACCATCCCTTGTGCATCAAAGTGTGAGCTTATTTGTCTCCTCTTGTATAGGTCTTCCTTTTGATCTTGGAATAGGCATAGCTTCATCACCTGCTACAATTCCTTAATTATAATTCATTAATAATTTCTACCTTGCAAATACGCCTCCATTCTGACTCTCCAAGCCTCGTAGTTGTGTTGATCAAGCTTCCCGATCATTGAGGGAAACCAGTCACCCATCTTGATCTAGCTCTCATACCAGTGAAAGAACTTAGAGAAGCTTGTAGGAGGTAGAAAAGTGAGTTGCAAAGCGACAAAGTTTGGTCGATCCAATTGGCACAAGACTAGCCCTTGAGCTTATGGAGACTCAAATAGAACTTATAGGAATTAGATAAGTACAATAAAATGTAGTATGTGATTTGGATCATCAAGGAGAAAGAGTTGATACAAAACAGATAGGTTCGCGCATCGACTAGCTAAAAAACTTTCTATCTTTGGAAGAGATAATGGACTTCAAATGCTCATAGCAAACAGTGTGATTACAACTAGAAAAAAGCCTTTTATGGGAGTGATACACATAGGGTTAAGTGTATATAATGCACAAGAGTGTAAGGAATGAGAAAAATATGCTATTGGAATGAACCAAACACTCAACGATGGTACCTCCTATTTTTCAGGAATATGTACAGATGGACCTTGAGACACAAAAACTATGATTTCTCCCAATCTACCAAAATAAAAACTTTTCAAAGTTTTAGGCATGTAATACATACTTATAGATTTCCAATGAGCCATCTATCATCCAATAGAGAGCTTTGTAGAGAGAGCATCAGCCTTTGCAAGCTTACTGCTGGACAAGAAGATGATGCAGAAAAATGAAGGAGCAAGACAAGGATGGTCACAAGTGTATGTATATTGCTTCGATGTATTTTACAGATGATTTGAAGTCTTTATATAGAATCTAGAATTGATCTATGACTTGTACAAGTGGATTTTGAATTCAAATGAATGCACTAGGAGTTGTTGGAAGGAATCAATTCACTTTCCTACAATCTAGGAAAAGTGAAGATCTAGTTTGATCTACTTTTAGGTGATTGATTGCTTGATTTATGGCAACTCAACTACCACAAATTCGTGGAATTTGGGCTCTCTCTTTCTACTTTTACATGTGTAAAGCTCAAGGCTTTTACAATGGTAAAAGATCCATGAAAAATCTTTCAATAAATATAATAAATCAGCATAAGTAAAAGATCTCTCCAATGAATATTCCTTCGACGTAATCCAAGCGATAGTTTTCGATGTAGATCAAATACACCTCAATTATAGTGTAAGCTTGATGTTCCAACAATTTCTTCATTACCTAATACAATCCCATATAGATTTCTTCCTTGCAAATAATCCTCCATTCTAATTTTCCAAGCAACATAATTGTGTCTATCAAGCTTCTCAATCATTTATGGAAAGCCATATCGCATCTTGAAGTTGCTCTGATACCACTCAAAGAAGTTGGAGAGGCTCGAAAAGTTGAGTTTTCAAGTGGTGAAGTTGGTCTAGCAAACTAGCATAGGACCAACCCTAGCTCTTTGGATATGTAAAGTAGACCTTTTAGGCTTGTTTGTAGTGCAATAAAACCTAATCGGTACTTTGGAACATCAACAAGAACCTTTTGAAGAAAAAGAAATAACTTGACCTTGAGTAACTCGTAAAAACCTTCTAAAAATGGATGGATGTTATGAATTCAAACATTGAGAGCAGCTAGTACAGTTACAATTGGAAAAATTTCTCTTAAGGGATTGTCATACATAGAGTTAGCATGCTAAAATGCATAAAATCCCTAATCTATATGAACCAATGAAGGATCAATCACCTTAACACTGATTGGATGTGATCCTGATTTTTCACGGATGTGTAGACAATGACCTTTATACTAAAAAATTCTGCCTTCTCTTCAATTATGAAACCACATGAATTGAAAATTTGTATACATTATCTACATAGTTATACCTTTGCAATGAATGCTTAAAAATGGGATTTGGAGCTCTATAGAGGGATGAGCAATCTCTACAAGTTGCTTGCATGTGAGGAAGAAGGAGTAGAGAATTGAAGTGGCACCAAGCTATTATACTTTATGGAATAATGGAATGTTAAATATGTTTTATTGCCTTGAGGTTTATAGTGTGTTTTGTGTTTTGATTTAGGAGGTGAAGATTCATGAGGGTGTGAACATGCATATACATATTCAAATATTTTTGGAGATATTTAGAAGAATATTTAGAAGATAGTTACTTTCAGAACATAGCAAAATCACGATTTTATAAATAAAGCAAAAGCACACTTTTTGAAGTGCCACCCTCATGTATCTTATATATAAATACACATGCTCTAATAGACTCATCTATCAGAGTATATGGGAGGAGATTGTACCCAATCTGGTGTCTACTCTCTTGTCTCTTTCTATTCGCTGAGTAATTTTTGTGTGATTTCATTTGTACATGTGCATCTGTGGGATCCAAAGATCAACAATGGTATCAAAGCCAATGCACATCTGTGGAGGTGTATGTATCGATGTCCGACCGTGATTTGTGGTGTTTGCTCATCAATAAGCAATTGTCTCAGCCATCCAATCCAGGTTTTCATTTATCAAGTTCATTTGTTTTGGTTTGCTGATTAGTTTTTTACAATTTTTTTGAATTTGGTACTGTGATTTCTCATACTGTACCCCTTGTCACACTCCCACACTGTACCCCTTATCACACTATACCCCCTATCACAATGTAACCCCTTGTCATATTTTACCCCCTATCACATTGTCACATTATACCCCCTGTGCTTAAAGAGCTCACTGTGCTCATTGTTCACTATTCGAGTTCGGTTTAGTTATCAAATTCCTTTATCAAGTTCATTTATCAATTGGGTGATCATTCGGTTACTCCTTCGGCTTACTCCAAGGTGTCGACTAAGGCATAGAACTATGGCATAACTTTGGCATCTTTGGCTTCTTTAGCACTACGGCATAAGTTTGGCATCTTTGGCTTCTCTCGCACTCATGATTCTCTTGGTTTCCTTTGGTTCGATTGGCAATTGTTGACTATGTGTGAACTGATTCTAACATATGAGTGGCAATAAGGGTCTAGTTATTTCCCTAGTTAGCTTACTTATTTCTCCAATTATCCTACATACTTCCTTATTTAGAATGTAAGGGATTTGAACTCACAACCTCATACTTCCAAGAGATAAGCCTTATTCACTAGCCTATTTTTTCTTTTTGATAGCCCATTCTTTTTAATAAATATTTAACATGTCTCTTAACACTCTCTTCCCCTTGTTTATTTATTTATTTATTTAAACATTCTCTTTTATTTATTTATTTATTTATTAAAGCACTCTCATTTTATTTATTATTTATTTAGTTATTGATTATTATTCTTCTTCTTATTATTATTATTTTATTATTATTATTTTATTATTATTATTTTCAATATACAGTATTGTTAAAAGATTCTTTTCCCATACTTAGACCTAGGTTTTTGTTCTCTACATAAGGCTGACTCATGGAAATACTGTGTCTAGCTATATTGAGCATTTTTGGCAATGACTATTACTTATTGGTTTGCTTGAAATGTTTCCTAAAGATACCTTACAACAAAAGTATGAAGATGGTTTGGAGATGGAAATTCAAGATAAGCTCAACAGCCGACATCCCATGACCCTCTATGAAGCTATTTCTTTTGCACATGATGCTGGCAAAGAGTTTCAATACATCACCAAGTCCATTCGCTTATAACAAACATGTCAACAACAACCACCAATCAAACCGAATTTTCCTTTCAAGCATCCCTTCACTAGTCTTTCTTTTCCTAATTTTCAGTGCCAATCTACTTTCCAATGTCCACCTACTTTTCAGAGCCCTTCTCAATCTGATTTCTCACTACTACCCAAGACACCCGCTTTACAACCTACAAAACCTCCAACCCTCCAAAGTACTATGATGGATGCTCAACAAAAGAGGCCTTGTATCACTTCTTGGCAGTGTGATACATTTGGGCATACTAAAGCTAAATGTAGGTTCCAAACTAACAACATGAAGCCTGTTGGAGCTCAAGTACACAACATGGAGGTGAAGACATTCAACCTAGTGGGACCGAAGAAGCATTGTAACAAGATCCAAGTCCCTTGGGTCATGAAATTTCTATTCATTCTTTACTTTTCATGCAAGGTACTAGTAGTGGTAAGGTTGTTAATATTTTACATGATGATGGTAGTTGGCATGAATTTATTTCTCATACACTAGTGAAAGATCTCCAATAAAACCCACTTCTTTCTATGTATAAAGTTAAGGCTGCATTTCAAGGAAATATATATAATGTTACAAGTGAAGTGCATAATGTTCAGACTTGTATAGGTTCATACATATATGAACACACATTCTTAATTTCTCCTTTATAGTCCTATGATGTTATACTTGGTATGCATTTTTGTCATCATTATAACCCATGCATTGATTATCATACACACACCATGAGGTTTAAGTTTAACAATCAAGATATTTGTTTGTCTACAATGCATGACTTCCAACCATTTCCATTAATTAGTCATAGTCAAGTAAAATGTGCATTTAGGAAAGGTTACAATTCATGTATTTTTTTTGTCAATATTATAGTTTATTATACACATACACTTTCTGATGCACATAAATCATTTATGGATTCCTATAAGGATTGTTTTATGGCTGATTTTCTTCCTAAACTACCACCCTCTAGGGGATCACTTAACCACAACATAGACTTTATTCTTAGTGGTTCCCCTCCCCATAAAGCACCTTATAGGCATAGACCTTTACATCAACAAGAAAATATAGCTAATCAAGCTAAGGATTTACTCCATTAAGGACTAATAAAACCTAGTTCTTCTCCCTTTGGAGCACATGTTCTTTTATTAGAGAAGAAGATTAAGACTTATAGGATGTGCATTGACTATAGAGCACTCAATAAGATCACACATAAAAATAGATATCCTATTCCTAGGATAGATGATTTGCTAAATGAGGTTTGTGGAGCACATGTTTTTAGTAAAATTGATCTTATATCTGGGAATCATCAAATAAGAATGATGCAAAATGACATTTATAAGAGTGCCTTTGGAAGAGAAACTGGTCACTTTGAATTCATCGTAATGCCTTTTGGACTCACTAATGCACCTACTACATTTGCATGTATGATGAATAGCATTTTTCTTGATTACTAAGCTTTTGTTCCTGTTTTCTTTGATGATATACTTGTCTATAATGAGAATGATGATGACCATGAAAAGCATTTAGAAATAGTTTTTAATTTTTTATGTAAAATAAATTTTATGCCAATCCTGAAAAGAGTTACTTTATCCAAAAAGAATTAGAGTATTTAGGACTTTGTTTCTAGTCAAGGTGTTCATGTAGATCCAAAGAAAATTAAAGTAATTGAATAAGGGCATGTACCTCAAATCTCAGAATGATGAATGCTCTTTTCTAGGATTAGCTAGTTTTTATAGAAAGTTTGTAAAAGGCTTTTCTTACTTAGCACTCCCATTCACATTCTTATTGAAGAAAAAGTTAAATTTTGCATGGCGATTACCACAACAACAATCTTTTGAAAAACTAAAACATGCACTTTCTCATGCACTTATTTTTGCAATCCAGATTTTGCACAACCTTTCCATGTAGTTATAGATGCTAGTGGTTCAGGTGTAGGCGTTGTACTAATGCAAATTGGTCATCCCATTGCATTTGAAAGTAGGAAAAACCTTTTGAAAAGAACTATAGTACATATGATAAGGAACTTTTGGCTGTTGTGCATGCTTTAAAAATTTGGAAACATTAGCTCATGGGTTATGAAGTCATAATCAAAACTGACCAACAAGCGATCAAACATTTATTAAATCAACCCTTGATTTCTCATAGACACATAAAATGGGCTTCATTCGTACAAAATTTTCAACCTTTGATTCAATATCAACGTGGCAAAGCTAATGTTGTAGTTGATGCCCTTAGTTGTTTCTCATCCCCACAAATAAATATTGTTTCTATATTAATAATATTTCTATTGTTCATATCCATTTATTTCATGATATGATTCCTACTTATGCGTCTGATTTGTATTTTTCACAAACATGGAGTGCTTTCAATAAATCTCCAACATTTAGTGAGGATAACTACAATTTTCATAATGGATTCTTGTATTTCAAACACAAGTTATGCATTACACAAGGTTTTAAAGGATATTTTTTTGAAAGAGGTGCATGAACCACTCTATATGGATCCAAGGGGCATACAAAGTACTATTTCTACATGTAAAGAATTCTTCCTTTGGACAAATATGGACAAAGACATTGCACAATATTTTTCCCATTGCATTATGTGTCAACATGTGAAACAACATCATGGTAAATTTGGATTATTAATGCCACTTCCCATACCTAATCGACCATGGGAACAAATTTCTATGGATTTTATTACTAGCCTTCCTTCAACTTCATCTCATAACAATATGATTTCGACAATTGTTGATAGGTTTAGTAAACAAGCATATTTTGATTCCTTGTAAAAAGAATCTTTTTGCACCTCAAGCTACTAAGTTCTTTATTAAATGTATATTTTTGCATCATGGTTTTCCAAAATTTATTTTATCAGATCGAGATGTTCATTTTTGTAATCACTTTTGGGTTGCATTATTTCAAAATTTAGGTTCCAACATAGACTTTAGCTCTGCATTTCATCCTATAAGTAATGGGCAAACTGAAGCTATGAATAGTACTAATTTGGATTTATTACATTGTTGTTCTTTAGAAAATCCAAGTAATTGGGTTGAGAAACTTCCTTTACTACAATTTGAATATAATAATACAACATATAGCACAACTAGACATGCACCATGTATATAACTCAAACTCAAATACCTATGGCTGATTCTTTTGCACAAGATCATATTTCTACACTTCATGAAGTTCATAAGCACATTAAAAAGAGTAAAGAAAATTACATGTGCAGTGTTAGCTAAAGAATATAATGAAAATGATTTTATACGGTTGCGAATAATTAAAAGATGCTTGAAAAATATTTCACAACATCCTAAGATTAAACTTGCACCATGTTATTATTGACCTTTCCATATTATTCAAACAGTTAATGAGAATGCTTTTAGATTAGACGTACCTTCTCATTGGAATATCCATAATTCTCTTCATATTAGTTTATTGAAGCAATCCAAAGGAACATTACCACTCACAACTAGTTTAGATGATCCTCCTTTACTTGAAGAGGATGTGAAAATTTTAGTTCCAGAGGAAATACTTGATTATGATGTTACTACTGTTAGGCCGTCGGATTGGCATAATGTAATAATATATTTTCATATACCGCACGTACTGAAAGGTCGTAGCGAAGTGATGTAACCCTTTTATTCATTAATGAAGAGACATTACGGGGTTCTCCGGTGAGAGAGAGAGAGACGAGATCGCCAGACTGTCTATCTGGGCGATTTGCGATCTTGTGGAGACGTCGTAGTGCAGATTTCAGATATTTTGAGTAGTGTTACTCTGTCTTTGTTGAATTACATTAATTTTCAATAACATAATAATGTTATGGTGATGTTAATCAATATAAGCGACAGTAATCATTAATTTATGTGTTAAAGACTGTGTAAGGAATAACCGAAATACGAGCAGTAATACGGTGTAAAAGAAGTTATACTAGATAGTAGCGTACTACTTAATTTGATAGTGAAGTTAGGAAAATCAGATAAAGGGCCTCTGCATTGTCAAACCCCTACCATCCCCAAGAACCCGGAAAGAGATTAAAAGCGGATGTGATGGAAGTCCCTTTTAACACTGGCGCCGTCTGTGGGAAGATGGCAATTGATTGAGAAATCAGTAAGGTAGAGTAGTACGTAAGGCAAGCGGTGCAGAGGTGATATATGCCGGTTACTCGGTCTGGCGAGTCTTATCCGAAGTATAGAAGAGACCAGCATCCCTGGGCAGCTCCAAATCTATTAGGGACACCCCGAGATGGTAGAAGTGCGGGCCTTTTAAGTCCCGTTGTTGAAGGATTGGAGCCAGTTAGCAGTGATTCTAGTGCCAGTTCGGTGACACGTGATGAAATTCTGATAGATTCCGGTGTGATTCCGGTACATCCTGAAGAAGGTCCAATGACTTCTGAGTGTACAAAGCCGCAGTGCGCAGTTGGTTCGATGGTATCTGGTCAAAATCTGACTACTTTTAGTGATAAAGTTGTGTTACTAAGTGAGACCATTTTCGGTGAAAAGATAACCTATTGCGGTGAAAGTTCGACAACTGCCAGTGGGAGTTCGGTACCATTTAGTGGAAATTTGAAGTTTTTCGGTGATATTGTAGTACTACCTGGTGGATCCTTGTTATGTTCACCACTGTTCAGGGCAAGCTTGTCTACTCTTGATACTAAAGCTGAGGACAGACTACTTGATTTGGAGATACGTAAGAGAGTCAACGCCATTTTCGAGCCGGAGAGTGAGCAGTCTGATAATACAGATTTCGAAGGACAAGAGACACCCCCTCAAAACTCAGGGAACAGCAACAGTACCACTAATAGCACCATGAGTGGTCAATAGCAGCAACAACAACAGCCACATCCAATCATTCCACCTCGACCGGTTTCAACAGGGGTGACTTACACAAAGTTCGGTGGATTTCCGAGTGACGACCCTGATGCACATGTGCGCACGTTTGAGATCAGTTATGCAGTATTAAACCACCCACCTGACCCGACATACAAGGCCATTATATTTCAGGCTACATTGGTGAATGAAGCCGCAAGGTGGCTAACAGAGTATGATATCAACCATTTCGCTAACTATGAGGATGTGAGAGACGCGTTTTTACAGAGGTTCTGGTTGAAGAAGAATCCTGCCGAAATCTTTGACTATTTGCAGAACAATCAGCACAAGTCGCACCAGACTGTTCAGGAATACGCAACATTGTTTAGAACTCACTTAAGACAATTGCCTCCGGCACATGCTACTCTACCAGATGATGTTATAACCCAGTGGTTCGTTAATGGCTTGATCCCACAGTTAAGACAAATTATGATCATCCGTTAAGACAAACTGTGTGGGTGCTATGACACTGGATGCTGTTATTGTGATGGCCCTACAACTAGAGCATAAAGTTGGGGGATTTTTCAAAGAGTTGGAGTGGCTGAAAGCCAGTAAGAACATAACAGATGATCTGGCTAAACAGATGTATTGCACCAAGTGCAAAAATCCAAGGCACACCAGTACTACATGTGCCATTAACCAGATGTATTCTGCCATCTACAACTCAATAGGACACTCAACGAAAAATTGCACGTATAATGCCAAGGTGCACGGGCAAGCAGCTGTAAATGCCATCATCCAGGAACCAGGTCAGCCAACATCCCATTACGTGCCATCACAAATGCGAAACAATCAGTCGCAAGGATATTGGAGTTATAGGGGTCAACGGAATTACCAATTTCAATTCAAATCGATGGCAGGCGGGTACGTCAGCGGAAGGTACTTCTCTTCCACCACCTCGATGTCATTTTTGGGGCAAGATTGGCCACATCCGTAGGTTTTGCAAGGATGTAGCAGAGTACGACAAAAGGAAGAAGGAGTGACAAAATCCAATGACCAACATGGTCTATATTTCACTAGTTGAATCACAAGCAACAGTTGTTCAGACAAGATCGGGTAAGCAATTGCAACCAGCAGCTATGGTGTTTGAGTTGGGTATCTGTGAGCAGCAGCGAATGTATACAAAGGCTAGTCAATGGACAGCTAAAGAGCCAGCTATGTTTCCTGATCCAATTCCGATAACACAGGTTCCCCTGCCTAAGGCAAGATTGAATGAACAAAATTCTGCTCCAGCCATAGTAGAATCATCATCAGAATCGGTGAGAAGTACAATCCAAACAGAGCAGGTATGGGATATCCTATCTAAGGCTTCAATTACACTCCTGTTGGGGCAGTTGCTCGCCTTGGTGCCAGGAGTCAGGCAGCAATTCCAACAGCAGGTTAGTCCCGAATCTTGCTGCACTCCGGTGACTGCAGCAATACAATCGGAAGCTGATTCTATGGTGGATCATTCAGTCCCATTGATCATTGTCTGTCATAAAAACCAAAAGATTACTCAAGTGCAAATTGATGGTGGTTCCGGTGTGAATATAGCAACGGCAGCACTCTGCAAGCAATTGGGTTGGACCCAAATCGAACCTGTACAATTTTTTGTACGCATGGCAGACCAATCCTGAGTCCATCCGGTGGGACTAGTATGGAATATTCCGATTACCTTGTAGGGTACCACATTCAAAATGACTTTTGTAGTCCTCGAACTAATAGAATCCAGCCTCGACTAAAATCTACTTTTCGGTCGACCATGGTTGAAACAAGCCAAAGTTGTACAGGATTGGTCCGCATAGTAGTTAACCTTTAAAGATAATCACTGTAAATATGTAGTTAAATTGGATGCCATGCAGCCATGCGAGCTTCATGCAAGAAGATATGTAGTGGAGCCTGTCCACATGTTGGATGGCTTATCTGACGAAGAGGAAGAGGCATTCCTGAAGACCAATAAGGACTTGATCTCATTAGGTACTGTAGATCTCCAATCGGTCATAGGCAAGTGGAGTCCGGCCGCTTGCACGGTGGTACCCGTGACAGGAGATGTAGATGCAGATGATTGTGTCGCTATGGATGGAGCCACCTTACATCAACTTTTGCAGTCAGCCAATGATCTGGTAAAACCTTAACAATTTTATGTACTGGAAGATCAGTTAGTAACATATAATTTGGGTGATGCAGTTAACCCGCGACCCGTTAAGATTAATGCAGGATTGTCAGAAACATTTCAAGATGATTTGATATGACTCCTGCATGAGTCTTTTGATGTTTTTGCTTGGGACTATCGAGATACGAAAGGTCTAGACCCGCGGATTTATCAACATCGGGTAGTGCTCAAACAAGAAGCGAGGCCAATCAAACAGTCTAGTTACCGAATGAACCCCAATTCTGCAGCACAGGTCAAAGCAGAACTCGATCGGTTACTAAAGGTGGGATTCATTGTCCCAATCGAGCATGCTGAATGGATATCACCAATTTTGATTGTTCCGAAGAAAAATAAATAGCTGCGTATGTGTGTTGATTACTGAAAACTGAATGCTGCCACTGTTGCAGATCCATTTCCTCTCCCCTTTTTGGACACAATGCTCGACAGGGTGGCCGGCCACGAGATGTATTCATTTCTGGATGGCTATAGTGGGTATAACTAGGTGAGGATGGCAGAACAGGACATACCTAAAACAACTTTTATCACAAACTGGGGTGTTTATGCTTGTACGGTAATGTGGTTTAGGTTAAGGAATGCTCCAAGTACGTTTCAGTGATGTATGCAAGAATTTTTTTCACCCTACTTGACTACTTTTATGCAAGTATATTTGGACGACTTTTCGTTATTTGGCAAGACTGCGGTGCACCTATATCATTTACGGTGCTGCTTTGAAAAATATCACGAATACCGATTATGCTTGAATCCGACAAAGTCTATTTTTGCGGTCTGTTGTGGCAAACTACTCGGACATATTATCTCTGCACAAGGAATACAAGTCCATCTGGATAAAGTTGCAGTCGTGTTGGAGGCACTAGTCCCTACGACACCGAAAGAAGTTATGCACTTTCTGGGTCGAATTCGGTGGCATGGCAAACATTTATGTTGGTTAGCTCATTTGGTGACACCACTTAATCGGCTTATGACTAGTGCTCCATGGCAGTACAAATGGACTCCCGAGTGCCAAAATGCATTTGATCGTTTAAAGGTGTTATTGACGCAGACCCCCATTTTGCAACCACCAGATTGGGACTGTCCGTTCCATGTCTTTGTGGATGCGTCGGACATAGCTATTGGTAGCGTACTCATCCAGCAAACTGACAAATGGTTTCGGCCTATATATTATGCAAGTTGCCGATTAGCCCCTGCTAAAAGGAACTATTCAGTGATCGAAAGAGAATGTCTTGGGTTGGTGTACTCTGTGAAGAAGTTCTGCCATTATTTGTTGGGCCAAAAGTTCACCTTTCACGTGGATCATGCTGCCCTTGTGTATTTGGTCCGACAGCAACATTTAGGTGGTCGACTGGCTCGATGGGTTCTATTATTAGAGGAGTTCAACTATGAAGTTATTCATCGACCCAATACAGCACATGCTTTGGCGACGAATCCACCGAACCCCTTGTTCCCTCTACATCCTATGATACGTTACTAACTTTTCTAACTGACGGGCATCTTCCTCCTCATACTTCCCCAGCTTTGCGGCGGAAATTTGCAGTTTATAGTCACAGATTCCGGTTGATTGTAGGACAACTATACGACATGGATCATACTCGTGTTTTACTTTGATGTATCCCACCACATGAAGAAGAATCGGTTATTGCTATGGCTCATTGCTTACCCTCGGGCGGACATTTCGCAGCTGATCTTACTCACCGTAAAATTCTTCAAAGTGGGCTTTGGTGGCCTACCATGTACAAAGATGTCACTTAGTTTGTGCAGTAGTGTGATACCTATCAATGGTCTGGACAACCATTATAGCGGCACTTCTTTCCCCTTCAACCTGTCTTACCTCTAGAACCCTTTCAAAAGTGGGGGCTAGACTTTATTGGTCCAATAACACCCCCAACTACTCTCACCAACAATCGCTATATCTTGACTTGTACCGATTATGCCACTCGGTGGGTGGAGGCTTGGGCATTACGGTCAGCCACAACAGTTTCAATGGCTAAATGCCTGATGAAGGACGTTTTTCCTCGTTATGGGTTGCCTCTCGAAATCGTTACGGACCAAGGTACACACTTTGCTAACCACTTAATGCAAGTATTGACCAAGACATTTTAGATTGTCCACAAATTCAGCTCGCCTTATTATCCCCATGCCAATGGTTTGGCGGAAAGTACAAATAATACTTTGTTGAATATGCTCCGCAAATTTCTTTTGGAATGTCGAGAACGTTGGGACCAATTACTACCTGCAGTTTTGTGGGCTTACCGGACTACCTACAAGGTCACTACTGGTATGACTCCGTTCAAACTAGCTTATGGATTGGAAGTTATTGCACCGATGGAAGTAGTAGTGTCGAGTCTACGTGTCGCTTTAGCTCAGAAATTGCTACGGGAAGAATCCTTGCCATGTCGGTTGGATACACTCCGATCATTGGACGAACAACGTGTGAAGAGATGGATAGGTATGTGCTTGAAGATGAAGAGGTGTTGAAAAATCCTTGATCTACACCAGCCAAATGAACTCCAGGAGTATATGGTGGGGCCTTTTAGCTTGCCAATGGATGTATTAGACACCCTATGTACCTTGGAAGATCACTCTCAAAAAGATAGATCAAAACAGATAAGTTGGAGTTAGCTCAGAGGTGAAGAACTTGCTATTTTGGTTTATACACCTGTCCAGTGTTTTGCATAATTCTTTGAGCACAGCAGCAATTAACTTAATTCCTTTTGGGCAAGTTTATCTAACTTAAAGAGCTAACTTTTAAGAGTAATCTCATAAAAAATAATGAACCACACATTGAGAGTGATGTTTAACAACTGATGACATCATCCCGATTTTCACGAGCTGCTACAGTAATGAGACTAGTGAGCAGAAAATGCACCTAACTCCAGATTTAAGAATCCAATGATTATGAAAATTTGTATGCTTATACTAGACAGCATGCTGAATCTAACAAGCTTTAAATCATTGAATTCGGGTAAGTACACACTGAGAAACAACTCTGACACAATGAGTAAAAAAGTCGGGTACCTGACACAGAAGTGAAAATGAACAAATACTGTTGACTTCAACTGAACATAACTGAAGATTGAAACATCTAAATGAAATGAAAATTGGTGAGCATATAGTAGACTTATAGATCTAACTGTGCCAAGTTAAATAAATGAAAATGATGCACCAAGCTTAGAGAAACCATCTCTACAATCGGACTAAGAAAATTGAGAGATATGGCAGTGAGTAGTACATTTCACAAGAACATGCAAATGTGAACTCAAATGATCATGAAAATGAAAGTATATTGCTTGTACAATACAATGGACTTACTGATACATATGTGTGCCTTGGAATCACACCTTGATATGGCATAAAGCTGAGCTCTTGGAGGTCTTCACATAGGTCTCTCTAACCACGACTAAAACTGCCATCTATTTATAGTTGAGTTTGGGAGGCTAACTTCCCCCAATCATTCTCCAATCAATTTGTGATTGATTTGCTTCTCTATCTACCACAAATCACGAATTCGTGGCTCCTCTTTCCCTTTTTGATCAAGTGGACTCAACCACTTAAGATTCTTTCACTTTTACATTAAGTAAACTCTTCAAAAGTTACAAGAGGTAGTTCACAAGTGAACTTTACATTGACTTCATTTTAAGGCTTCTTCTATGACTTTGTGGGACTCAAGCCAATACTTAGGATTTTCATATACTTGCTCCAACAGCTCCCCCTCGAGCCAATTATGCTTGAGGTCTTCAATCTTCCAAGATTACCTGCAAACCTATCATAGCCTTGAATTTGCAAAGCTTTGTACCATCCAATGCTTTGGTTAGAATATCTGCACATTGTTGATGAGTGGACACATATGATATTTGAATCTCTTTTCTTAGAACCTTCTCTCATACATAGTGATAATGAACTTCAATATGTTTAGTCCTTGCATGAAAAATATGATTAGCAGCTAAGTGAGTAGAACTCATATTGTCACCAAAAATAGTTGGAGTTCCAAACTCCAATCCAAGATCTTTAAATAAAGTCTTCATCCACATAGCTTCCTGAGGAGCTATGGCAAGACCTCTGTATTGAGCTTCAGTAGAAGAGAGAGCAATTGTGGGTTGCTTCTTGGATGACCATGAAATAAGCTTTGAACCTACAAAGGTAAGATAACATGAAGTGCTCCTTCTATCTTCCTTGGAGCCAGCCCAATCTACATCAGAAAATAGCTTCAAACCTAAATCAGATACATATGGATAATAAAGTCCTTCATTTATGGTTCCTTTGAGATACTTGAGAATCCTTTTGGCAGCATCCATGTGTGGTTTCCTTGGTGTGTGCATAAATTGACTTAGCACACACACACATTGTAACATATATCTACTCTTGTCAATGTGGCATAGTTGAGACTACCCACTAGACTTTGATATGATGTGATGTCCTCTATGAGTTCACCTTCATGTGAGCTCAATTTGTGATTGACCTCCATTGGAGTACCTACAATCTCACAATCTTGCATCTTGAATTTTGCCAACATGTCCTTAATGTACTTTCTTTGAGTGAGAAACAAACCATGATCTTTGTAGACAACTTCCAAGCCTAGGAAGTAGGTAAGTGAACCCAAATCACTTATCTTGAACTCTTCTCTCATTTGATCTTTGATCTTGTTCATACCATCTGCATCATTTCATGTCAATATAATATCATCTACATATACACATAAGTAGATGACCTCATAATTAATCTTTTTAATAAAGAGTGAAGGATCTGCTTTGCTTGGTTGAAAGCCTTTGTCCTGCAAGAATGAAACAAGCCTGAAATTCCAAGCTCTTGGAGCTTGCTTGAGATCATACAATGCTTTGTTAAGTTTACACACATAATCAGGATAAACTTGATTCTCAAAACCAGGTGTTTGTGCCATATATACATCTTCTGTTATCCAACCATTCAAGAACGCATTCTTTACATCTAGTTGAAGTATCTTCCAATTCTTGGAAGAGGCAATACTAAGCAAAACCCTAATAGTAGGCATCTTTGCCACAGGAGAGAAGGTCTCCTCATAAACAATTCCCTGAGTTTGTGCAAAGCCGTTTGCTACAAGCCTTGCCTTATACCTGTTAATGGAACCATCAGAATTCTTCTTGAGTTTATAGATCCATCTTGAGCGTATTACCTTCATGGATGAAGTCTTCGGCACAAAATCCCAAGTGTTGTTTTCCTCAAGTGCTTCAATCTCTTCCTTCATTGCATGCTTCCATTCTGATTTTGCCTTGGCCTCTTCAAAGGATGATGGCTCCTCTTGGTTTATATCTTGTGCTATGTAGATAGAATGTTTAGTTACTAATGAGGTGTCAAACCCATACCTTTCCGGTTTTTTCTTTTCCCTCATAGATCTTCTTAGGCCATGATGTGATGATTCTGCCTCATGTCCAAGTTCCTGCAATTTTGCTTTACCTTTAGACTTCCATGCTTTGATCTTTGCCATCTGAGATTCTTCATCATCCTCTGAGGTGTCTTGTTCTTCAATCTCTTCTTCAAGATCATATGGTAGATTAACCTTCCTGCATGAATCTTCATACCATGAATTGTTTTCATCAAAAACTACATCTCTTCTTACCAAGAATCCTTTGTTGGTAGGGTTATATAACCTGTAGCCCTTTTGATTGTTGCCATATCCAATAAATACACACCTTTCTGCCTTTGGATCCATTTTGCCTCTAACCTGTGAAAGAACATGAGCAAAATAAATACATCCAAAAATTTTACAATGATCTAAGCTTGGTCTTCTTCCATTCCAAGCCTCATATGGAGTCATCCCATCAAGGGATTTTGAAGGCAACCTGTTAATTAAGTAAGTGGCTATAGATACAGCCTTAGCCCATAAGTAATTAGGTAAATGCTTTTCATTTAACATAGACCTTGCAGCTTCAACAATTGTCCTATTCCTCCTTTCTGCCACTCCATTTTGCTCAGGAGTGTACCTTGTAGTTACCTCTCTTTTGATTCCTTTCTTGAAGAAAAGAATCAAACTCATGGGAGAAGTATTCTCCCCCTCCATCTGACCTTAGCCTTTTTAGTGATTTACGTGTTTTATTCTCCACAAGAGCCAAATATCTTTTGAAACATGAAAAAACTTCATCTTTGTGTTTCATAAAGAATAGGATAGTCCATCTGCTGCAATCATCAATAAAGCAGACATAATACCTTGATCTAGATATTGAAGCTTCCTTGCTAGGTCCCCATACATCTGTATGAACCAAATCCAAGAGATCTCCATGCATATAATCTTTCTTCATGAATGGTAACCTATGAGACCTTCCAAATTGACATGCACTACACTTATAAATCATATGTTGTTTTGACAAATTAGGGAGTCCAAGTACACTTTGGTCCTTGCAAATTTGCTTTAATGACCTTGTCCACCTCCTCTTCCTCTACCTCTGCCATGTCTTCCTCTACCTGCATAGTTAGCTTGATATGTACCTGCTTCATCATCCACTTTCTTTACCTTTCCTTTGTTATCTTTGGACTTGCTTTTATCAGTGTATAAAGTTGAAGATTGATTACCTTTAGAGCTTTCTCCATTTTTGATAAGCTTTGCCTCTTGAGTAAGTAGTTGTCCAATGAGTGTATTGAAATCAGGTACATGCATGTGAATGTACAAATCCATAGTTGTGGTGAATGCTTCCCACTTGTCATCTTCCTTCAAGCCATTGATGACCTGCCTTACAACTTGCTCTTCATCTATTACCTCTCCAATGCTTCCCAACTGATCCGCTATGTCCTTGAGCTTTGTGACAAAATCAATCACATTTTGTTTGGGAGCCTTCTTGAGAGATGTGAAATCTAGCCATAGTTGATGCTTCCTAGCTTTGGTACTTGAAGAAAAGAAAGCTTCAAGTGCATCCCACACTTCTTGAGATGACTTACAACTTCTTATGTGAGGCAACAAAAAATCTGAGATAGAGTTGAGGAGATAAGACCTTGCAAGTGCATCCTTGGAGCACCATGTGCTCAATCTTTCTTGCTCTTCTTGTGTTGGTTGACTTTTGTTCCTAAAACTTGGCATAACTTCATCTCCAGCCACATAACCATATAAACTTCTACCTTGGAGATAAGCTTCCATCCTTAATGACCAAGCTGAGTAATTACCTCTATCCAATTTGTCAATTAATGAAGGAAATCCAGCTGCCATGTTGTCCAACCTTGCTCTGATACCACTGTGAAGAGATGGATAGGTATGTGCTTGAAGATGAAGAGGTGTTGCAAAATCCTTGATCTACACCAACCAAATGAACTCAAGGAGTATATGGTGGGCCATTTTAGCTTTCCAATGGATGTATTATACACCCTATTTACCTTGGAAGATCACTCTCAAAAAGATAGATCCAAAATAGATAAGTTGGAGTTCGCTAAGAGGTGAAGAACTTGCTATTTTGGTTTATACACCTGTCGAGTGTTTTGCATAATTCTCTAAGCATAGTAGCAATTAACTTAATTCCTTTTGGGGAAGTCTAGTTAACTTAAAGAGATAACTTTCAAGAGTAATCTCATAAAAAATAATGAACCACACACTGAGAATGAAGTTTAACAACTAATGACATCATCCCGATTTTCACGGGCTGCTATAGTAATGAGACCAGTGAGCAGAAAACTGCACATAACTCCAGATTTAGGAATCCAATGATTATGCAAATTTGTATGCTTATACTAGACAGTATGCTGAATCTAACAAGCTTTAAATCATTGAATTTGGGTAAGTATACACAGAGACAAAGCTCTGACAAGATGAGTAAAAAAGTCAGGTACCTGATAGAGAAGTGAAAATGAACAGATACTATTGACTTCAACTGAACATAACTGAAGATTGCAACATCCAAATGAAATGAAAATTGGTGAGAATATAGTAGACTTGTAGAGCTAACGTTACCAAGTTAAATCACTAAAAAGGATCCACCAAGCTCAGAGAAACCATCTCTGCAATTTGATTGAGAAAATTGAGAGATATGGTAGTAAGTAGTACATTTCACAAGAACATGCAAATATGAACTCAAATGATCATGAAAATGAAAGTATATTGCTTGTACAATACAATGGAATTACTTATACATATGTGTGCCTTGGAATCACACCTTGATATGGCATAAAGCTCAGCTCTTGGAGGTCTTCACATAGGTCTCTCTAACCATGACTAAAACTGCCATCTATTTATAGTTGAGTTTGGGAGGCTAACTTCCATCAATCACTCTCCAATCAATTTGTGATTGATTTGATTCTCTATCTACCACAAATCACGAATTCGTGGCTCCTCTTTCCCTTTTTGATCAAGTGGACTCAACCACTTTAGATTCTTTCATTTTTACATTAAGTAAACTCTTCAAAAGTTACAAGAGGTAGTTCACAAGTGAACTTTACATTGACTTCATTTTAAGGCTTCTTCTATGACTTTGTGGGACTCAAGCCAGTTCTTAGGCTTGTCATAGACTTGCTCCAACACAGCCATGGGAAAGTTTTCTGGTACTTCAAGAAGTTCAGCTTCGTCAAGCTCGTACCCATGATCGTTTCCTCATGACCCCTGTGTTTACGGTGGGGCAACTAGTGTTATTTTACAATGTTAAAGCAAATCGGTTTGCTGGAAAATTTAAATTACGGTGGTTTGATCCATATCAAATTATTGAATAGGTGGGGCCCGCTACTTTTAGGTTGGCCACCTTAACTGGAGTTCCCCTCCCAAAAGTGGTTAATGGTTCCAAGCTACATCCATATCACCAAAAGCCTAATCCTCGTTGATGTGGTCTTTGTTTTCTGCATGTTACTTATGTTCTGTTTATCTTCGACTTTCGGTTGACCATTGACCGTAATCTCCTCGTTATGGTATCTCAATATGATTAATTACCACCCTATGTTATTGTTTATGTTTCTGCATGCATTCTGTAATTATGAAGGGTATCATTTCAATACCGTGCGATGATTATGGTTTTCGATCACTTCATGATGCCCGTGTGTCTACTTAATCTTCTTTCTTTTCTTGTTAATCGCTATTGTGTTTGTGTGCTTGCATGTTCGTTGTCGTCTGATTCTTATGTTTACCTGTGCGTGCCATGGAAGCCTTAGGGAATGTTGTTACCTTTCGTGTAGGACTCAATCCTGAAGTAAGTGAGTACTTGCGCACTCGCGGTTTGCTGAATTTCACTGAATTGCCCTGGCATTCATAGGAATGTCATCCATTCTATGCGCAGATTATTGCTACCATCACCTCTACACCTACTGCAGAGTAGTGTTGGCCCATAGCCTGTTTCCCATCCCGCGTCATTATCACTTTAGCTTCGTTTGCTGAAGCTTTTCGCCTCTCTATGGAAGGATTGGAGAATGTTCCACTCCTTCCTGTAGCCACCATGAAGGAGTTGTTTCCCCGGCACTCATCTAATGAGTACATCATTTTGTGTAGACCTGAACCAAAGCGAACTGCTCTGCAATTTTTAGTTGCTATTTTGAATTTGCAAAAATGCACTTACGGTATCTCGCGCCCCTTTTATTCGATGATAGACATGGCTTCTCGCGAGTCTGTCAATTTTCCTTCTTTCTATTTCCGGTGTATTCACCGTGAATGTGTCGCAGTTATCAAACAGGTCAATAAGGGTAACCTTCCGCGTTCTCGTCTACCCCATATCCTCACTTTTCTCTTTCCAGTAATCCAAGCTGCGCAACTGCCTCGAACCGCTCCCATCTTTTTCCATGAAGAATCTGCTCAAGTGCTCGAAGACGAGGAGGATGATGATGAGGATCTATTTCAACTTCTTTGTTGGAAACACAGACATATAAGTCCTTCTGGCAGTCAGGTGCAAAGATCAACTGCTGGCCATGAAGAAGAAGTCTTCCATGACACCGCTACATCCATTCATGTCGAATCTTTTGATCATTCTTCTCCAAATAAGCAGCAGGAGAAAGATGCCCACACCGACGGCTCTGACGAAGTTTCTTCTCATCTATAGAATCAAGATTCGGTGAAGGATATTGCTGCTGAAATTCTTAACGAGGTGATAACCATGATTGATGCTGTAATCGACAAGGCTGAGGCGAGTAGGCAGACAACTCTTATACCCACTCCTCCACCAATGAACCCGGTTGAGCCCATTGTCTTTGTTCAGCCTGTTGTTCCAAACGCACCCGCTACTTCATTGTCTTCTCCTAATTACTCTCCACCACCTTCCCCTCACCTCTTTTTCGGCCTCTTCTGTTCAGCCTTTTCCAGCTCCAATGCTTAATGAATTAGAATCGATGGGTCGACTCTTGATCCAATTTTCTCAGCAGTTACCTATACAAATGAAGCAGGCAATCGATAATATCTGATAAGAATTACAGCACAAAGTGGATGTCTTAGAAGCCGACATTGCTCCATTGCAAGAGCAGACTAATGTGGTGAAAGCGGAAAATCATGCCCTGCAGTTCCAGATTCAGCAACTTCAAGATCAAATCGCACAGAGGGATGCTTTGCTGGGTCAAAAGGATATAGATATTACTATGCTGAAGCAAGAACTCATTGACAAGACAGATGCAATGATAGCATTAGGCAATGAACTTCATAGTACGCGCGAAGCTTATAGCTTCTTAGAAGAAGCATCTCAATCTCTGGCCGCTAATGTGCTTAAAGCAGAAGTAAAGCTTCATACTACCACTGAAACATTGTTCAGGCGAGATCAAGAATTACAGGAAGAGCTTGGTAAATATCTCAAATTGAAGAAGGAGATGGCAGGAATTATGAAAGAAAGGGATGCATATAATAGGACAATTCAATATCAAGCTTAGGAGCTGGAACGAAGAGAAAAATAGCTAGGCTTTCAAGCAGAGCGACTATCTAGAATAGATGGACAAATTAATTATATGAGATTGAGCCGCGATGCATCCCTTGTCAATGACTTTTACTTACAAGAAGCATTTTCGTAGACCTAGACTAAAGTTCTGATGAGTTAGGTCATTGCGGCAAGTTCAATCCAAACTGACGCACAACTGGTGGAGCCGGAGACATTAAAGTTGATGCTGGATTCATTGAAACACAAAATTTCTAGAACCTTCAAATTAGCAAGAACCATGTATATCCAAGGCATCGTAGATGAGCCTTAATTTTGTTTCCGTTGCGGGTTTGAGTCCATCGTGCGTGCCAATGTTAGGCCGCCGGATTGGCATAATGTAATAATATATTTTCATATACCGCACGTAGTGAAAGGTCGTAGCGAAGTGATGTAACCCTTTTATTCATTAATGAAGAGACATTACGGGGTTCTCCGGTGAGAGAGAGACGGGATTGCCAGACTGTCTATCTGGGTGATTTGCGATCTTGTGGAGACACCCTATTGCACATTTCAGATATTCTCAGTACTGTTACTCTGTCTTTGTTGAATTACATTAATTTCCAATAACACAGTAATGTTATGTTGACGTTAATCAGTATAAGCAACGGTAATCATTAATTTATGCGTTGAAGATTGTGTAAGGAATAACAAAAATACGAGCAGTAATACGGTGTAAAAGAAGTTATACTAGATAGTAGCATACTGCTTAATTTGATAGTTAAGTTGGGAAAATCAGATAAAGGGCCTCTGCATTGTCAGACCCCTACCATCCCCAAGAACCTGAAAAAAGATTAAAAGCGGATGTGATGGAAGTCCCTTTTAACACTACTAGACGCACAGGTAACCAATATCATAGATATTTAGTTAAATATAAAAATCATTCACTTGAAGAATCTCAATGGATTCATAAAACATCACTAGCTCCACATTATGATCGTTTGCTTTCTTCCTATCATTCAAAATCACATTAAATTCTAGTGTTCTAGTTCCAAGCATGTGTTTTTACATGGAACATGCTTATGATTGTCTAGTGATGGGACATGTGACTGGCCATCCATGTCTATTTTTTTCTTATCAATTGAGGTCAGTTGCTTGTCAACTTGGAGGCATGTTGTACATTCTAGAGTAATGGAATGTTAAATGGATTTTATTGCCTTGAGGTTCCTAATGTGTTTTGTGTTTTGATTTAGCAGGTGAAGATTCATGAGGGTGTGAATGTGCATGGACTTATTCAAATATTTTTGGAGATATTTTGAAGACTATTTAGAAGATAGTTATTTTTAGAAGATAGTATTTTTAGTTATTTTTTGTAAAAGTAATAGATCGTTTTAGAAAGTGATGTTTTTGTAAAAACAAAAAAATCATGATTTTGTAAATAAATCAAAAGAACACTTTTCAAAGTGCCACCCTCATGTATCTTTTATCGAGGACATAATAAGAAATACCTATGAATACACATGCTCTGATAGACTCGTCCATCATAGTATGTGGGGGGAGATTGTACCCAGTTTGGTGCCTAGTCTCTTGTCTCTTTCTATTCTCTGAGTATTTTTTGTGTGATCTCATTTATGTACTATCTTCTATGTACGTGCGTTTGTAGGATCCAAAGGTCAACACAAGCAATGGCAAAAGAGTATATGCATTGCTTCAACTCAACACTCTACTTAATGTACAAATGAATTGGAGTTTTTTTATACTTTCTTGCGGATATGGCCATGCCTTTTCTCATGAATTTGAACTCGAAATTAGGAAGTTTTGGTGGTTTAAATTGATTGGAATCTTTTCCTACAATCTGGAAAAGAGAAAGTTGAATTCATATCCACTTCTTGATTGATTGCTTGAGAATCAATCTCAAACACTTCCAACTCATGGCTTTTAGACATTTTTAATCTTTCCTTTTACAAAGGTAAATACTTTGAATCTTACAAGAAATGACCATAAGTGATCAACTGATTAATATAAACAAATAATGTGCACATAAGTGTTATTCCTCAAGGTACATATATGGGTAGATAATCCCATACCATCCAAATGATGGATTTGATGAAGAGCATATCCACCTCAAGCATAATGCAAGCTTGATGTTCCAACAATTAAGACACTATATGTTGATCTAGGAATGAAGTCATCTACTCCTCACATATTTTGTGATAACCTGAGTTTCTTTCATTTTGCACAAAATGCTACTTATCATGCAACGACCAAACACATAGAGGTCCATTATCATTATGCTAGCATGAGAACATTACAAGTAGGGAGATTGACCTTCTATCTATCTATCTATCTATCTATCTCTCTCTCTCTCTCTCTCTCTCTCTCTCTCTATATATATATATATATATATATATATATATATATATATATATATATATATATATATATATATATATATATATATAAGCTCAATCTCCCTACTTGTAATGTTGTCATGCTAACATAATGATAATGGACCTCAATGTGTTTGGTCCTTGCTGCACCAAATGCTACTTAATGCAAGGACCAAACACATTGAGGTCCATTATCATTATGTTAGCATGACAACATTACAAGTAGGGAGACTGCGCTTCTCTCTCTCTCTGTATATATATATATATATATATATATATATATATATATATATATATATATATATATATATATATATATATATATAAAACAAGAATGTGCAACACGATGACAAAAGCATTACAAGGAGTAATGCTAAACATATTCAAATCAATTATTGGACTTCAGAAGATTTCAAAGAACGAAGCCTCAGGCATTTGAGGCTAGAGGGGGAGCTATTGGTACATATGGATATCCTACATTCTTGATTATATTTTTGTATTACATTTCAATATGCGAATTAATGTGTGTGTATGCACATGCCCTTAGGTAATTCCTAAGGGTAAGTCCCACTATATCTTTGGACTATTGTGACAAATTTTTATGATGAAAAGTTGAGAATCAAAGTAGGTTTAAAGGGATACAAAAAGACAATACATTTTGAATTTAAATTTTAAATGAATAGCTAAAAGTGATTGTAATCGCTTAGTAGAATCAATCATTAATTACTTACTAAAATGAAGAAGAAAATCTTATATATAATTTAGTGAAGAATTCTTGAGATAGAACGGAGCTTTCACTTACTTAAACAATGGCATTTTTATTTATTGCATAGTCTTTATAGTCCTACAACACCTCTAAGGATTTTACTTTACATATGTATACATATACTTTAAGTTTTCATCATCTTGATGAGCTATTCTCCTTTTCTATATGTGTAATTTTCAAGTCTATGAACTTGAGAGTCATTCGAGTGAACCTACAGTCTGATTGTCTTGTCAAATTCTTTGATCATGAAGCTAACACATGTGTGCACTTGTGTATGCAGTATTTGGATCATTGGAATTTTATGTGTAGATATATGCACCTATCCGTATGAATATGTATGTGTACTGAGTGTTTCCTAAAATATCAAGATCACATCTATACATTCTTAAGTATATTGCTCACTCTATTATCACTCAAAATTTGTGAAATACCTTGGATTTGCTCAGTTATATTTCCATTTGAATCTCTACAATGGGATGTTACCCATTCATAACAAGCTCGGAGCACTAATGCATTTTCTTGAGTGCCTTCCTCCAGAAATATAAGTTTTTCTCTTGATGCTCAAAATTTGGAAGTAGTGTATTTTTGTGTAAACATTTTAGATCAACTATTCAAAATATTATGGTTATATTTATGTGTTATCTACAAGCTTACATAGTTTACTATAGTGTCTAAGCAAAAAGTAGGTTTTCCTAGAGTAGGATTTTGCAAATACGCTCTCATCTACATACTCTATGCATCAACTCCTCACATGATTCCCCTTGGGATAAAACAATCCAAGTAGTCGGGTACAATGTGAATAGTTCTTAACCACCTCAATGATTGAAACCTTGCGTATGTAGACATTTTTCACATCTAATAGATAACAAATTCAACATCAGGTTAGACATTCAACGTCATTTTAATAAAGAAAAACATTAGATACATCTTCGACATCATGAAGACCCAATCAAAAGCCTTCATGTATGAGAGTCGCACTAGATTTGCAATATTAAAAGCCACAATACTACAATAACATCTTAATTAACTTTCTTTGAAATATTTTTAATCCACCATCAACTTACAAAAATATAATGCCCAAATAATTATGCAAAGGACCTAAATCAACCATCTCAAAAGAGGCATGCAAATCAATCTTAAATTTAGCAATATGCTTCTCTTCACGACTAGTGAGAAGCATATTATCAATACATACAACAATAATGAGCCATATATCATCAGCATGCATGAAATATAAGTTTTCCTCTATTAAATATTCTCAAATCCATGTGCTAGAAAATTGGCATGTATCTTTTCATGCCCAAATAATTATGCAAAAGTCCCAAATTAGTCATTGAAAAGAGCCATGCAAATCAATCTTAAATTCAAAAATATGCTTCTCTTTAGGACTAGTGAGTAGCATATTATGAATACATACAACATAAATGAGACATATATCATCTACATGCATGAAATATAAGTTTCGCTCTATTTACTATTCTCAAATCCATGTGCTAGCAAATTGGCATGTATCTTTTTATTTTAAGCAAGTGGTGTTTTCTTGAAGATACAATCCCTTTTGAACTTCTATAACTTTTTTCACACCCCTTCTACATGAAACTAGGGGATTAAGTGCATACACTTCATCGAAATCACCATTGAAAAATTTTATCTTAATGTCTGAATGATGTACATTCTAAACATGATGAGTTCCATTTTCAAATGCTATAAACAGGTTTCATTCAGCATGTGAGAGCAATAGTCTCAACAAAATCAATGTTTCTCTTGACCATAACCTTTGGCAACAAGCCTAGACCTATGTGTAACAATGTTACCATTATGATTACAATTTAGTTCGTATGCCCATTCACTACTAATGGCCTTTTTTTCGAGAATAACGTCACATAAAGATCAAGAAACATTCTTCATAATGACATCAAATTCTAATTGCACAGTATCCATTCCATTTTCTAATTCCTATTATTCATCAAAACAAATAGGCTCATTCTAATCACTATTTATAACCATTGCATAACAATCTAATGCAAAATACACATTATAAGTCTCGACAAGATTTTGATATGGCAAAGTTGCATCTAACTTTGTACTAGATAGGGATAAAATTGACCTTTTCAATGTCAACTGTCTCATCAATACGCACTGTTACATTTATGTGTTCCTCGAGTAGCTTTGATGTGAACCTTTTCCCTATACATGGGCACTTTTTACTCTAGTGCTCGCTAGAGGTTTTTTCCCCATGTTACCACATACTTGATACTCTCATATGTGGTGGTACTTTGTACTTAGGGATATTTATTCAGCTCTTACTTCAGTTCAGTTCATCGATCAATAGAAAGAGCTATTCGAGCCATCATCTTCTCCGTGTGTCTTGTTGCATTTGTGCTCCTTGTGTGTGCTTCTCTGTGTGTCTCTCGCACTTCTACACACACCCAACAGTGGTATCAGAGCAGGGTCAGCTTCTTCTCAAGTTTCGGTTTTTCGTGTCGTGGCACGTGCGCACTTTAACAGTGCAAATCGACTTCGGAGCATAGAATTATGAATTTCAGCAGTGCAAAAACATTTCCACCAGGTGCGCTGGGGTTTTACCCCCATTTCGAAGCCATTCGTGCAGTCACAATCGCTATCAGAGTGACCGTTTGTGAGCTGAAATTTCAGCACTCATTTCAGTTTTCATCGAAGTGAAGATTTTGTCACATTCTTGTTCCTTAGTGAAATGGCGGGCAGCAATGACTTGTTTGGCATGCTTCAAGCTGAAGATAAGCTTGATGGGACCAACTATCCGATGTGGTCTTACATGATGAAGCATGCTCTTGTTGCAAAACAACTTTGGAACATAGTGGCAGATGTAGATCGAAGACCGGCAAGTACTTCTACTTCACAGTCTACTGTCACAGATGAAGCTTCTTCTTCGAGTACAGTGGTTTCTCCTTCTCCACCTACACAAGAGCAGCTTAGATGGGATGGAAAAGATGCTCAAGCTCATGCTTTCATTGCGCTTTCAGTGAAGCGTCATATATTTCCACACATTCGATCATGTTCTACATCCCGACAGGCATGGGACACTCTTGCTTCTTTGTATGTTGTGCGTAATGAAGCACGTGTTGCATACTTGAGGAAGCAACTTGAGGATGTATGTATGGCTGAAAATGATTCAGTGGATGTGTATGTGACACGCATCAAGGACTTGAAAGAGCAATTGGCAAACACAGATGAGATCATTCCGTATGCATCACTCATTTCTACATTGTTGAAAGGATTACCGGAATCTTTTCAAAGCTTTGCTACTACACTTCGTTTGGTTGCAAAAGGAAATCCTAATATGTATGCATTTGATGAGGTTGTGTCTCTTCTTTTGCAAGAAGAGCAATCTAGAGTGAGTAGGAGTGGTTTGATTGAAGGAACGCAAGCACTTGCTATCTCACAAAAGGGGAAAAGCAAGTATGGTTCAGCTTTTGGTTCATCAAAACCAAAGCCTCAAGCTTCCTCTTCCACGCATTCCTCTAATGATGGTGATTTGCAAAAGAAGAAGAGATGCAAATATTGCCGGAAGGCTGGTCATACTATTGATGAGTGTAGAAAGCTTGCTAAACGCAACGAAAAGAAGAAGGAATCGGGCATGTCTATTGCTGAAAATTCAGCAAATGCAAAGAATGATGAAGCTAACATGGCTCAAGATTTTTGGGCATGTGTTGTTACATGTCATTATGATGCTTCTTTACATTCTAAATGTATGGTTGTGAGTGAGGCTAATTCGGATTGGTTCTTTGATAGTGGTGCTTCAAAGCACATAACATCATGCAAAAGATTTTTTGCCTCTTTGAAAGATGCACCTAAAGGAGGACATGTGGTGTGTGCAAACAATGCCTCTTATCCTATCATTGGAGTAGGAGAAATTGAGCTTATGGCTGCAAATGGAGGTGTGATTCTCTTAAAAAATGCATTGTATGTACCCGGTATCGAGAAGAACTTAATTTCAGTTCCGTTGATTGCCAAATCTGGACTTCATGTACACTTTGTTGATGATAAGTGTATGGTTCATGATTTCAGCAATGGCGATGTTATTGTGATGTCCGGTACATTATGTAATGGTTTGTATCGCATGGATACATACCAGAGGGCTGCCTCGAATGCCTTAGTTGCTCATACTTCTTCCATGGCTGAAATGGAGCTTTGGCATGCTCGTTTTGGTCATTTAAACTTCAATCGTTTGCTCTACTTGCAAAAGAAGGACATGGTTATTGGCTTGCATACACTTGAGTGCATTGAAAAGCATGCATGTGAAGGTTGCATTCTTGGAAAAATGCATCGTGCTTCTTTTCCAAAAGATAGTCACACACACACTACAAGAAAATTGCAACTTGTTCATAGTGATGTATGTGGTCCCGTCAAGACTCCATCTTTTGGGAAGCATGTATATTTTGTTACCTTCATTGATGATGCTACTCGCCATACATGGGTGTATCCTATGAAAACAAAGAATGAGGTATTTTCTTGCTTCAAAGCATTTTTAGCTATGGCTGAAAATTTTTCTTCACAAAATCTTTTGACTCTACGCACGGATCATGGTGGTGAATACATATCACATGAGTTTAGTGCTTTTCTTCATGAAAGAGGTATTTCACACCAATGTACGGTGCCATATACACCTCAACAAAATGGTGTTGCCAAGCGTAAAAATAGAACTCTAGTTGAAATGGCACGATGTATGGTTAAAGGAAAGCATCTTCCTCATAAATTTTGGATGGAAGCGGTCATGTGTGCAAATTATGTGTTGAATCGCTGCCCTACAAAAGCATTGAGAGTCATCACTCCTTATGAGGCTTGGAATGGTCATAAGCCTATGGTTAGTCATATGCGTGTGTTTGGTTGTTTGGCATATGCTCTTGTGCCATCACAACAACATCACAAACTTGATGACAAAGCAAAGAAATGTATATTTTTTGGTTATAGTGCTGAAAGTAAGGGATATAGGTTGTACCATCCATTGACGAACACAATTATTGTGAGTCGAGATGTGGTATTTGCTGAAAATTCAGTTTTCCCTCTACTTGAATGCAAAAAACTGCCAACAGTTAGCTCACAAGATGTGTTGGATACACTCATGCCTTTGTTCCAAAATGGTGCGCTTGACTATGACCATGTAGACCAGCCAACTGAGGTTCAAAGGGCTCAAAAATTCCAACCAAATAGGGCTGAAAATGCAGAGAATTTCTAGCCAAACATGGCTGAAAAAATTCAGCCAAAAATTGCCAAAAGTGTTGGAAATTTTCAGCCATATATGGCTGAACATTTGCATCCAAATATGGCTCAAACTGAGCACAAAATTCAGCCCACGCATGATGTACATATTGAAGATGTTTTACATAATGAACGCATGTCTATCAAGAGTGCACAATCTATGCCAAAGTGGCTGAAACAAACTTTGCAGGACAGCAAATTGAGTGCACCTTTAGTTGGTAGAACAAGATCAAGCTCTCACCATGCATCAAGTAATTTTGTGGATTATTCTCTTATTGCTACAGCATGTAATGAAGAACCACTTTCTTTTGAAGATGCATGTGACGATCCACAATGGATGAGTGCTATGCAATCAGAAATGGATTCCATACATAGGAATGGTAATTGGGAGTTATGTGAATTGCCAAAAGGAAAGAATGCCATTGGTACAAAGTGGGTTTATAAGATTAAGAGAAAATCTGATGGTAGCATTGATCGCTACAAAGCTAGATTGGTTGCCAAAGGATATGCGCAACAATATGGCATTGACTATGAGGAAACTTTTGCACCTACTTCACGCATGACTACCATTCGTACCGTGGTTGCATTGGCTGCCCATCGAGGTTGGAAAGTGCATCAATTGGACATAAAAAAAACCTTCTTGAATGGAGATTTACAAGAAGAGGTTTATGTGAAGCAACCTCTTGGATTTGCTATGAAAGGGAAAGAGCATATGGTTTGTCGCTTGCATAAAGCCTTGTATGGTCTCAAGCAAGCTCCACGTGCATGGTATGACAAAATACATAAGCAGTTGATTGCTCTTGGCTTCACATGTAGTCCGATTGAAAGCACACTCTATGTACGCAAAAATGGGGCTGATCTTATAGTGCTTGTTCTTTATGTTGATGACATACTCTTGACTAGGTCATGTGATGCAAAACTTGACATTCTTATGGCTGATTTGCAGCATACTTTTGATGTCACTTATCTTGGTCTTTTGAGCTACTATCTTGGCATCCAGTTTGTATCCATTGAGGGGGGAATTGTTATGTATCAAGCAAAGTATGTTGAAAAACTACTTCAGCATTTTGACTTTGAGGATTGTAAGCCAGTTTCCACACCATTTGAGATGGGATTCAGGTTCTCAGTTGAGGATTCAAGTGATGCATTTGACACTTCTCTTTATCAGCAGGTTGTGGGATATCTTACATATTCATGCATAGCCCTGGCACTAAGCATTGGCAAGCGGTGAAACGTGTGTTTAGATATCTTCGAGGCACTTTGAGCTTAGGTCTCTTTTATGGCAGAGATGTTCAGCCATGCTTGCATGCTTTTATAGATAGTGATTGGGCTGGTTGTTATGATACTCGCGTGTCCACTAGTGGTAATTGCTTTTTCCTTGGAGACTCATGCATATCTTGGTTGAGTAAGAAGCAACCTACAGTGGCGACATGAGTTGTGAAGCTGATTACAGGGCAGTTTTCGCAGCGATAGTGGAGTGTATATGGCTAAGACGCCTATTGATGGATCTTTGCATGGAGATTGATGCTGCTATGCATATTTTCACAGATAGTCAGAGTGCTTTGGCTGTTGCACGAAACCCAGTGTTTCATGCACGGACCAAACATATTGAGGTGCATTATCACTATGTGAGAGAGCACCTTCATGCAGGAGATATTAATTTGGTATATGTGCCTACACAAGATAATGTGGAAGACATATTCACCAAAGCTCTTCCACGGGAAAAGTTTGAAGCTTTTCGCAAAGCTTTAGGCTTATTACCTTGTGGGGGCTGATCTGTCACTCCCTGTATGTGTTCACATCATTCCCTCCAGGGGGGTTTGTTACATTTATGTGTTCCTCGAGTAGCTTTGATGTGAACCTTTTCCCTATACATGGGCACTTTTTACTCTAGTGCTGGCTAGAGGTTTTTTCCCCATGTTACCACATACTTGATACTCTCATATGTGGTGGTACTTTGTACTTAGGGATATTTATTCAGCTATTACTTCAGTTCAGTTCATCGATCAATAGAAAGAGCTGTTCCAGTCATCATCTTCTCCGTGTGTCTTGCTGCGTTTGTGCTCCTTGTATGTGCTTCTCTGTGTGTCTCTCGCACTTCTACACACACCCAACACGTACATCATGTAGATTTTCATGTATAATTAAAAAGAATATGCATTATCAATTGAACCCTCAAAAGGCCAATAGATTACCTCATTAGGAGAAACATTTAACTATCTTCATCTAAAGAGATGCAACAAGGCATAGACATCATTCGAACTAATTGATGTCTTCCTACATGAAAATAAGGAGAAAATTGCATCATCCATGGAAAAAACATCAAGATTAACCAAAATGTGTATACTTTATGCATGGTACAAATGAAAACCTATCCTTTGAGAGCTCTACTCATTGAGAATACATTTTATAGCCTTATGATCAGATTTTCTACGTTTTTTATCAAGCACTAATACTTATGCTAGACAACATAGTGAAAGATTACAATTCTTTATTGGGACATATGTTAACTATATATGGTGTGGATAATGAGTTATCCTATGCGAAATGGAAATGTGTAGTGAACCCTTGTATGTCCAGCACTTGGACGTACAACTGCACCTTAAATAGCTTGTTGCTGACAAGCATGCCTTAAAAGTTTCACTATCATGGACTGCATAAATTGTGGGGTATAATTGAGTATATGTGATAGGTTAAGTGTATCATCTTCTTCCTAAAACATCTCGTTTACCCCTGAGAATTTTTAGATTAGTTTCTCTTTGCATGGTCATCCTGAATTCATGAAATGAGTTTCTATATTTTTTTTAACACTTCAAATGAAGGTGTGAAAAAAATCTCTAGAAAATCGCCATCACGTTGTCGCAGAGATTTACTCTTCCAAGCATTGATTGTTAATATACTTCAACGGCTCTACTCTCTCTGGATTGATCATCGTTCTCAAGCATATCAATGGATCTTTACCATCTAGAACTCTTAATGATGAGATCAAAAGACCTGTTGATATTGGTGACTATTGATGAGCGACCTTCTCAACTTGTGACCTTCAAAAGGTTTCTATTTGATAGCAATATTGCAATGCAAATGAATACTTGAAAAACATCTAAGCTCGTGGCTAAGTCGACATATTTCTATCAATTCAATCATGGGTTCATATTCCACCATTGTGATCAAATGGAAAACAATTTTATTGTCGCCATTTTTTACCTTCCATTCAGGCCTACGTGAAAGAGTCTACTTCTCTATAATTAGAGAGAATTATAATTAGAAAGGCAGAAAGAGCGGCCAACCTTTTAGCAAGATACCTTTTCAACAATCGGAACATTATTATTAGAGTTTAAACTATTATAAAAGAAGGAGGCAACGACAGTGATCACGCGAAGGCCAATATTACATAAATTCTTTTGGCAGAAGTGAAGGATGATTGGGAAATCGGAGGTGCACTGATATGTGATATAGATGAGAACCTTTAGCGGGCGGCGGGGGGGGGGGGGGGGGGGGGGGGGAAGAGATGAATTCCATATAGGTTTGAGGATCTCGCAAGGGAGCAACTAGGGAGGCATACCAGGATGAGCGCGTGTGCAAAAGGAGGTCATTACATGCTATGCTCTGGGGTGATTCACTAATGGCTGATCGAGCAAGATCATGAGTGTGCTAATGATCTGACGACTCCGACAAGTTCTTGGCGAAGAAAAGGGAACATCCAATCGGGAGCAATCTCCATCGCCTCTACTCTCTGATAATTTCACTTTTGACGGGGAGGGCAACATGCCGATAATCTTGTATAGCTGTCAATTCCAATACTCTGTCGTCCTACAGCTACAATTGATGAATGCCTTTCTTCTATGAACCAACCACCATTCAACGCTAAACTGTGATGACACCTATACACGACATGATGTGTACATCAACTTGTTTTAATAGCGTTTGAGCTGATTTTCCTTAATTGTCTCTAGATCACTAATCTCTGTACATGCTTGAAGAAATTCGATCAATGAGCTTGAACTGCGCTGCGCAAAGAGAGGCTTCAACTACTAATTGATCAACTACTATTCGGAATCCCCAATTTGGATATCTGGTATTGATCAACTACTACAACAAAAACTTGTTGTGGTCGCATTTCATCTCTGGTGATGCCAATTTCTATAAAATATATATTCTATCACAGTGACAAATTGAAGACAGACTCTATGAACGATTGATAATTATGTATATTTCCATCACGTTCTATCAGAACTAATTGTGCACGACTGTCTCTACAATAACATAAAAAAGTAATAAATGTTTCACAGAATGATTAGAAGAATTTTTTCCCCATACTTTTTACATATCTGATCAATTGAGTCTCGGTTAACATTTTATAGGACTTGCGTTTAAATTTTGACGGATTGGATATCTGAAGTGAGGATATAAATAGTCAAAAGCTGTTAAAGCTATGCAAAACAATAAATGAACTTAATAAAGTGATGAATGAACTACAAAATGACTGATACAAGATTAGAGAGATTTGTAATAGCAAAAACTACATAAAGTAATAAATAAAACAACGAGCATACTAGACTTGAGAAATCGGAAATATGATGTATGCTTGTCTATAGTTGTAGGATCAAAATGATATGGTATATGATATTGCAATTAAGCTACTAATACCCTCTCTGAATTTTAGAGTATTCATGAGACATCTAAGTTTCTCCAAGCACTCAGTGTGCACCATTGGATTTGGTGATTGACTTGATCCATCAACCATATGTCCACATAATTTCGACATCTTGAACCCAATGTGAAGAATCGGCATTGCAACTCCGTATACATTTCAAGTTTTGCTTTGCATATGCATACATATGAAACGATAATTGTTGTAGTTGCTTCTACATCCATGGGAGCAATGGCTGTTTCTTAAAACCTTGGACTCTTCTCAGTATCGAGGGCTGATCTTTTTTATTTGAGCACCTCCACAAAGATTGGAAAGTGGGCGATCCTCGTCACGCCACCCTTCTCATCGGTAATTGAAGGATTAACTGATTGCACACAAACATCATATGTTTAGCAAACGTTGTACTTAGGCTTTGATCATTTTACAAAGAATGTATCAAGATTCACATAAGCATGACTTTTGAACCTCTTCCTCAAGCCAAAACAGGTATGCGTTCTTTAAGTTGATGATTGGAATTTTTTCACTTAATCTTTCATATCTTCAGACGTAAATTTCAATCATAAAAACAAATATCTCACTCAAAGAAAATCATAAATACTAATTTAAGAATGGATGCTATTGCTTTACAAGTTACTTCATTGGTTCTTGAAGCATTACGAACAGAGGTGTATGATTTCCTTAGGTTTGTTAAAGAAAGCATTCAATATGGTTTTGACATATGTGATCTTGAGTTTGTATCATAAAACAATATCATAGAAATGGAGAGGACTTATCTAGTTAAGACCAATTGGATTATTATTGTAAACATCAATATGAAATTCTTGAACTTCTATGAGATGCCTTAAGAAAATGACTCTCAGAGTGTTCCGAAACACTATGTTGTATACGATTTAATGATGGAACAAGGATTTTTTTTTTAACATAAATGAATGAGTTTGGAATTTTGCTTTCAATACCTTGAACAATAAATCAATTATCTTAATATTGAAGAAGAATTTTTTGCACATAGTATGCATTACTACTATTGGAACAAATTAGAATTAGATGAACAAACTTTTGTTAATGAAAACAAATATGAAATTTAGCAAACAAACATATGATGAAGAGAATGAAAACAATGAAGCATGGAACGATTATTTAAATGATGGTAGTTCATTTATCAATCGAAATGTTACATTACACTTTATTTCTCATGTCTGTAGACAATGCATCTTTAAGTGAATCTACCAATGAACATAACAGACATACCTCTTTTATTTTAGAGACTTTATTACCTGCTCCTATTGAGAATATTATTATACAATCCAACAAAAATGAGACTAATGAAGAAATAGAAGTAGAAGAAGTAGTTAAAGACCGTATTGTTGATGAATCTTTAATCTCCCTATCATACGATCTTTTTTTATCTACGTTTTTAACTTTGTTTTCAATCGCATCACCTGAAGCTGAGAGCAATGAGAATTTGTTCCCTCCACCTCAAGAAAGAAATACTCAACCTAAACAAACTGAACATGAAGTGAACGAAATTATCAAAGATCGGATAATTGATGAATCATTAATCTTGCAATCGTATACAAATTGAAAACACATCTTAATTCCTAAAGTACGCAATGAAACACACTATGTGTAGTCACATAGTGAGGCTATCGTAAGTCAGTTCTGATCTGCACTTGTCTCCTTTCACACCCCTTGACAATGCATACTAGACTAGAGAAAATCGACTTTGTAAGCTCACATTTTGAAGAGATGCCAATCAAACGTGATGAATTTGAATACATGTGATGTAATGAGCTACAAATTAAAAGAAAATATGATCTATGTTTGTCTATAGTTGTAGGATCAGAATGATATGGTATACCATATTGCAATTAAGCTACTAATACCCTCTCTGAATCTTCGAGGATTCATGAGACAATTGAGTTGCTCGAAGCACCTGGTGTGGGCCATTGGATTTTGCAATTGACTTGATCCATCAACCATACGTCCACATACTTCTGAAAATGTTGTGAGCATTGAACAAAATACTAAGAGCTTCTCTTCCATAAATCAAACATTTGTCAAGGTATTTTAGACTCTCAAATTATTTGTTTTGACATGAGTTTGATAATGATGCTCCGAAGTTAGGTGTTTTATGTGCATAATTTATAAGCCTAGAGAATTTACTAAGTGTCATTGAAATTCTAAAGGCTAGTGTTGAGCAAAATTTTGCCAAGACAATCTCGTCTTTCTACTATACCCATCACCTCTACTCAACAGCATTGTCAAAAGTATCAAACATTTGAGTCAAATGCATGCATACACCATTGATGAGAAGATGGATAATAACTTAAAAGATTGTTAAATACCCATTCTCGATTCTAAGAAATGTCATTATGCTTATTTTAAGGATTACACACCTCTACAACAACCATTCTAGACACTTTCTTCTTTTCCTCTTTTGTACCTACTTTGACACAAATCTTAATGACATGGACATTCGACTTATAGTACTTGAAAACAATTTCTTTCCTTTTTGTTTTCCTATCTCGTTATCTTGCTTCATTAATCGTGCAACATTAGTAGAGTTTTTTGTTAATAGTAGGTGAGCGTGATTTACTTTTTCCCTTCTAATTAGATTAGAAAACCATGATTTGCGACATGAAAAATAGACCTATCTTGTATAGATTGATCTCTGTATAAAAAAACAAAGAACAACTACTCAAAAATTGAGGCATTTTCTTTTATTTCATCATTAAATGAGAAGTCCAAAAAAAATCTGATAGAAATAAAAAAGACTTTTAAGAATAGTCTAAACAAGTGAACTATCTCGTAAGATTTCATCTATGAAAACCAAATGCTTTTTCAATTCCTGTCTCTCAAAAAATGCGTGCATTGAATCTTCTTCATCCATATGACAAGTCACCACTTTGTTTCAAAGGTAAGCAATATGAGCCCAATTTCTAGCATGGTATAGTGTGGAAAGAGTATCTCAAGTAGCTTTGGCTTTTTCTTATGAGTGAATGTGAGGGATAATGGAAACATTTATAGACAAAGCAAACCAAGGCATTGTTTTTGTAACTTTGTCATCCTAGTGAATTTGGTTTGTACTAGGTGTAACAGGACTTGAAATAGGACCATAAACATGAAGATCATCATGTTCAACACCACCTACATCACCTATTGTCATAGTATTCATAGGTCTAAGATGATGATTTTCAAAATCCTACACAATATTCCACAAGCCCTTTTCAACCAATATGTGACCCATCATGTATGCCCATAATGGGTACTTAAAAACATTGAGCTTATCCTCAACAATCAAAATACAAAATAGATAATTGCTTTCACCGAGTGTTATACCATGATGCAAGAAAATTTTTCTTTCTTAAAGAGTTGAAGGGAATTACCCAATCGAGCTATGTTAGATGTGTAGTAGAGTTTGAGGCCCTTCTAGTGCTAGTGCTCAAACTAATAAAAACCTTATCTTGATTTGTGGCACATATAAATTCTCTACGAATGTCAGCATACTACCATAAGTAGAATAAAGAATGACCTCTATAGTTTCCATTATAGGATAAGAGGATTTTTCTACATGTGATAGTTTTCCTTAGGGTCACATGTGAGTGAAGTGGAGAAACTACGTTGCAAGATAATACTTTGGTTGCACCACTATCAAAATTTCAAACATCAGTCTACCATAGAAATACACTATTCATAACAAGATGGTTCATAGCTCCTTTTTTGACATACTAACGTTCTGTAGACTAACGTTATCCCACTTACAGGTTCGGGAATGGGGATTTACAAATACACAATACTTGTAAACATGCGTTGATGTTCCTTCACTTACAATAACATTGATTGCACACAGAGACAATCCTTCATCCACAATGGGCATAGAATCATAGCTTCACAGTAAAATAGACTCTTGATTTCAGAATATGAAAGAGATAACATTACAGGATCATCTTTACAATTTGACTTCAAGATACAGACTTCACCCTCCACAGTTCTATGCACGGTTGTTTTGTATTCATCACTTTTAGAATCTGTCCGCAAAACAGGACAGCATAATCCTTCATAAAGGGTAGGACTTCACACCGTTCTAAACTTCCGAAAAAATAGAATAATAGAAATTACAATTTTCAGAAACTCTTGGTATCTCCGTAAACCTCCACTCTATTACATTGGAAATAAGAATTGTAATTACAAGAGTAGCTCTTCCACACCAACGACTAATAGTGGCACACATGGTGGATCCGAACCCACTAGTTACAAAATATACAAGTTTGAAGATCATCATCTTGATTTTGCATTTTCGAATACATAATTCTTTCTATATCATACCGGAATTCGTTGAACATTTCTCGAATATTTTCTTCGGCTAGTAATATTTTTGCTTCAAAAATCTCCTTAGGATCTAATAACTGCTGACTAGCACTCCTATAGCTAAGTGTAGAAGCTTCCAATTCGGGAATGTGCTACTGAAATCCTTCCAAGAGTTGGTCAAAAGCTATAGTTCCATCCGATAATTTAGTTATAATTTCCATAGTGGTCTTCGCCATTTCTTCTAACGTAGTCTTACAGGTGAGTTCCAAAACTCAAGCATCTTTCCTGAGCTTTGCAACTTTCACTTCATTATGTGCCAACAAAAGATTCACGTCTGCACAATATTGCTTCCATTAGTTAACCCGTTTCTCCAATTCAAGGATTCCTGCAACTTGTGCCCGCACTATATCCAGAGTCTCCTGCACAGTCCCAAACTCTTCTTCTCGGGCAGTAAAATCGCAATTCAGATTGCAAGTCGTTCCTCTACTTCTGCAATGGATATGCTTTTACTTTTCATTTTCACCCTGTGTTCTTTGACCTTTGCCTTTAGCTTCTACACTTCTTGTTCGGCCTTCTGTAACTTCGAAGCTAACTCCTTATTAATTTTCTTCAATTTTTGCTTCAATTTTTGTGCTTATCCAACCTCCTCTTGTAATCGGGCTATGATTTTAGAATTCCCTTCCATATTGACTTTTAAAGTGTTATTTTCTGTTAGCACCTCATTCAGATCATCAACCAATTCTTCATTAGCTGTACTGTCCCTAGCAACACTCTCAGCTCTAACAAGTTTTGCCTCGGATCGGAGGTGACTAATATTAGCCATCATCTCCTCCCGCTCTGTAAACCATTTATCTTTTTCCGCAATCATAGAATTATACTTGTTTTGAAATTCTTCGAGCTTCGCCAAACTCCAAGACAGTCTTCGGGCTAAGTCGCCAAGTATCTCTGGTCTAATAGTTTCATCATTGTATATCCACGGATAGATAATATTGGTGCACCACAGTGGTAGTAACTTCACCATGCCTTCCTTAGTCCTCCACTTATCCACTAATCCGCAACCTTGAAAAGTATGTAAGACCGGTATTTTACTTGAAGTTCCTTTGGAACGACCACCTTGTCCCTGCGGTTGCTTCCTATGTCTCTCCTCTTCGGCAGCTCTTTCTTCCCTTTCATGCCCTTCTCTTCTCCAAGATTCTTCTTCCTTGAGATGTCGTTGTCTCTCTTCTTCTTCCTGTTTCTGTGTTGCCTCTTCCTCTCTTTCCTCTCAACTTCCTCTCTTCTTCTTCCTTGGCCTTCCTCTCTGCTTCTTCTTTGGCCTTCCTCTCAACCTTGATCTATGCCTTCCTCTTTGCTTCTCTTTGCTGATTCTCCTCCACCTTTTGCCTTCTGGACTCCTCCCCTTCATCAACCTTGATCTACGCCTGCTCCTGAGAAGTGTTACCTCTGAATTTTGGCTCTAACGCTATTCTCTTTAAAAGTTGCAAAAGTATCTTACCTGAGCATACTGTGTATTCTTGAGGTAAGTACACCGGAGTCGTAAAAAGCAAGGTAAAAACTACTCCCACCTTGGAGTCATAGAGCTACTGGGACACTCCATAATGCTTATCTTGCAAGTTGATGATCATTGTCATTAATAGCATTCCCCACTTCAAAGGGTTGTCGTCTGACAAGTGCGCAAACCTGTATTCATTTGAACATTTTTTTTCGAGCAATGCACAGACTTCTACAGCATCGACATGCTCCGTGCTTGACGTGATGCCCTCCTTAGCCACAAAACGTCGTTCAACAATTAGTGCCACCAGCAGCAGGAACACTTCCTAGACAATACGAATATTGATATCCTACGAGTCAATGTGGTTGCCATCTTTTTACTTGGCTATCTCCACGGTGATATCCTTCGCTTGCGGATGAGGCTTAATGCTATGCCAATCAAGCATTGCGCATTGCAAGAGTCCTTTGCACTCAAACCATTCCTTCTACTTCTCTGGGTTGTAGAGAAGGTGACAGTCAAAGAAGAAAATCGTCATTGCTATGCTTCTGCTCATCTACTTTACTGTTCTAATGCACGAGAGCTCTGTTCGCTATAGTCACCCTATACACAAACTCGCCAAATAAGCTGAATTTGGCAAAGTGTGCAGCCTTTTATGCCCGGCTTGCCTGTGTAGAGAGCTACGATTTTGTGCCATGATGAGTGATTAAGGGATCATAAATCGCAAATTTGCACTGATTACTGGCTCTCAAAATAAGAAACCATCATCAAACTTGAAACGCTTTGGCCACCCCTTTCATTCATTGCCTTTACGATTGCATGTTAAGTAGTTAAACTATGCATCATGCGTGAGATCCCACGATCTGATGTATTCAATGATAATAGTCATATTTAAAAGACCTTTTGTTTCGTTCTTGAATTTCAGCAAGAACACTGATAGGGTCGTAGCTTAGACCCATTAATGACAGTCGTAAGAACATCTCCGATCAACGTAGCCAACGAACATGAATCGGGACTGCACATCTCATGAATCTGAAACAGACCTATCCACCGTAATTTTAGTGTACCCATCTTTCTCTTCATTTGGTGTGAACATATAGAACTAGATCCCCCGATCAAAAAATCTTAGTTCGGAGATTGCGATCATGCCACATCTTCTAACGGCTCTGAACTTCCTAGAGCAGTAAAAAGCTATGATAAGGCTGCTCATGTAGTCACCACAACTGATCCATTGGATAGGCAAACGACTCTTCCAGAACCAATCGCTTCAGCACTGCAATCTGGAGATTGGGGACCACGAATTCAAAGCATAGTATGGCCTCTTGTCCGTAGAGAAAATTGAAAGGTGTTCTACCGACCAAAACTTTATAAGCAGTTTTGTAAGGCCAAAGGACTGTGGAGGGCATAATCTCCCACTCATTCTTTGAATCAAGCAAGGGTTTTTGGAGCATATGCAATAACACCTTGTTAGTACTCTCCGCCAATCCATTCACTCAAGGATAATAAGGGGAACTAAATTTATTCTTACTTTGGTATTCTAGGCTGAGTTCAACAACCAAGTAATTTATAAAATGAGTTACCCGATCCAAAACAAATTTGAGTGGTAAGCCATAACACAGAAAGATATCATTCTACAATTTTTTGGCTACAATCTGTGCAGTACCTTGCTTAGTTGCCCATGCTTTCGCCCAATGTATACAATAATCCATAGAAGCTAAAATGTACAAGGCGTTGATATGCAGAGCAAGAGGTTTGATGGGACTGATGAAGTCTGATCCCCATTTTTGAAAAGGTTCAAGGGGCAAAATCTGCTGCAATGGAGAGTACTGACGAGCGTGGGGTTCTCTAGTGCATTAGCTGGGATCACAATTCCATACTGCTTATTGCACATCGGAGTACATATTTGACTACCATAAGCCAGACTGCTGAATTTTCCACACTATAATCGAATGACTCAAGTGTCTGCCAGCTGCGCCAACATGAGCCTCTAAAATGATCACCTGCACCTTGTGTGGAGGGATGCAACACATCCAAATGCTGGTTGGGTCCCTATGATACAGTTGTCCCATAATGACAGTAAAACGACAACTATGAAGGCCAAGTTTTTTCCATGTTGTGGAGCTTAAGTAGGATGGAGCAATGCCATTCTCTAGGAAACTGAGCATTTCTTCATAGCATGTGGGATCAGTGAGAGGTGCAGTCTCCACTTTGCCGACCGAAGAAAATTTCGCATCTGGTAGAGAATCATCAACTCCTTCAGGGAGTTCCCCAAGATCGATGCATGAGAGAGAGTCTGCAATAGCATGACTAGCGTCGGGGCAGTGAACGATATCAAATTCGAATTCTTGTAAAAGGAGGACCTACCGAGCAAGACGGTCTACCAAATTCTATTGTTTAACCAAATATAACAGTGCATTGTGATCAAGATGAAAAGTGAATGCACGACCCAAGTAATGCCGGAACTTCTTTATTGAATAGATCAGACCTAACCATTCACATTCCATCGTTGAATAATTGTGTTCAGTAGTTGTGAGTCATCGACTAGTGTAGTACACAGGGCAAAACCAACTTCGATCCTCCTTCTACATCAAAACACTTCCAATAGCATGATCGGAAGCGTCCAAAAATACATGAAAGGACTGCATCCAATCTGGAGCTTTTAGTACCAGCACGGTGGCTAGCATTTTCCATAAGCACTCAAATGTTGTTTGTGCTTCAGATGTCCAGACAAAATCTACCGATTTCACATGTGCCAACTTGTTAATGGGATGGCTATATGAGCAAGACCCCTGTAAGTGCCTACCATCCATCACATTTGACCCAAAAAAATATAATACTTCCTTTAGATTGCGGGGTGTTGGAGTTTCAAGAATGACTTTGACCTTATCTAGATCCACTGCTATGCCCTTTTCCGAAATGACATTGCCCAATAGTTTGTTGCATTTAGCTAAGAAAGTGGATTTATTCGTGTTCAAACAGAGATGAGCTTGCTGAGAGGAATCAAAACAAGCTCACGAATGTTCCAGATGAGCCGCCATGGTGCCCGAAATAAAGAAACCATCTAGAAAAATGCACTGAAGTAAGATACGGGGCAAATATTTGTTGCATGCAACGCTAGAAAGTACTCGGTGCATTCTGTAAGCCGAACCACATGACAATACCTGCAAAGACTCCCCAATTTGTAATGAAGGTAGCTTTTGGGATGTTTGTGGCCACCATCTGGACTTGATTATGGCGGCCAATTCCATCGAGAAATGAGTACATTTCCGTTCCTGCAGCCTCATCAAGCATACTATCCAAAAACAATAAGGGAAAAAGATCTAGTATAGAGCCCGCATTTAGTTTCCTGTAATCCACATAGATCCGTAAGTGTTTATTTTCTTCAAAACAATCAGAGGGAGTCACATTATGAATTTTCAATGGGAACAATGTAGCAGACTTATATCAATGTCCCGAGCTCATGCTTGACCTGTTCTACAAAATTAGGACTCATTCTGTAATGTTGCTGCATCACTAGAATAGCATCTAGTTTAAGCAAGATCTGGTGATGATAAAGCTTTGGATCTAGACCTTTCATATCTAAATACGTCCACATGAAAACATCCCTATACTATTGCAACAAGGCAATCAAGGCCATCTAGAATTCTGGAGCAAGCTCTGAACAGATTCAGAATGGCTTAGCCTCTTCCGTAGTCCCCAAATTAACCACCTCTAGAGGATCTTCTTCTATGTGTATTTGGCCATTCTCCATAGGGTCTTTGATCACTGGTTCAATGCTATCCTCTTCTTGCAATTCCGAAGATTCCGTGCACACCACGCCTGCCGTAATGTCCCATTCAAAAATAATGACTGAATTCACATCAACTACCCCGAACGAGAGTAAATCCCTATTTTCTTCCAAAAACTGATGTTCCTCATCTTCATCAAGCCCATCCACCATATGTAGAGGCTCTACTAACATTGGTTTATGCTCCAAAAGGCAATGGTGCTCTTCATCTAAAGGAACAAAAACTTGGCATTCCCTCTTTGGAAAGTAATTGTCTTTTCATCCCAATTCTAGTGAGCTTTAGCATTGCGCAACCATGGCCAGCCCAATTCTAAGTTATAGTCTAAAATTTTCCCTTCTTTTCCAATACAAAAAATGTAATATTAAAAAGAACTTGTGAAGTACGAATAGGGATATCCTCCAGGCTTTAACTTTGAAACTGCAACTATACAAGGAAGGGCATAGTACCCATGGGACCCCCCTTATCCCACAAGAACAAGGGTTTCCATAGCTAGGTTAGACTACGGTCACATCTACTGCAAAGCAGGGCAAACGGTGGTACATCAGCCACAAGATACAAGGTTTCCATGATAACAGGTCCCTTACATGTTGTCAGTGGGGGGTTGAACCCTCGCCCCGCCTCAAGAGGCGAAAGGCCCACGATTATCATAGGAACCACATAATCCATGATTCGGTCCGGCACATTCCTTACCAATGAGATAGAGGGTTCTAGATTTTCAAACGGTGTATATTTTTCCCGTAATATGTGTAGTAACTATGTCTCAAATGCTAGGACTAGTTCCAGCAATGCCCCCAAAGATAGTTCGATGTTTGATTCTAGTAGAATTTCACAATACTCCTTATTAACCGATGGTTTGTCATCTTTATAACCTTGCTTTCATTCGATGCAATGCCCATCAATGGCTCTTGTGAGATTTCTTCAGATTCCGTACCAACCGTACTTTTTGTATGATTCTTTCTAGAAGATTCGGATGGAAATAGTGGAGAGCCCACATAGTGTGGCGGGTACTCCCTAGCCCACTCCACTGCCTTCTTCACAGTTTGTTTTTGTCCTGCAAGAGTTAAATAATCCACTTTCATTCCACTTAAATACTCTTTCTGAGATCGGGTGACTATTGATGATGTCCGCTCCAAACTGTCCAAAGTCACCACATTGGCCATAGGTGCCTTGAGCTTTGCTTCTTCCTTTCGCTGATCATATTCCTTAGCCTCCTCGCATTCCCACCATCTATGACCATATTGTTGACAAAACTCACACTGAGTCGGATGATTTAGAGGGTTACTTGGCCCAGGTTCTTGAAATCTCCGTCCTCTACCAAAACCTTGTCTGTTTTGCCAAAAGCCACATGTTGCTCTTGAAATTGCTATGAATCCAGATATTGAGATGGTCCTGCAAGTCAAGCATCCTGACTATTCTACCATTGTCAGGTAGAAACTTGGGGCTTATATCTAGTTAAATTTTCTTTCCAAGAAGGTACCTCTACTTATGTAGTAGCCACCAAAGTATTTTGCACATTAAAGAAACATTCCTTCAAACTATGATTAGGACAAGATCCCTAGTTAAGCGCACAATCGGCTATAATGTGGCCCGCATTCCTGCACCATAGGCAATATAACTACTTCTCTGGGGTCACACCCTTCTTGAATACCAAATTAGTCTTCTTAGAGCCCAAATTGGCAAACTGCATCTTCCGATCCATCTTCATTGCTAATTCAATAATCTCATCTAGCGTACCGAATTGTTCAAACGGGTACATATAAATTTTCTCTTTAATGGCTGGCTAAAGTCCATCAACAAAAAATTTTGTTAACATTTCCTCGGTAGGACATTTATCTATTGGGAACTGCCGCAGTGTAGATCTAAAATCTGATGCATACTACTCGACCATCCCTTTCTATAGAATATACTAAAGTGAAGACTATAACTCGAAAATACTCTTAGTAGTGTGAAATCGTTCTAAGAACGCCACCTTCAACTCATCATATGTTAAAAAGTAATCGCAAGGGTCCTCAATAAGAAATTACTACATCACTAACTAACGTGGGTTGAAGCACTTCAAATTTGTGCCAATGATCATGCATATTATGATGGTTACATAAGTACTAGTTCCCAAATGTATGTATGTGCACATCTAGATCCTCATCCACTCGCCCATGAAAATGAGCATAGTTTAACACTTGTAATGGGTGCTTGTTTTCCATTGAGTTACCAAGTGTCTGTCAGGTAGTGGTTTGAGGAAAAGGTATTAAAGCTAACTGTAATTCTCATAGGGTTACGTTGCCACCGCTTTGACCTTCTTCTATAGGGTATTCATCTTCCTACAGGTGGTTCTACTGGTCGGTCCCGCTCAATTTTGTGTGCCACAATACTTTAGCTAGTTTACCATCCTTCCACGCAAAGACTAAATCCTTCAAAATCTTGGGGGGTAAAAATCCGATTTCCACCCAAAACTATACTCCCTCTATAATAGTAATTGCATCCTCAAGAGGAATGTCTTCAAGCTTCAATGTTGTGAGTGCCTGCTACACGAATTTGTCTAGATAATTTGGATGATGAGGCTTTTGTATGCTCCTTGCCACTTCGTACCAACATCAATCCACTTTATATTGTGTTCGGTTATCCCATCCCATCGTGGTCGCCATATGTTTGGACATATTGGCAGTCTCAGACTAACAACATCCCACTTACAGGTATGGGAACGGGGATTACAAATACACAATACTCGTAAATATGTGTTTCTATTCCTTCACTTACAATAACATTGATTGCACACAGAGACAATCCATCATCCACAATGCGCACAGAATCATAACTTCATAGTAAAATAGACTCTTGATTTTAAAATATGAAAGTGATTACATTATAGGATCATCTTTACAATTTGACTTGAAGATACAGATATCAACCTCCAGAGTTCTACATAAACGGTTGTTCCGTATTCATCGCTTCCAAAATTTGTCTACAAAACATGACACTGTACTCCTTCATAAAGGGTAGGACTTCACACCGTTCTAACTTTCCAAAAAATAGAATAATAGAAATTACAATCTCGAAAAACTCTTGATATCTCTGTAAACCTCCATTCTATCACATTGGAAATAAGAATTGTAATTATCGACTCCTAACACTCCAATGGGTAGTAAAAGCCCATTCTTAATTGTTAAGAAGGTTGTTGGACTCAATTTTGAGGTGTAGAGGAAGACTCTATAGCAACAATTCTATCTCTTTCTTCTTTGTTTCTATTGTAGGCACTTTAGGAGATCTTAATGCCATGAACTTTTGCCTTACAATACTTGAAAAAATATGCTTTTCTAGAATTTTTTTCATCTTTATAGTTCTTTGATAGTGTAGCATTAGCATATTTTTGTTGACTAGTAGATGAGCTCCATTTACCCTTGCCCTTCTAGCTAGCTAAGAAAGCTTGATCTGCAACAACCATTATTGACCTTTTTTTATCTAGATTGATCTCCTTGAAGAAAAAAACAAAGTCGACAAAATTTAAGGTATTTGGGTTGCCTTTCATCATTAGATGAAGACTAGAGAAAAAACTCTAAGAAGAATATGGAAGACCGATAAGAATAGTCTCCACAAGTGAGCTATTTAGCAATATTTGATTGGTAAAAATCAACTAGTTTTCTAGGTCCTTGATATTTTTTAGAAAATTTCCATGGAATCTCCTTCCTTCATAAGATCACTCTCCAATTTTCTTAAAGGCAAGAAACATGAGCATGATTTCTTGCCTTTGATAGTGTGATAAGAGTACCCCAACCATCTTTGGTTGTACTGCATGAGGGAATGTAAGGGACAATGCCTTCTTTCATAGGAAAAGATATCAATGTCCATACATGTGCATCTCTTCCTTCTTGGCAAAGATTCTTTGCAATAGGTTCCACATGAACTATAGTAGGACTAAGAAACTGAAGATCATCATCTTCAACACCACCTACATTCCCACTAGCATAACATTTATACGTGTAGGACACATATTACAACACCTTGCACAAGATTCCCTGAGCCTATGATGCATGATGTATGCCGACAATAGGTAGGTAGAACAATCCAACTTCTCCTCAACAACTAATATATGAAAGACATCATTACGTTCGGCCATGGCCATTGAATATACCTGATGCAAGAAACTGATTGTCTCTGTAAAATGTTGATAAAAAATACCCAATGAAGCTCAAGTAGACATGTAAGAGAATTCTGAGTGAAAAAACTAGAAAATATATGTATGTGTGGCACAAAAGGATGAAATTTATTGCACAATCGCTCTTATAGTGAATTTAGAGGACAAAAGAAACTCAAATCTAAATCTCAATGATACATGTAAAGAAGATTATGAACACTCGTATGCTCACCAATTTTTGTGTGATCCTATAAGAAGGGTGTGTACGGTGTTGTGAAGAAGGCAAGGAATTATTTGATATCAATTTTTGGAGTTTGAAGACTATGGAAGCATGAAAATAACACAAGAACGATGAAGAAGCTTGGACATCAACACAACATCGAGTTAAGTGATAAGTGAATGTAAAGAAATAAGTAGCCTTTTCAACTTCCTCCACGCCTGAATAAAGCCTTTGTTTTCCCTTCCTATATGCACGATGGTCCTTCTCTTCTTCTTTTTCTAATTTATTATTTTCAGTTTGCTTATCCTCTGTGTCGGTTGGAGATATTGGGTAGCTTGTCCTTTTGTATTATTGAGGTACAAATTCAGTTTGTAAATACACAAAGTCTCGAAATACATCTAGCATTTCAAAATCATATCAATTGGATAACTATTTAAATGCATATATCTCAAAAGTTGGAATAGTAGTATCGAAACTATAAATGTCTCCTAACTCTTATTAAAAGGTGGAGAACTATTGGATATACATTCGGGTGCAATCCACCAGTATGTTCGATTCTACTCATTTGTAGTTGATATTTCTAAATCAGGTAGCTTAAGAAAACATTTTTTTTGTTGGTAAATATGATATTCTACCAAAATCACATAACCCAATATAAGCATATTTAGCTTCAAAAAGAAATAAAATGTTACCTAGATGGAGATCGTTGTGGGATATATTACAAGTCTGTAAAAATGATATTGTTTGTAAATAATCCATTGATCAACTTTCAAATATTTGTCTTCAAGTTTTTTATGTCTCCTTTTGTGTCATAAACTCATTTGCTTTGTGGTAAGTTTAGATGCTCCTTCTTCATTTTCTCTAGCCACATACCTAATGTAACACCCTTCCACAATTCAAAAATAAGACACGGGGTTTCGCTATAATGTCAAGCTCATCTGAGTGGACTAATAGTTCCACTATGTGTAACAGATAAAACTGTGGTTTCATTCATGGCTTTGTTCTCTCGTGTTCATATGTCTGCACCATGTAATATGAATAACATGGCTACAAATACTTTGTTGATGAATTTCGGGTGGGTTATTCTAACTTTATGGATCATTTCATATTATCCTTCATCCACGAAAGCTGCATTTTTGAAATGTATAGATGAATATGTGAGAAAACAAAGATTACTTGATGTTTGATCTCCCATATTCACATGCGTATCTCTTGTATTTGGAACTATCAATGTTCTCTCACCTTGTTTGGTAATGTCTGATCTCACTCGCGTTCCTCTCTTTATTGTTTGATAATGTAAATCGACAAATTTTATTTTTTCAATGAATCCAGGGATTGCTTTGCTATCCCATGCTCATGATTTTGCTACTTTGATGATCTATCCAAAGATACGAGTAAGTTCTTTGGGCATTTGCTCATCTAGTACATCTGCTCCACCTAACACACTACCAAATTTATCATTAATGTTGATATATGTTGTTCTTGAGAACTGATCAATGAAATCTTTGTAATTAGATATATCCATGGCTAGAGTGATTTGATCTTCTCTCATTGCACACATTTAGGAGCACACAAAATCTTCCAACAAAATTTGCTCATGCTTATCTATTTTGCCTGCCATCCATGCAAAAAAAAAGACTACAAGACTATCAAGATTGATATTAAAACTTTAAACACAAATCTATTTCATAAAAACAATAATTTAAAATAAGTCTCCTAAATAAAATGATAGATATTGTAATAGATTTTAGATACACATATACATAGATACATCAATAAGTGTATGGACAGATAAATCAATAGTATGTGTACAGTCTAGACAAATGATAGAAATATGGATAGTTAGTTAGATAAGTAGATTTATAATTAAATACAAAGTGTAGTTATAATCTTGAAGTGAATCTATGCAACTATTAAGAATGTAAGAGTTAGAGAATCAGACATTCATATTAGTTCATATACACTCACTATACTATGGTTGAGTTTTTTCACATGACTCTATATAACTATTGTCATAGTAAGAGTCAAAGAATCAAACAATCACAATTTTTTCTATACACTTTGTGACCTACAATAAGTATGTTCATCGAAATCTAAGTGACTATTGTGAGAGTAAGAGTCAAAGAATTAGAAAATCACAATAGTCCCTATACACTCCCGATACTATTGAGAGTATAGGAATCGAAGTGGTGATTCAAATAATATCAATAGATCTATTGTTGAGTCCTATGCTACTGTGAGAGTAAGAATCGAAGTAGTGAGTCACACAATCATAGTAATGGTTTATTTTTAAATTATTTTCATCAATGTATACAAGTAAGAAATGCTTTCGTGAGTGGAACATGTATACAATTGATGATTAAGAAACAAAAACCTAATTATACAAATACAAATCAGGCATATGTAAGAGACACATATGCAAATCATACAATATGGATGATACAATCAACAAAAAAATAAAATAAAGAATAAATAAAATTTGAATCAATACCTCAATGGTACGGTGAAGAAAGGTCTCTATGAAAGAAATGGAAGGATTAGAAGCTCTATAGAGTAGCAAACAAGCAGCACATACGCAATGAAATTTTCCATCGAATATAAAATTATATAGTTTTTTGTTGGGACCGCTTTTCGATTGAAAGAGCTTTCTATTGAATACATTTTCGATTAAAGCATTTTTTATCCAAAGTATTTTGGTCGAAAAATTAGCCGCCCATTTTTTTTAGTATTTATTCAGAGAACCACAAATAAAACAAACATATTCAATATTTTTTAATTATTCGATCAAGTAAGCGCAACTAAGGGCTCCTCTCAATCGTCCCCTTAGGGCTTCTTTTCCTTATTGTTTTACTTCCATGAACTCTTCTGGATACTCTTCTATTGTGTGTCCTTGAAGCCCACAGTGAAAGCACACGTTTGGTATTTTTTTGTAAATGATATCCTCCTCCCAAGCATCTCCTTCACCGATGTCTATGAAAATCTTTGTAGGGAGAATCTTATTTAGATATGTTTCAATGCATATTTGCAGGTGCCATCTCGCATTGAGCGAATGTTTCATGCCTTCATAGATGAGGCCCTTGACTTCCTCTCTCGAGGATATAAGCCGACCAATGGGCACCACAATTTCTCTTAAGAAGCCATACAAGAAGAAGGGTAAGTTAAGAAGCTCTACTTGAGTAGGTAGTGAAGCTCTACTTAGTAGGTAGTGTTTAAAAGATGCCCTTTGGCGTGGATGACAGTGCATCAAATCTATCTATAAGTTGATCGACATCAGGTGCCATTTAAAGTCGTAGAAGCTGATTATGTTTGGCCTCCGTTGGAGCAGATGAGAGCAGGTTCAAAGGTGAAATCTTAGCAGCGACGCCCGCTATGGCTCTCTGTTCTCGCTTCCATACGCCAAAATAGTGCCACAACGGAATGAGTTCCACTTTGTTCGATCTTGAAGTATGCTCGGTGGTTACTATTTAATCTGTTATCTCAAGATTGATGGACATAGTTTATCATGATCATTTCCACGTTGCGTTTGATAGTTGCAACCCTTCTGCCTTTGGATTTGAACTATTTTAGCCTTATTAATTAAACTTTCTAGAAACGCCAAGGAGTGCAGATTTCAAGAAATTTCAGGGAGCGGAATATTTAGGATACTTAAAGAAATACAGGGAGTCCACATGAAGCAAGCCATCGCGATGCCTCATAGTCGTCGTAGCGATGGTCACCACAAACCAACAAGGATGGCGAGGCCTCCCGGGTGAAGCCCATCACAATGTAAAAAGTGAAGCTCTTTGAATCTCTTACCTGGCGAAGATGAAGCCCAAACCGACCTCTACCCCGTCAAAAAATGACCTCACAACCACTACATTGCTCGTTGTCGCTCCGAAAGCATGACCCTTCAAACAATCATGAGGACGCTCACTCACAATCACAATGATGGCCAAACATAGAGAGAGAATCAGCAGGGGGTCCCCTGCGTGACAATCATGAGGGCATCACAACACTACACGACGATGGCCTGAAAGTCGCAATGGAGCCACAACATGATGCAATGTAGACCCAGCGACAATCGCGACAGATCCATCAAACCCACTGGCCAATCTCACATGAAAAATACAAATGAAACTTTCAGATCTCACCTCCAGTACTCCTTTTGCAAGCAATGTTCTTGGTGACGATAGCAATAACAACATTAAATGTTTGAGGAATTCATTGTTGCTATTCTTGCTCTGTCAGCTTCCATGAGCAAGTTGTACCCAGTACTCCTTCTTTGCAATGTTGTTTTTTTTTTTATATGGAGGTTCAGCCCAAGCCTACTCCCCCGGACTTTAACTTTGAAATTGCAACTGTACAAGTGAATGGGCATAGCACCCGCGGGACCCCCCATATTTCACAAAGCAGAGGTTAAACAAGGTTACAACTGAAGGAGACATGGTTACAACTAAAGGAGACATGGTTACAACTGGGTTTAATTGGCATAAGCCATAACATGTTCAGGCTGGGACTTGAACCCTGGACCTCCACCTCAAGAGGCCAAAGCTCAACCAACTGTCCTACAAGACGTGGACTTCTTTGCAATGTTGTTGGTGACGATAGCACTAACAACATTAAATGTTTGAGGAATTCATTGTTGCTATTCTTGCTCTGTCAGCTTCCATGTGCAAGTTGTTGTTGTTGTTACTCCGCCAAATACCATGGAATCCAATAGTCACAATGTTCCTTAGCTTTGTAGAGTAGACAATGTTTTAATGATCAATGCTACGATGCAAGAAAAGGCGACGACGAGGAGCAAGAGGAGTATGCGACCGAAGGAAACTTTGTCTTGCTCAGATACGCTTTGATTCATGGCAATCAGCCATCACCCCTCTGAAACAGTTCATCTCTATAGCCAACTCTTCCAAAAATAATCCCGATTACGCATTGCTATCATAAAAAGCATGGAAGCCCATTATGGATAGTTGACTTTCGTAAGATCTATGTCTCTATTTGCTCTCGGGCCTTTGGGTCATTAAAACCCAATATTGTGTTCAGCCTTAGAGCCATATGTTCCCTAACTTCTATACTTGTGACCTTCGTGTCAATGAGACCAAATATTGTGTTAAGTCTTAGGCCCATATGTTCCATAACTCCTATACTTGTGAACTTCGGGCTTCGTAATCCTGACCGTGCCAACTGTTTAGCCCTTGATTTATGGGATATGAATACTAAACCCACCTTCATTTCTAGTTTTAATGACTTCAATTGTACTCTTAAATGAATTCATGCATAATTTAAGAGATATAGGTCAAACTTCCTTAGAAAGAAAACAAAGTGACAGCTAAAAAACGAGATCTTATAAAGAAAATTGCGGATGTCTTGACTGAATTGCGGTCAAGTTCATCGTTCCATATGTCTTTAGACATTTCGTAATCAATCGCTTTAAGTATGAAACAACTCGCAAACTTCTTAAATGCATGCACCTCATTACGAGATCACAAACAAGCGGTATTTCCATGCGTTTTCTCTTCCAGCTGTCCCATAGTGCAAGCCTTCCAAATTGGATCGCACCATAACAATGCAAATCGTTTTTCATAACAACCCAAAGCAACAAGCTGGCTTTCAATAGTCTATATGCTCTCTATGCTGAACTAAAACATGTTTTATGTTGTTTAAATCCAACGGGCGTGGTGTGGTAGATGTGCCTTGTACTCCTAAGCAGATGGCCAGGGCTCAAGTCCCACACGGGGGTGGATGCTTCAGAGTTCCCTAAGATGGGTGCCTCTACCTTATGAGGTCGGATGTGTGTGCCTTTGCAAATTCATTGTACTCTTAAAAAAAAACAAACATGTTTTCAACTGAGTGGGTTATGTTGCCATGGTTAAGTTCATCAGAATTGTCCCATGAAAGTCCTCTACGTGTCCATGTTTCGTTAGTGGGTTGGTTAAGCACTAGCCTCTTGAGGCGGAGGTCTTGTGTGCAATCCCGAGATTCGACATGTAATAATTTTGGCCGGTGTAAACTGGTTGTAACCAGTTGTGGCCTTGTCTAATCCCTACTTGTGGGATATGGGAGATCCTGTGAGTACTATGCCCATTCATCTATACAATTTCCTTTTTCAAAGTTGAAGCTCGAGGTAGTAGACACTTATCAACCCTCCATGAAAGAAAAAGTCTTGTACTTACTAACATGTGTTTCAACATCACACCAAACCTTTTGACTTTCTTATTAATGTGCAACTCTTCTCTCTCTCTCTCTCTTTTTTGTTTTAGCTGTTCCAACTTTTTCACTTCCTCTTTAATGTAATGTTCAGCTCTTGTTTTGCTTTTGTGTTTGGAGTTTCGACTTCCTCTTTAATTTGCAATTGTTCTTTTGGTGACACTCCTATCTCTTTGGGAGTGCACGACACACAAGGTTCGGGACTCTCATCAAATGATTGGGAAAGGAGATCAGAAGATGAGAAATCTCAATTTCTTCAACTTAAACTTATATTTGACAAAGGATTTTCATATAATCGGCTGTCGATATGATGATTTTTTTTATTTTATTATTTTTAATAAAAGGAAGTTCGACCTTAGCGTAATCTCCCGACTTTAATTAAAATGGAGTATGGCAAGCTATAGGCATTACAAATGAGGCGGATTCTTTTTTTGGTCAATTCCCCCGACAAGTATTTATAACGATTGAAGGCACAAAAGGGCCTTTTCTCTGCACATATTTCATTGACCCAGTCGTACAATAGCCGAGTCGTCCGGCTCAGAATCTTCATAATCGACGCATTCTCATCATTTCCCACTCAGAATCTACGCATTCTCATCATTTTCCTTCGCTCAGACATCTCTTATTGTGAAGTTGAGCTTTCGAAGACAGGTATGCCCTTGCCTAAGAACGTCCAGCAGTGTTGAGATTCTATGCACGTCCTAAACGAGAGAGAGAGAGAGAGAGAGAGAGAGAGAGAGAGAGAGAGAGAGAGAGAGACCGTGTTTTACAGCGCGTCGCTGAAGGTAACAATCTGCGCAGATCAAAATTTGATCTTCCGTTAAAAATCGGATGTTTATCGTCATCAGGTTCGTGTTCAAGGTCAAGCCTGAAGTTATCCAGCCCAGAGTTGGTATTGAGCAGCGCCAGTGTTCACAAGTAGGAAGGAGTGCGCTTGCGTCCCGTAACTCGAGAAAGAAAACCAAAGGTCTTTGCGGCATCTACATCTCTGGTATGCAAGGAAATTCCTTCCAATCTGTTGTCTGTTAATGACGTCCTTTACGATAATGCAGAGTATGAGGCAGCTCGCTCTATCCCTCTCGCTGCGTTCCCCCACGCATGAGCAGCTGTAAATATGTTTGCAGGTTACGTTACGTTACGGGTACGGGTATGAGCGTAATCTCTTTCCGGGTTTGCAGAAATTTCTTGAACTAAGAATTCTCCTATTCTTTCATACAATTTTTCATATTTCAAAGCAATTAGGATTTTGGGTACACTCGACATTGCATGATGATCCCTTTTCCTTTGAATGTTGATATCTGTTTGTTGTGTCCTCTACTACTTGATTTTCTTACAATCGCCATTTGCGGTGGTTTGATATGTTTACTTTCGCCGGCAATGTGTGCGCACTGATGCCATAGCCACAATACCCGAAGGTTTAGCACTAGAAAGAAGGGACATGAATGCATAAGGCGTTCTGTGCAATACACGCGCGTTCGTTTGATTTTATGATTGTAATACATTAAGAGCATCTAGCGTTTGTTGGCTCACATCATCAACCATGTTGCATCCACATGCAAGCAATCATCAACCAAATCGCATTCACATCAGCAATCATCAACCCAATGACGGAAAGTCTCAAGGAGCATAGTTATGTGCAGACGAATCCTGTAGTATTAAGCTCTCCATTGAGTTTTGGTGTTACCTTCCTATTGCTCCTACCTTCATTGTTGATGGCCTCTCTTTGCAAGTGGCATCCTTCTCACTCTCAATTGCTTCTCCCAATGTCATGAGACCTCACTTGAGCGATTAGACTACTCCATCATGTTCATCGTCTCCTTAAAAGTGTGTGTACATGCTATATTGACTTCATCCCCCTATGCCCTATGAAATACTTTCTCTCGTGTTGGATACCAAAGGATCAAGAGATTATCAAATTGGAAAGAATCTACAAAAACATTCTCTCGATAGGTGTCCTCAATAGGAGTGGTGTCCCCAAAATTAAATGGACTACTGTACTAGCCAAAAGATTGTGGGGGTCTGGGCATTCTAGACATTCAGGGCATGGCAAACAAGTTGGCTGCTAAATGTTTTTTCAAAGCTTGGTGTAAGAGTGAGGCCTCTTGGGCCATGCTTATCTCTAGGAACAAGAATCCTCTTATATTTGTGGTTCACATAGGTTGGAAAGACCTGGGCCTTCTCACCCTTTTGTTCTCTCCACTTCTAGTGTCTCCTAAAGACCAGAGTCTTGTTTGCTCTCTATCGAAGAGGTAAACAAGGTCAACCAGTTCATCAAAATCATTGAAGATTGGAAATGGGTGGCAAGTAGCAGACATAATGATATGATTTGGTTCCCTATCAAGGATATTAGAGGCGTGGATTCTTAGAATCTCCTAAAAGCTAAAAGCTTTGGAGCAAGGGTTCTTGGTTTTGGAAATACCTCTAAAATCAAGAATCTGGCCAATGGATTAGATTTAAGGATATCGATCCAGAACTTAGAGTGAACTTTGAATAATGGATACTTTTGCAGACTAGATGCATTGCTTAGGAACACTCTAAAACCTGCCAAGACCATCCCCACCATGAAGGTCTCAAATGGCACAAGGGTAATAGCCTGAAGAAAATTCCTAGAATCAACGAGAATTTGGACTTTCATATCACGTTTAATAAGAAGTGGTGTCTTACTTGGATAGGCTTATTGTGGGATCTGAATTAGTTTATGTCTCTCTCACACCCCTCATCGAGATAAAAAAGTCAATGCTTATGTGGCAAATCATCCACTAGGGAATCTCAACCAATATAAAGGCTAGGAAAATTTGTGGGGCTCCATGATGGTGTAAGAGGTGCCATCGCAGTGCTGAGGATTTGGGACACAATTGTCTTATTGTGCCCCAAATTAGTGTCAATCTGGCGCACAGTCGGAAAAATATTGGTGCTCAAGGAACAAATCAATTGGATGCAAGCACTTCTAGGTGAGGTGATTGGTTGCTCCTTCATCATTGTGGAATGTTATAAGAGGTGTGAACCTCTGGAAGATTTGAAGAGAGAGAGAGAGAGAGAGAGAGAGAGATGCACTTCCAATTTTGGAAACCCTCCTAAAGAATTGTCTATTCAGAAATCTCTTTTCCTTCTCGGCAAAAGAATATCCAATTGTAAGAAGCTCCCACCTTTTAGGCATCACAGAGTATTTTTGCTCAAGAACAACAAGATTAGTCTCAAGGATCATAATTATGTGTAGATGAGTCATGTAGTATTAAGCTTTCAATGGTGTTTAGCTCGTACCTTCCTATTTCTTCTACCCTCATTGTTGATGTCCTATCTCTGCTAGTGGCATCGTTATCACTCTTAATTGCTTCTCCCAATGTCATGAGACCTCACTTGAGTGAATAGATTGCTCCATCATGTTCATCATCTCCTTAAAAGTGTGTCTACATGCTATATTGAGTTCATCCCCCTATGCCCTATGAAATACTTTCTCTCGTTTTGGAGACCGAAGGATCAAGAGGTTATTAAACTGGAAATAATGTACAAAAACTTTCTCTTGATGGGTGACTTTAGTAGGATTGATGTCCCCAAAATTAAATGGATTGCTTGTTCTAGCCAAAAGGATCATGGGGATCTGGGTATTCTAGACATTTAGGTCATGGAAAACAAATTGGTTGCTAAATGGCTTATCAAAGCTTGGTGTAACACTGAGGCCTCTTGGGCCATGCTTATCTTTAGGAACAAGAATCCTCTTACGTTTGTGGGTCACTCAGTGTAGAAAGACCTAGGCCTTCTCACCCTTCTGTTCTCTCTGCTTCTAGTGTCTCCTAAAGGCTCGAGGCTTGTTTGCTCTCAGTGGAAGAGTTGGAACAAGCTCAAACAGCTCATCAGAAAAGTGAAGATTGGAAATGGGTGGCACATATTAGACATAATGATTCGATTTTGTTCCCTACCAAGGACATCAGAGGCATGCAATCTTGGAACCTCCAAAAAGCTAAAAATCTCTAGAACAAGGGCTTCTGGTTTTGGAAACACCTCTAGGATAAAGAATGTGGCTAATGGATTAGATGAGGATATCAATCCAAAACTTAGAGTGAACTTTGAATAATGGATACTTTCGCAAAGTAGATGCATCGCTTGGGAAACACTCAAAAACCCACCTCCTCATCAAGAAAGACCCTCCCCACCATGAAGCTCTCAAATGGTACAATGGTAATAGCGTGAATAAAATTCCCAGAATCAATGAGAATTCAGACTTTCATATCATGCTTAATAAGTGGTGTCTTACTTGGATGGGCTTGTAGTGGGATCTGCATTTCTGTCTCTCTAGCATCCCCTCATCGAGATAAAAAATTCAATGCTTATGTGGCAAATCATCCACTAGGGAATCTCGACCAATGTAAAGGTTAGCACAATTTATGGGGCTCCATCATGGTGTAAGAGGTGCCATCGTAGCATTGAGGATTTGGGACACATTTTCTTCTTGTGCCACACACATCAATCTCGATCTGGCCGACTCTTGGAAAAATCTTGTTGCTCAAGGAACAAATCAATAGGAAGCAAGCAGTTCTAGGTGAGGTGATTGGTTGCTCCTCATCATTGTGGAATGTTGTAAGAGGTGAGAGCCTCTGGAAGATTTGGAGAGAGAGATGCACTTCCAATTTTGGAAACCCTCCTAAGGAATGGTCTATCGAGAAATCTCTTTTCCTTCTTGCCAAAAGAATATCGAATTGTAAGAAGTTCCCACATTTTAGACATCATAGAGTATTTTTCCTTGAGAACAAAACAAGATTAAAGGCAAGTGGGCGCTGCATGATCAACCTCCTTCATAAAACCCTCTAACTATGTATGTTCTTCCCCTACTGTGTGGGATTCGGGGGTCCCATGAGTACTAGGCCCATTCACCTGTACTTTTGTTTTCTTTTCCTTTTATCAAAGCACGGGAGAGTAGGCTATTGCAAAACTTCATATTTAAATATTATTAGGATAGTCAAGGAAAAGTATATAGCATTCATAGAATGTCTCTATTATAGATTTTGTAATTCAGGCTAAAAGTTTGAAGTAGAAATTCAGTCACTCCAAAATTAGAACTTCAGACATGGAACGATACAAGACAGCTGATTTACAATATACATATGTCATTTGAGTTATTTACCAAAAGTCAAAGGTTATCCATAGTGCCATACATTTCAATTTCTAAAACATAAACATAAGATATGAAAATAAGTAGTAGATTGAAACGTTCTAGATGTGATGATGCTAAGCGTCCAAACCTGAGAGTCATGCATATCAACTTCCTTGTAAATGCAACTAAAAGATGAGTCTTGTCTAGTGATTTTGTTCCTAGGCACTTTAACAAAATCAGAATTCGATTTCATTGCCTCCAAGTGCACATCATATGGAAGAGTTTTATTTTCATACCATAAGCTTGCACTATTTAAAGGCAAACTAATAGAAATTCAAATAGCAGGTGGTATAGATTATCCATGCCACAATATTGTTCCTCAACTAAACAAGTCCTTACAATAATATTATGCAAAGGAATATCATTTTCATACTTGGTTTCCATTCAGAGATAAACCAGTTAAGTATTCAAAATAGAATACTTTTGTGCAGAACATTCTAATCGTTATTACAAATTGAAATGAAACCATAGTTCAGCAAGTGAATTCGATCTTTGTGAAGAGATTGATATTCAAAACGCAATTTATTTCAACATCAAAATCATTATAGATCCTTCACGTAGTCAATAGCTCATAGTGATCTCAAAGGTGTAGAGGTTGATATGAAGATGTAGTGAACAGACAAAGATATGATAATTGGAGTTCTAGCAGAAAACAAGGAAGTTTGAGAAGGTGCCAAAATATTAGAGAGTTTTGTTGTTTTGTTGATGGAACCTAAATTGTCACGTGGTTGAACCTAAATTGTCTTGATGTTGGATCAGTAGCAAAAGGACGAAGAAGAAGCGAAGGAGGAAAAAAACAAGCACTCAAAATCCAAAACTACTCAAGTTGGCCTCAAAATATTTCTTCTTCCTTTTATTAAAGCACACAATCACCATCTTCTTGATAATTAAATTCATGCATTAGAACTTTACAGCCCATCGGTTTTGCTTCTCCATGAGTTGTCATTCCTGAAGTCGGCATCCTCTCTCTATGTCTATCCTTCGATGCTCAACTGAAGCATCTACTACCCACTTCCTAGAGGCCCATCTCTTTTTCCTTTGTCAGTGATCTTCACCCGACTGCCCATATCCACCAATGGACATAGTACTTGTATCACTAGTTGATTTGGATTCCATTTCCATCCGTTTCTTATGCATGTGCTACTTGTATCACATTGTTTCTATTTTCCTGAACGTATAGGAGTTATCACCCTTGTCTTTTTCATGCAATATCGAGAAAATGCAAAGGTTAAAATAAACCACAAGAATAATAGAAACAAATAGATTTTTTTTATGTTTATTTCTTTTAGTTGGATTAACCACAAAGTATGTTTTTTCCTCACTTTGACTCTAATTTGCAATGCTTCAAAATATGTTTTGTAGCTTGTGAGGTTTTTACAAACTTCCATGCTCAAAATTTGGAAGTACTCCCTTTTTGCTCAAATAATTTGTAACTTCCAAGTAATGAGCTCTAATCCTTTAATACATGTACAACAAAGTGATATGAAAGCAGTTCAAACACTCCATAATCTTCTCATCCATAATCACATTCTCGAAACTTAATTCAACTTGTAAAACTCATAATTACCATTACTATGAAAACTTCCCATCAAAAGCAATGCAAAAAAGAAAACAATCCATTTGAATATCAACTCTTGATATCTTCCTGGACTTGTATCCAAAACCTCTATCACATGTTTAGTAGAAAAATATTTACCTACAATATAATTTTACATGCATTAAAAAACATCATATTTGTCATTTCCCATTGCTTTCACTCTCATTAGCATTTTGGTTCTTGTTGTCTCCAAGTGGATCCATGAATGTCTCTGGAATTTTGTAGTTCTTTCCATCTCATCTTTTTAAATCTTAGCATTTTTATTACAAAAGACACTTTGAAAACAATGTTGTCTAAATCTTTTAAAACATACGTATTATTTTTAACATTATGCAAAATATAAGGACCAAACCAACATTTTATCAATTTCCTTCTTGCTTTGTAATGTGTATCAATTCAATTATCATAGACCAAAACCCAATCATTATTTTGAATCTTCTTTGGACCCAATTGATACTTTTAATCAAAAATAATTTTTTTTGAATCTATGATGGCTTAAACTTCTCTTTCACTTCTTGCAATTTTTATCAACATGTTCCTAACCTAGGGAAATTTAAACCAAGTTAACACATTTATTTCACTTGGAAAAATACATTCTTGATAGAGTATTACTTCCACTTGCATAAATTCAATCTTGCGTGTGCATGTCATATGGTGAGTGAACATAGAAAAAGGTAAAGAATTTGGTCATCACTTAATTTTTCTTCACATGCTTTTGCTAATGGTTTAAGTATCAATGAAGGACCTCTCTCTATTTTCCCATTCGCTTTGAGATTATATGTTCTGCTTATTGCAAGTCAAATAACATGATTTTGGACAAATGTTCTTGCTTCTTGTGCATCAAGCTTGCCACAATCCGCTACAACATTCGCTTCATAACCCAACCTACACATCACATCTTCTAACAACAATTTACACATATTTTATGTGGATGAGTTATATAAAGCTCTATCCTCAACATGATTATCTAGAATCTTCCTCGCAAGTACAATGTATTGCATGTTGATAACTACCAAGGGAATGGTCATGAGGTCAATAACCCATTTATAATATATGCTAGGAGTATAGATAAGATGTAATCAAGTGAGGTGTCTCATAGATCACTACATTTGGCATTGTTTACATGATGCAACATAGAATTTGTCCCCATCAAATACGTCACGAGTAATCATAAGTTGAAATTTATCCCAATCAAATCCATCCCAAGTTAACCATTAACCTGAAATATGTCCCCCATAAATCTCCTAACGAATTTGTCCACACCATCTAAATTTGCCTTGGAGCCTTCCACCTATCCAAATTAGATATGCAAAATTTGATCTTATATTCAATACAACTTAACACCTCTCCCCAATTCCACTACCCTACCACCTTTGCCAAATTTTCTTGGTGGACCCTAAGATCACTAGACAGAATTTTCCTGCTACCCCTCATTGCATCCATTTCACAAATCTTGAATTCATCCCTTGCATGTCAAATTGATCTAACTACTCTCAAAATTCTTCTTATCCATTCCACCTACCTGATTCATTGATAAGTTATGTTTTCATTGGGTTGTCCTAATTTCTTTGCACCTAGCATCGAATAAACCAAACATCATCCTAGCTAGTCTCCTCTATCCACCTAACATAGGCCACTGCAAATGAATCCATGTAAATCTAAAAAGCATCACTACAATGTTCTTACCACTTCTGACCTACCATACAACCTACATACTCATACCAACTTGTCTTCATCACTACAAAATCCACTTGAGGAAATCCACTTCAACAAACCAACTTGGAACTTGTCTCCTCCATCCACTTAAAATCATCCCTTAGATCGCTTTACATCATAATCATCATGGGTCTCAAAAAAAATATCATCCTTTTGTATATTCTACATAGAATTTTCAAGCCCAACACGAGTAAATAGTCCATGCATTTGGGATGCCCAAAAATGGACCAGTATTATGAATCCACCCATTTCACATGTAAGTGCCTAAATAGAACAAAGGAATGAACAATGATTTGTCCTTAATATTCATTCCCTACGTTGCACGCATATTAGTTTTTCAAGTGCAAAGTTAGTAGCATTTTGAATCATTTGGAGAGGCATTATAGAGTAGATTCCCCTCTATCCATTTGGAATAGGAGGTAAATACCACCACAGAGATGAAAACATGTTCTCTTAATTTCTATATAGCTTTATTTTGAGGACAAAAATTGTTTCCAATGGGGGATAAATGTGTCAATGCATGAGTATGCATGTGTATATGTATGCATGTGCATGTATGTGATCATGTGTGCATGTGTATGTATGCATTCATGTGTCATGGAAAAAGGAAACCATCCTAAACCTTAGATTCCATGTGAGTCCTATATCTCATGATTGGTTCAGAATTAGGAGAAAGCAATGCTTCCATTGTGTCTGAAACATGCCAAAACCCTAAGATCGACTATCTATTTGTAAAATTCTGACATTCTGAGGTCCTCATTGATTTGCTGACATCATTGATGACATCATCAACTCGCAACCGCCCTTGGGAATCGCCCTTGAAAACCTATATAAGGAGGGGTTGGCCACATTCATAATCAGTCTTGTCAATACCAGTCTTGGGAGCTCAAGGTGTTTTGACTGTCAAGTAAGTACTCTCCAAGTTCCAGTTCCAGTTCTTGTCTTCTAGTCTTGTCTAGTTTAGTTCTTGGACATCCAATCTTGTCCTCTTGTAATCTCGTAGTACGAGATCCTGTCGAGTTCTTTCTTGTATCTAGTTCCACTCCCAGAAGGGAGTTCTTGTAATCCAGATATCTTTTTCCATACTTACGATCCTGGGTTGTGGGATCTCTTGTATCATCTCTAGTCGAGTTATTCATACCTACTAGCCCCGGGTTGTGGGACATCTTGTATCAGTCACATATTATTGTATCATCTCCCTTCGTGGGTGTTCTTGTAATCAGAAGTGTATTTCCGAAATCTTGTCTATTGTAGTCAGAGAGCACAATCTAGTGCTCCCCTGACATTTTGGCAAGACTCACTTCTATCCAAGACCAAGCATCATGGAGAACACTTATGAAGAGATTGTGGCATCACTTCAAAGTCTCCAACAACAAGTTAAGGACCTAACTCATCGATAGACACATGTCGAGATGGGACATCTAGTGCATGTAGGTGCATTCCTCCAAGAATTACATGAACAAATCGGGAGTCTTCAAGCAAATCAAAGGGGTATTCAAGTGTATCAACGACCTAGTACATCATTTATGAAGGAACCCAAGATTTTCATGCCAAAAAAGTTCGAGGGGATCGCACAAAGTTTCATGGATTTCTCGAGCAAGTTAAATTGTACATCCATATGCAACCTAATAGATACCCTGACGAGGCATCCAAGGCCGAGTTTATTGCAACCTTGCGTTGTTGCCAAGCATTATCATGGTTTGCCCCAATCTTGGAGAAGAACATGGCAGTGCTTTTGGACTATGAGGGGTCTCTTTGAGAACTCACTGCGACATTTGGAGATGCAGACACAAGTCGAGTAGCGAAAACAAAATTTTGGAAGTTGTGTCAAGGTAACCGCCCTGCCTCTGCCTATGCATATGAATTTAGGGAGTTGATATGTGATCTCACTTGGCATGAAGATTATTTCATAAGCCAATTTAGATGCGGTTTAAGAGATGATGTGAAGGAACTTTTTCTCACGATGCCAGAGGTTAAGACATTGAATGAATATATCATGCAAGCTATTCAATGTGATAACTGACTTTTTGAAGGGAAACGATACAAGATGTCCCCGAACCCAGGGCTGATAGGTTTAAATAACTCGACTAGAGATTATATGGGAGGTCCCACAACCCGAGATCCTAAGTATGGAAAAAGATATCTGAATTACCAGAACTCCCTTTTGGGAGATTAACTAGATACAAGAAAGAACTTGAGAGGATCTCGTACTACGAGATTTCAAGAGGACAAGATAGGATGTCCAAGAACTAGACTAGACAAGACTCCTTAAGCTCCCAAGATTGGTATTGGAAAGATTGATTATGAATGTGGCCAACCCCTCCTTATATAGGTTTTCAAGGGCAGTTCCCAAGGGCGGTTGCAAGTTGATGATGTCATCAATGATGTCAACAAATCGATCAAGACCTCATAATGTTAGAATTTAGCAAATAAACAGTCGATCTTATGGCTTTGGCACGTTTCGGACGCAATGGATGCATCGGTTTCTCCTAATTCTAAACCAATCATGAGATATAGGATTCACATGGAATCTAAGGTTCAAGATGGTTTCCTTTGTCCATGACATCATGTATGCATGTGTATGTATGCATGTGTTAGTATGCATACATGTGTGTGTGCAATGTGTATGTATGTATGAGCATATGTGTGTGATATATGCATATGTCTATGTATGCATGTGTATGAAAATATATTGCATGTGCATGTGTGTGACATATGCATGTGTGTGAACATGAATTTATACAAGTGTATTTGTATGCATTAATCATTCCATGTGTGTGTATGGTGCATATATTTTTGTGCATATGTTTGTCTGTATGCATGTCTACTCAGCAAATGAGGTATGCTAAAGTAGAACCATATCACAAGCAAGATAAGAAAGCCACAATGATTCCTTACATGCCTCAATTTTTGCAACATACTATGCTTCTATGGTGGAAACAACTATAGATTCTTGAAGCAAAGATGTTCAAGAGGTAGCAGCTCCAGCAAAATGAAAAAAATACTTTGAGGTAGACTTACAATTGTCTACACAACCAGCATACTCTGAATATGTGTAACCAATAATGGATGCTTTCCCTCTACCTAAGCATAGAACCTTGTCTGGAATGCCACTCAGATATCTCAACTTCAACTCAATTGCTTCCCAATGTTGCTTGTCAAGATTAGACATATATCTACTCACAAATCCCACTACAAATGCAATGTCTGGTCTCATAGCTACTATAACATACATGAGAATATGAAAAGTAGACTAATAAGGAATTTTGTTCACATATTTATTTTCCTCATCCTCTGAAGTACTTTGGATATGTACTCACTTTGAGACAAGTATATGCATGTTTTACTCCTATCACGAGTAATGTGCATGCCAAGAATATGTTTGGCATTGCCCAAATCCTTCATATCAAACGTTTGACTCAACATCTTTTTGTGAATTGACAAGTCAAAAGAGGACTTCATAGCAATCAACATATTATGGAGAAAAGATATCAAGCATATCAAGCTCCCATCTGAGCATCTCTTTGTGTAGAGAAAATGATCCTCATTGCTTCAAGAATAGCCTTGAGACTTCAATAAAGCATCAAAATTTCGGTACCATTGGCTAGGAGGCTCTTTAATTTGATATAAGATCTTCTTGGGCTTTCCAACTAGAATTTCTTTACTAGGAACTATAAAACCCTCTAGTTGTTCCATATAGTTCTCATCTATAACATCGCCATTCAAGAAAGCAGTTTTGATATCCACTCAGACTAGCTCTAAGTCCTCCATTGCAATGAATCCAAGAAACATGCACAAGATAGTCACCTTAACAACTAGGGAGATTATTTCCTCGAAATCAACACCCTTTTGTTGCTTGAAACCCTTTGCAACAGGTTGTGCTTTACTTTGGAGAAGCACTACCTGATGTGAATTTCAACCTATATACCCATTTACATGGCAAATCTTTCCTTTGCTTTGGCATAAGTACTAAATCCTAAGTACCGTTCTTGTGAATAGAATCCAATTCATGCTTCATGGTAGGCTCCCACATGACATGATCTGTTGTCTGCATAGCATCTTTGTAGCAAGAAGGCTCACTGGCGTCTGTAATCATAAAAAAGTCCATACTTGGAGCATATCTATCAGGTGGATGTATGACACGTGTAGAGCATCTCAATGGTACTAAAGAGGAACATTTGTAGACTAATTCGATCAGACATTCTCTTGAACATCACTATGTGTGCCATTTTTATACATCTAACTGGAAGACTAGTATCCTCAAACACTATTCTTCTCACTTCCGCCTCCTTAATGGGTTGTTTATCCATCTTAGACTCCTTGAAAATGGCATCATTACTTCTGAACATTGATCTTGTTTCAGGATCCCATAAGTGATATCTGACTTGCCCTTCTCGACCATATCCAAGAAAATATCCGAATTGCCTTTCTCGACCATATCCAAGAAAAGTGGATTTCTTTGACTTATGGTCCAACTTTTATCTACGATTCTTGGGTACATGAACATATGTTTCACACACACAAACTCAAAGATGATCATAATATAATGGCTTCCCTATCCATAAATATTTTGCCACTTTCAAACCTTTGATACTACTAGGTGAAAGGTTAATCATGTGAACTACAATCAATAATGCTTCTACCCAAAATCCTTATGAAAGGTTTGCATGATGCAATATAGAGACTACTCTATCCTCAATATTTCTATTCATCCTTTCAGTTATATCATTTTGTACTAGGGTATAACGAGTTGTAAAATCTTTAAGAATTACTATAAACTGACAAAAGAGGATGAATTCATGTGAGGCATATTCACCCCCATTATCTGAACATAAAACCTTAAGCTCAGTTCTTTTTCTGGTCTCCATTGAAGCAAGCCATTTTCTAAAAGTACGGAATACCTCATCCTTTGCTTTGATAGGATGTACTTGTAAGAAAATAACAGCACACCGGAATAGACCTGTAGATAGAGTTGAGAGAAAAATAGACCTGTAGACAGAGTTGAGAGAAAAAAATGCAGACCAAGATAGATGCACACTGAGAGATAGAGAACTCAAATTCTCAGATTGCCGAGCGTAATGCAGTTACAATGATGGTGTTGTCCACCCGTGCACTCCCACTGTGGAGCTTAGATAGCGATCTAGACAGACTCTAGATGAAGGGCTTACTAGTGCACAATGCTATGTAAAGCTCAACTTGGGCCGTGCTTATATAGCTTTTACAAGGCAAGTTTGTATAGATAAACGTAGTCGGGAGATACAAAATAGTCGGTAAAATAAACGATCCGACAATATGTCCACAACCAAAAGTCCTACCGTCTCGGCCCTACAGGCCAGGGGGATAGGCCCCTCGGACCCCGTAGTAGGGGGCAAGCCCCCCTCTACACCCCCCATTAAGGTTCTACGAGGAAACCGCGTGATGCCACAGGGCCTTTATTTTCACCTTAAATGGCAACCCAATGGCCTGGAAGTTTATGCCCTTCTAACCTAATGGCTAAGCTCACGAAGATCATCTACAACCATCAACGGTCACACATAGATCTCATCTAACTTGGAAATTAGGGTTCCTCAAATGTCCAGGTTCTCATAATGGCTTCTCCTCATAATGGGGGCCTTACAACTTAGAGCACCATGGATCATTTGTGGTCACATGAGGGTGGAGTATTTAGCATATCTAACACCCCCCCTCAATGTCCACCCTACATTGAACTACCTCCTTAGTCCAATCCCAAGCTTTGGAAAGTGTGGAAGAAGTTGCTCTCTCCCAAGAGCCTTGCTGAAGATGTCTACTCCATTTTCTTCAGAAGAACAATAGCTTATATCCACGACCCCATCCTCAATCAACTCATGCACATAGTGATACTGAATTTCTATGTGCTTGGTTTTTGGGGATGGCCATGCAACTTTGATTGTCACACCTAAACTCTCTAGCCTCCTGTCCTTGTATTCCTATGTGCCATACGATCCTCCTCAACCATATTGTTTCACATGTTGAACACATGCAGCTTTGTACTCAACTTTAGTAGAAGATAATGCTACAATCGGTTGCTTTTTACTAATCCAAGAGAAAATCCATGATCCTAAAGAAAAGCAATATCCAATAACTAATTTTCAAGTATCAATATCTCCTACCCAATCTTAGTCACAGTATCCGACCAGAGATGATCCTTCATAACGAATACCATAATCAGTAGTTCCTTTCACATACCTGAGTATCCGCATGCTTGCCTTCCGATGAGTTTGACAAGGCTTATTAGAGAACCTGCTTACTACTCCAATAGCATAAGAGATGTCTGGTCTTCTATTGCACAAATAGATGAGAATTCCAACTAATTTCCTCTATCTTCCAATATCCACTGGAAATGAAGTATCTTCAATAGTCAATTTTGTATTGACCTCCATAGGTGTAGAAATTTCATGGCAATCCTCCATGTGGAATGCCTTCAATATCTGCCTCGCATACTTTTGTTGAGAGATGAGAATCTTCCCTGGTTCCTGTTAAACTTCAAGACCTAAGCAAAAATGCACTAAGCCCAAGTCTTTCATTTCAAATTCTGAACTAAGGGCATCTTTTGTTTGTTGAAGAAGAACATCATCATTTCCTATAATCACAAGGTCATCTACATAGAGTACAAGCGCAACTATCTTTCCTTCTCTCTTTAGAACATACAAGTTAGGATGACAAGCACATCTTTTGAAACCTAGATCCAAGAGATGCTTATCTATCCACTGGTACCATGCTCTAGGGGCTTGTTTTAGCCGATATAATGCCTTCTTCAGCTTACATACCTTGTTCTCTGAATGGGGAGCTTCAAACCCTGGTGGCTGAGACACATATACCTCCTCCTTGAGGTCTCCATTTAGGAACGCTGATTTGACATCCATGTGATAGACTTGCTAATGCTTATGGGCAGCCACACCTAGTACTACTTGAATAGTAGTCATTCTTGCAGTTGGAGCAAATGATTCACAAAAGTCAATGCCTTCAACTTGTGAGTAGCCCTATGCAACAACTCTTGCTTTATACTTTTCTAGAGTACCATCAGCCTTGTGTTTTAGCTTCCAGACCCACTTGGTGCAAATGACTTTACGCTAGGGGGTCGATCCACTAGCTCCCAAGTTCTATTCTTCATGATATTATTGTATTCTGCTTGCATGGCAGCCCTCCAATTCAGATTATGGAGTGCCTCTTCCACATTGGTTGGTTCCTTTGCTTCTTCTTGAATGAGATCAACCATAAAGGCTATGTTTACAATATGGGTGCTTGCCCGTCTCTGTTCCTCTATTCTCTATGATCACCTCAGTCCATCTACAACCTGTTCTAGTGACTGTGGGATGGGGTTTGCAGAATCATAGAGCTACCTCACCCAACATGGCAATGGCTTTTCCACTTGGGTGTCGACAGGTTGGTGACTTTTAGGCTCATCATCTGAAGATGTTGCTTCCTTCTCTTTTGTGGAAGGGATAGCTCTTGGGCCAAGTTCATAGTGGATTGCCCCTCACCTAATGATAAAGTGGAAGCTCTCTTTTCCTCCTCCACTACATGTAGCTACTCCTCCTTAAACACCACATCACAACTCGCCATGATCTTCTTAGCCTCATGGTCATAAAGCTTATAAGCCTTCTTATCTTCACTGTACCCGAAGAAGATACATTTGATGCTTTTTGGTTGGAGCTTGTTTCTCTCCCTATCTGGAACATGTACATAACATTCACTTCCAAATACTTTGAAATAAGAAATAGAAGGTTTTTTACCAGTGTAGGCTTCTTGTGGAGTCTTTCCATCAAGTGCCTTTGTGTAGCTTTGATTCACAATGTAGATAGCAATGTTCACAGCCTTTGCCCAAAATTGATTAGGAAAACCCTTTCCTTTCAACATGCACCTTGCCATATCCATGATGGTTTGATTCTGACATTCTGCAACACCATTCTATTGAGGACTATGTGCCCCTGTGAGTTGATGCTTGATTGCCTTACTCTTCGAGAAATCTTCAAACTTTGTTGATGTGAACGCACCACCACCGTCTGTCCTGAATTTCTTCATCTTCTTCCCTGTTTCAGTTTCAACAAGCTGAAGCAATTCTTTAAACTTACCAAAACCTTGAGGCTTATCCCAAAGGAAGTAAGCCCACATCTTCCTGCTATAGTCATCAACAAGTAACATGAAGTAGGAAGATCCGCCCAAGGTCTGTGTAGGCATTTTTCTGCACAAGTCCGCATGCACCTACTCTAGAGGATAGCTTGATCTGTTCTTGCTTTCTTGTGGAAACACCTTCCTTTGTTGCTTGCCCATCATGCAAGATTAACATGGTTCCTTCATTTCTACAATCGATGGTAGGTGTGCAACAATACCCCTGCGATGCATCTCCTTCAGTACAGGTATCCAATGTAGCCGAATATCTCATGCCATAGCTTACTTGTGCCCACATTTGTAGTGTCTGTAAGAGCACACAACTCATACAAGTTGTTCCTCCTTATGCCATTCCCAACAATGTTGTTCTTACCATCCATAATCTTGGCTCCTGTCTTACTAAAAGGTACTTGATGACCTTAATTAGTTATAGAAGCTACTGAAAGTAGATTTCGTTTTATTTGTGGAACATACAACAAATTTGAAAGCTTTGTGATATCACCATTAGAGTTAATGAAAGAAACCATACCTTCACCCTCTACAGGACATCGTGCATTGTTCCTTACCTTTACTATGATGGGTTCCTTTGGAGGCTGTAAGGATTTGTAAAGGTGTTTTCTACTCGTCATGTGACGAGATGCACCACTGTCCAACACCCATCAGTCATTTGTTCCTAAATCTTTAGCCGAGAGCACACCTCCTCTATCGTACCAAATAACTCAAGATCTGTTTCTGTTGTGTTGGCAGGCGCCTTGCCCTTGCCACCTTTTGAAGAGCCAATCTTCTCTTTTGCCTTCTTGATGCGACAGTCTTGGATTCTGTGTCCTTTCTTCTTGCACTGGAAACACTCTCCCTTGAACTTCTTTTTGTCGTTCTTCTTTTTGTCTCCATCTTTTGAAGAGTCTGTTTTGCCTCCTTTGGCATTTGTTGTGATTGCCGCATCTACTTTGCTACCACCACTCCTTGCCTTGAGCCGCAACTCCTCCTCCATGAGTAAGGCACTCAATTCTTCAAAAGTTATTGGTTGAGATCTGATTTGAGTGTTAAGAGCAGTTACCAAACCATCAAACTTAGGTGGACAGATTCGAAGACAACGTCGAGCTATCTCCTCACTTGACTTTTGAACGCCTGCTCCTGCGATTTGATCTCGTAGATTCTTTATGTGAGTGATAAACACCTCTAGAGCCTCCCCATCAGCAAACGGTTTTGCTGCAAGCGGATTCTCCAAGTTCTGAATCCATGTCTGATTACAAGTTTCATATTGATTTCTGAATATGTTTCATGCTTCACATACCTTCATAGTATGTTGAATGATATTGAGAACACTATCAGAAGTACTTGTAACAAGAGCATAGAGTGCATTTGCATTTCTATGTTTCCAAGCACGTAGAAGTTCACCATTAGGAGGAATCATTCGACCACCATTATTTGGATCAGGCCTTTCTTGGGGCTCATGATTACTCCCAAGAACAGTCTCCAAAAGCTCATACGAATCAAGAATAGAAGTGATTTTGAACTTCCATAAGGTGTAGTTCGTGCCATCAAGCTTACCTTCTATGAAGGTTGGTGGTCATATCCACAACATTGGGATGACCGGAATCATTGTTGCTCCTAGCGATCTAGACAGACTCTAGATGAAGGGCTTGCTAGTGCGCAATGATATGTAAAGCTCAACCTAGGTCGTGCTTATATAGCTTTTACAAGGAAATTTGGTATAGATAAATGTAGTCGAGAGATACAAAATAGTCGGTAACATATACGATCCGACAATATCTCCACAACCAGAAGTCCTATCACCGCAGCCCTATGGGCCGGGGGGATAGGCCCCCCAAACCCCATAGAAGGGGGCAAGCCCCCCTCTGCACCCCCCTCCCCTATTAAGTTTCTATGAGGAAACCATGCAATGCCATAGGACCTCTATTTTCACCTTAAATGGAAATCCAATGGCATAGAAGTTTATGCCCTACCTAACTTAATGGCTAGGCTCACAAAGATCATCTACAACCATCAACGGTCACACATAGACCTCATCTAACTTGGAAGTTAGGGTTCCACAAATGTCCAGGCTCTCATAATGGCTTCTCCTCATAATGGGGGCCTTACAACTTAGAGCACCATGGATCATTTGTGGTCACATGAGGGTGGAGTATTGAGCATATCTAACAAGCCCCCTCAATGTCCACCCTGCGGTGAACTACCTCCTTGGTCCAATCCCAAGCTTTGGAAAGTATCGAAGAAGGTGCTCTCTCCCAAGAGCCTTGGTGAAGATGTCTGCTCCATTTTCTTTATTAGGAAAATAGCTTATCTCCAGGACCCCATCCTCAATCAACTCACGCACATAGTGATACTGAATTTCTATGTGCTTGGTATATGCATGGAAAAGAGGATTTTTGGCGATGGCCATGCAACTTTGGTTGTCACACTTCAACTTTGTAGCCTCCTGTCCTTGTATTCTTATGTGCCATAGGATTCTCCTCAAGCATAGTGCTTCACATGCTGCAACACATGTAGCTTTGTACTCAGCTTCAGTAGAAGATAATGCTAGAGTCGGTTGCTTCTTACTAATCCAAGAGAAAATCCATGATCCTAAAGAAAAGCAATATCCAGAAACTGATTTTCTGGTATCAATATCTCTTGTCCAATCTGAGTCACAGTATTGGACCAAAGATGATCCTTCTTCATAAAGAATACCATAATCAGTAGTTCCTTTCACATACCTGTGTATACACATGCTGGCCTTCCAATGAGTTTGGCAAGGCTTATTAGAGAACCTGCTTACTACTCCAAAACCATAAGAGATGCCTGGTGTGGTATTGCACAAGTAGATGAGACTTCCAACTAATTTCCTATATCTTCCAATATCCACTCGAGATGAAGTATCTTCAATAGATAATTTTGTGTTGACTTCCATAGGTGTAGAAATTTCCTTGCAATCCTCCATGTCGAATGCCTTCAATATCTGCCTTGCATACTTTTGTTGAGAGATGAAAATCTTCCTTGGTTCCTACCAAACTTCGAGACCTAATCAATAATGCATTAAGCCCAAGTCTGTCATTTCAAATTAAGAATTCTGGGCATCTTTTGTTTGTTGAAGAATAACATCATCATTTCCTGTAACCATAAGATCATCTACATAGAGTACAAGCACAATTATCTTTGCTCCTCTCTTTAGAACATACAAGTTAGCATCAAAAACATATCTTTTCAAACCTAGATCCAAGAGATACTTATCTATCCATTGGTACCATACTTTAGGGTTGTTTTACCGATATAATGCCTTCTTTAGTTTACATACCTTGTTCTCTAAATGGGGAGCTTCAAACCATGATGGTTGAGACACATATACCTCCTCCTTGAGGTCTCCATTCAAGAACGCTGATTTGACATCCATGTGATAGACTGGTCAACCCTTATGGGTAGCCATAGCTACTACTACTCGGATAGTATTCATCCTTGCAGTTGGGGCAAATGATTCACAAAAGTCAATGCCTTCAACTTGTGAGTAGCCATGTGCAACAGGTCTAGCTTTATACTTTTCTAGAGTACCATCAGCCTTGTACTTTAACTTCCAGACCCACTTGGTGCCAATGACTTTACGCTTAGGGGGTCGATCCACTAGCTCCCAAGTTCCATTCTTCATGATATTGTTGTATTCTACTTGCATGGCAGCCCTCCAATTAGGATTATGGAGTGCCTCTTCCACATTGGTTGGTTCCTTTGCTTCTTCTTGAATGAGATCAGCCATCAAGGCTGTGTTTACAATATGGGCACTTTCCCGTCTCTGTTCCTCTATTCTCTGTGATCGCCTCGATCCATCTGCAACCTGTTCTAGTGACTGTGGATGGGGTTTGCAGAATCATAGAGCTGCCTCACCCAACATGGCAATGGCTTTTCCACTTGGGTATCAATAGGTTGGTGACTTTCAGACTCATCATCTGAAGATGAAGCTTCGTTCTTTTGTGTAGAAGGGATAGCTCTTGGGCCAGGTTCACAATGAATTGCCTCTTCGCCTGATGATAAAGTGGAAGCTCTCTTTTCCTCCTCCACTACATGTTGCTGCTCCTCCTTATACACCACATCACAACTTGCCATGATCTTCTTAGCCTGAGGGTCATAAAGCTTATAAGCCGTCTTATCTTCGTTGTACCCTAAAAAGATACATTTGATGCTTTTTGGTTGAAGCTTGTTTCTCTCCCTATCTGGAACATGTACATAACATTCACTTCCAAATACTTTGAAATGGGAAACAAAAGGTCTTTTTATCAGTGCAGGCTTCTTGTGGAGTCTTTCCATCAAGTGCCTTGGTGTGGCTTCCATGCAAGATGTAGACAGAACTGTTGACAGCCTCTGCCCAAAATTGATTAGGCAAACCCTTTCCTTTCAACATGCACCTTGCCATATCCATGATGGTTCGATTCCGACGTTCTGCAACACCGTTCTGTTAAGAGTTATGTGCCATTATGATTTGATGCTTGATTGCCTTACTCTTGTATAAATCTTTAAACTCTGTTGATGTGAACTCACCACCACCGTGTGTCTTGAATTTCTTCATCTTCTTCCCTGTTTCAGTTTCAAAAAGTTGAAGCCATGCTTTAAACTTACCAAAAGCTTCAGCCTTATCACAAAGTAAGTACACCCACATCTTCTTGCTATAGTCGTGGACAAGTAACATGAAGTAGGAAGATCGGCCCAAGGCCTGTGTAGGCATTTTTTCACACAAGTCAGCATGCACCAACTCTAGAGGATAGCTTGCCCAGTTCTTGATTTCTTGTGGAAATGCCTTCATTTGTTGCTTGCTCATCATGCAAGATTCACATGCTTCCTTCATTTATGCAATCCATCGTAGGTGTGCAATCATACCCCTATGATGCATCTCCTTCAGTACAAGGTATCCAATGTGGCTGAATATCTCATGCCATAGCTTACTTGTGCCCACGTTTGTAGTGCCTACAAGAGCACACAACTCATACAGGTTGTTCCTCCTTATGCAAGTCCCACCAATGTTGTTCTTACAATCCATAATCTTAGCTCCTCTCTTACTCAAAGATACTTGATGACCTTGATGAGTTATAGAACCTACTAAAAGTAGATTTCGTTTTATTTGTGGAACATACAACACATTTGAAAGCTTTCTGATATCACCATTAGAGTTAATGAAAGAAACCATACCTTAGCCCTCTCTAGGACATCTTGCATTGTTCCCTACCTTTACTATGATGGGTTCCTTTTGAGGCTATAAGGAACTGTAAAGGTGTTTTCTACTCGTCATGTGACAAGATGCACCACTGTCCAACACCAATGAGTCATCTGTTCCTGAATCTTCAGTCCAGGAGCACATCTCCTCTATCGTAACAAATGATTCAAGCTCTATTTTTGTTGTGTTGGCAGACTCCTTGCCCTTTCCACCTTTTGAAGAGCCACTCTTCTCTTCTGCCTTCTTGATGTGATAGTCTTGGATTCTGTGTCCCTTCTTCTTGGAGTGGAAACACTCTCCCTTGAAGTTCTTTTTGTCCTTCTTCTTTTTGTCTCCATCTTTTGAAGATTCTGTTTTGCCTCCTTTGGCATTTGGTGTGAATGCAACATCTCCTTTGCTACCACCACTCCTTGCCTTGAGCAATAGCTCCTCCTCCATGAGTAAGGCACTGAATTCTTCAAAAGTTAGTGGTTGAGGTCTGCTTTGAGTGTTAAGAGCAGTTACCAAACCATCAAACTAAGGTGGAAAAATTCGAAGACAACATCGAGCTAGCTCCTCACTTGACGTTTGAATGCCTGCTCCTGCCATTTGATCTCGTAGATTCTTTATGCGAGTGATAAACACCTCTATAGTCTCGCTATCAGCAAACCATTCTGCTGTAAGCTGATTCTCCAAGTTCTGAATTTGTGTCTCATTATGAGTTTCATATTGATTTCTCAATATGTTCCATGCTTCACATGCCTTCGTAGTATGTTGAATGAGAGTCAGAACACTATCAGAAGTACTTGTAACAAGAGCACAGAGTGCATTTGCATTTCTACGTTTCCAAGCACATAGAAGATCAGCATCAGGAGGAATCATTTGACCACGACTATTCGGATCAAGACTTTCTTGGGGATCATGATCAGTCCCAAGAACAGTCTCCAAAAGCTCATACGAATAAAGAACAGAAGTGATCTTGAACTTCCACAATGTGTAATTTGTACCATCAAGTTTACCTTCTGTGAAGGCTAGTGGCCATATCCGCAACATTGGGATGACCGACAATATTGTTGCTCTTGCTTGTGTGCCACCCTCCTGTTGATGAACCACCTTGAATCCTGGTCGTAGATGATGATGCGCCACTTGACATCTTCTCTCTTTTGTTGTTCACACCTTTGCAACCTTTGTGTTTCTGCTTCTGCACCACTCAGAGCCTCTTGAGCTCTGATACCATGTAAGAAAATAACACAGCAGAATAGACCTGTAGACAGAGTTGAGAGAAAAAACGCAGACAAAGATAGATGCAGACTAAGATATAGAGAACTTAAACTCTTAGATTGCCGAGCATAATGCAGTTACAATGATCATGTTGTCCACCCGTGTGCTCCCACTATGGAGCTTAGATTTTCTTCTCCCATTAAGGTTCTATGGGGAAACTGTGCAATGCCACAGGGCCTTTATTTTCACCTTAAATGCCAACCCAATGGCCTCGAAGTTTATGCCTACCTAACCTAATGCCTAGGCTCATAGAGATCATCTACAACCATCAAGGGTCACACATAGACCTCATCTAACTTGAAAGTTAGGGTTCGACAAATATCTGGGCTCTCATAATGGCTTCTCCTCATAATGGGGGCCTTACAACTTAGATCATCATTGATCATTTGTGGTCACATGAGGGTGGAGTGTTGAGCATATCTAATGGTACCCAGACATTTCTAGTAGCATCATCTATGAAGGTGACAAAGTAAAGAGAACCACCTAATGACCTTGTGGGCAAAGGACAACACACATCTATATGAATGAGATCTAAAGCCTAAATTGAAGAGTCAACATGTGACTTATGCACATTTCTAGTTTGCTTTACATTTTGACAATGCTCACAAAATGAAAAATCAGAGAAAGATAACACAAGTAAGTAGCGAGAATGAGAAAGATTTTCCATTCCACTATGTGATATATGGCCCAAATGACCATGCCAAATAGAAGCCATAGACTTTTTAGCAATAGCTAACAACTGTTCTTTCTGTGATCAAATAAAGGATAAATTGAGCCAACTTTGCTTCTTTTTGCAATAGCCAGATTGACCTTTGATATGCAAAAGGACTAAGCATAGAAGACCACTTTGTAACCAAGGTCATCAAGCTGACCAAGTGACATCAAACTACCTGATAACTGAGGTACATTGCATACATTATGCAGAGTAATTTTTGAACCATCAATGAACTGCACAACCACATCTCCAATCCCCACAACATCACACTCATAAGAGTCACATTCTCTATGTGATGTCACATTGAAAGAAGTACTAGGATCTAGCAACCATGTGTGGGAAAGAGAATTAGTCATAAGAGCCTCAATGGGCATAGTGCTATCACGTGAAATGCATCAACATCATCAGTGAATGGTGTAGGTAATTGTTTACCTTTCCCATCATCATTATGTCCTTTATGCATAATATTCTTTCATCATCTATCCTTTCTTATGATATTAATGGCATTTTATATCCCTCTTCCTTGAATTACTTCTACTCTTATTCCATTGACCATTCTTTTCCTTTTTCTTGCTCCAGCCATGTTGTTGATTCTTTCCTTGGTAAGAATCATGAAGATTATATGCATCTCCACTCTAAGTGCCAACCATAGATTTTCTAAGAATCTCCTCACTCAAGAGTGCTCCACATATGTCATCACTATTCCTAATAGCCATGCAAAACATATCCCATAATGATGGCAAGGTGCATAACAATAACATTGCTTTCATTTCATTATCCATATTCATTTTCTAAGCTTGTAACTAGGAGAATATAGCATCAAACTCATTTATATGAGCAGCAAGACTATATGTGTCCTTCATGTGAAGGTCATATAACTTCCTCATCAGATACAATTTATTTGGATGCCATCTCTTATATAACTTCTTCCAATGCTCCTTTGCACTTTCATAGTCTAATATTGTAAAGTAAAAATTATGTACCAAGTGCAATTGAATGGTAGATTTGCCCATTTCATCTAGCTCATCCCAATCTTCTTCATCCATGTTGGCAGGCTTCTTTGAGATTCCACTTATCGGCTTCCATTGCTTCCTCTAAATCAGAACATCTTTAATTTGATTCTTCCATATATCAAAGTTTGTGCCATCAAGTTTTTGGATCTCAAAATGGTCTTTGCCTTGTAAGTTATAGCTCCTCCTCAAAACACTAGCACTAGATTCTCATCCACCATAGTTCCTTAGAACTACTTTGATGCCATGATGGTAGATAAAGAATAGAATGATAATGGAGCTAGAAGAGTCCAAACACCACTAAGGCTCAAAGAAGGATGATCAAGTGTCTAATTCTAGGAGATAATTCAGTTGTCTTCTTAGAAAAATGAATTAATGAACAATAATGAGCAACCAAAAGGTTTATGTTAGAATAAATGTGCTCACACTTATAAGTGTATCAAGGAGTAGATCATCCACTTTATAGTTGCAAAAACCAAAAAAATTGAAAATTTTGGCAACAATATCCTCTACAACATGGGCGTATGACCAATCTCAAAATCCCATTAAACTACAAGTAATGCAATGTTTACTTTTTATAGTGAAGCACTAACTCCACTACACATAATTGGTTAACTAAAAGAAGCCAACTAAGATTATTGAGAAACTATGAATAGCTATCATACATCTCCTATGGTTAGGTTGGGTACATCTTCCATTTGCATCACCAAAGAGACCCCAACATCTAGGTTTCTCCTAGTTAAGAAAACCTCATCATGACCCACTGTATCAAATGTAAAAGGCTTCATGCAAAAATATAACCACTATATCAAGGACCACATGGATATACATAAGCGGTATCCATAGGAATGTACAGTGTTTATGTGCTCAACATATGTAGTAAAATGGCATTGAAAAGTTGAATTCACTCCCAAAACACTAGCCAAAAACAATTGCAAGTTGTCTATCAACTCTGTTCTTTAGGCAAAAAAACTTACATAGACTTGTGGTGGCTGCTCCGACCACAACTAAAACTTTTCAAAAAACTTGTCGATTAACTAGTGTGGCCGAAAACATAGCCCAAAAGGTGGACATTCATTGTCAAATAAATACAAAGAACAATCTTCTTGATGTTCCTAGACCTCTCTTGAGAGAACTATGCATGAAAGTACTACAAAATGGCTCCAAAAATCATCCCAAAAATGCTTCAAACATAGGCTATGAAAGCAAAGAATGAAGCTTTGAGGGTGAAACATGTTGAAGATAATGTGAACCTTAGTCTTTCGCCTTCTTCAAGCACCATAGGAGTGTAGCTTAGTGGCAAGAGATTTTCACGGTCAAGCAAGCTCAGGGGAAATAGTACTAGGATGGGTGACCTCTCAGAAAGTTCAAGGAAGCTCCGGTGTTTCATGATCATTGAGGGCCTCCCTTGCACATAGCCAATGGTTCCAACGGTGACTTTGGTGATTCAAATGACAAGGTATGACGAGTTCTATGCCTTCATCGCTACCTTAGTCATAAGACTTAGAGAAAGCCTTGTGGGGGTGCTCACTTCACTCGCACAAAAGGAACATAGCTCTTCCATCATGATGCTTTGATACAAGTGAAGTATTTCACTAGTGATGCACCATAGTGCACCCTCCTTCTTGAGAGATCCATGTTGATATCCTGGGAGTAGAAACTTGAGCTCCAAACACTACACATAGTACTCCACACAACACCTACACAATACATAGAAAAACACGATACACAGGGACCACCACCACTAACATCTTAGGTGTTACAAATGCAGTCGATGTTATGGTCTATGGATGACAAGACCATTATATGTTTTATTAAAGAACTTATAAAAAAGTGTTCAGTGGCCATTCGATCTTTCACATGTACACCAATGATAACATAACCATAAGCATAGCTAGAACCATAACCATAATCATAACCATAATCATAGCCATAATTATAACAAGAACCAAAATCATAATCATAACATTATCAAATCCTTAACCATAGCACTAACTATAACCATAAGAAAAGCCACAACCCTAACCATAAATATAACCATAACCATCACCATAACCATTACCAAACCATACCCATAATAAAAACAATAACAATAAACGTAAACATAACCATAATCATAACCATAACCATTACCATGACCATAACATTAACCATAATCATGATCATATCCATAACCATAACCATATCTATAACTAGAACCATAACCATGAACATAGCCATAACTATAACCATAACCATGATCATAACCATAACCATAACCATAACCATAATCATAATCATAAGCAAAACCATAACCATAATCGTAACCATAAGCATAACCAAACCATGGCCATAATCATAACCATAACTATACCCATACACATAGCCATAACCATAACATAGAAGCATAACTATAACCATAAACATACCCATACTCATACCCATATTCATACCCATACGTATAACCATTCCCATTCCCATACACATATCCATAACCATAACCATAACCAGAAACATAACCAATATCATAACAATAACCTTACCATAGCCATAACTATAATGATAAGGATAAACATAACCATAACCATAACCACATCCATAACCATAACCATAGCCATAACCATAACAATAACCATAACCATAACCATAACCATATCCATAACCATAACCATAACCATAACCATTGAACATAACCATAACTATAGTCATAAATTACAACCACAAACATAACCAGAAACATAACCATAAACATAACAAAAAACATGAGATTAACAATTAGTGTGACCATAACCATACAAAACATTAATAAACAACATTAAAACATAATCATTATGATACTCATTCCCATAACCATATCCAAAACCATAACTAGAAGCATAACCATAACACTAACGATAACCATAACCATAACCATAACCATAGAGATAACCATAAATTTAACCATAACCATAAACATAACCATAACCATAACCATAACCATAACCATAACAACAACCATAACCATAACCATGACCATAACCATAAAATAACCATAACCATCAAGATAATCATAACCATAACCATAACCATAAACATAACTATAACCATAACCATAACCCTAACCATAACCATAACCATAACCATAACCATAACCATAACCATAACCATAACCATAACCATAACCATAACCATAACCATAACCATAACCATAACCATAACCATAACCATAACCATAATCATAACCATAATCATAACCTTAAACATAACATTAACCATAACCAGAACCATGATGAGAACCATAACCATTTCCATAACGATAATAAAAAATATAATCATACCCATAATGACAACCTTAACAATAACCCATACCTTACTGATAAGTATGACAATAACCATAAGGAAAACCATAAAAATAACCAAAACCATACCCATAACTAGTATCATAATGATAACCATAACCACAATCATAACCATAACCATAACCATAGCCATTACCATAAGCATAACCATAACCATCATCATAACCATAACCATACCCATAACCATAACCATTACCATGCATTACCATAACCATAACAAGTTTGGATCCCAAGGAAGACATTGGATAGAACCAAGGAAAAAATTAGACCATTTGCCAAAATGATCAGTCTCCAAAGCATTCTACTATGAGATCTCCTGAAAAATCGAAGAGTACCAAGGCCAACCAAGGATGCCCCATAATCAATGTAAATGCATATGGTAGGTCCAAACAAAGGAAATAGGATGCGAATCATGCGAACCAACATTGAAGAATGAAGGAAATAGAGCTACAATAACATATCAAATGTGGAGACCAAAGAGAACTCAAGCTAAGAAGTATTTGTAGAGGTAGATTCATGATTGCACTCTTGCTAAGTTAAGTGCACCTAGAGTATGTTGAATAGAGCCACACTATAAGGCCTCATATTCGGCACATTTCTTCCTTTCCACCATTTAGTGATGCACATTTTCTTTAAAGGACATAAACCTTCACTTGTACTCTAGTATCATATGTTTTCTACTGACTAAATCTAGCTTTTTACTTTGACTATGACTTACTATTTTATGATTTTTTGAACAAAAATAAAAATAAAAAATATGTACCATCAGGTATTGGTAATATCATAACATTCTTAAATATGCAAGAGGAGATCCATCCAATGGATGGATATCAAATGCATTAGCTCCGTTGGTGCAATTAGAAAGCCTAAGTGCATTGTTAAAGCCTTAGGATTAGTCATCCATTAATCCCTTCATAACAAAGAACTACATGTGAACATGTGCTAGTCATTTTGGGCATAGTTACTTTGATTAATTGTAAAAGCAAAGAGATTAAGGAATCTCATGAAGTTAGGGAGCTGAACCCATGACTCAGATAATATGGGGAAACAATTCAAATCATCCCTAAAGTGTAGGATCACTTTTAGATGAGGGAAAATTCGAATTCAAACTTAGAATATGTGTATAAATACATATACTTTTAGTCATAGGATAAGAGAGTCATTCTGACAGACATTGAGCTACATTAGTGAGCATACATTGAGCTCATTGCATGAATGAGTAGTCGAATACACTTCCCTTGTATTTTATGTTCATTAGCATATAAATTATGATACATTTCATCAAGTAGATCTCTATCTACTCTTCTTTGTTGCATTTTGATCATTATAAAGATTTTATGGAATTGATTTCTCTATGCGTACTCCATAAATTGCTATAATTTAACTTAGGCTAGTTAGACTGAAGTGTCGTCCACTTGAATATGAGTTTTCAATAATTTTGGTTTAGATGATCGTGAGATATGAAGCATAAAAGGTGAATGTGTATACACACCTTCTAGATCTTGAAGAGCCAGGATGACCCTAGTGACTTGTTAGCTTCATTCTTTTGTGTATGGTATATGTAAATTGATAAAAAAGTTTGTTTAAGTTAGCTTCATACTCCAATTAGATGTGTGTAAAAGCTCTCTAGTCAATTCCTACTAGGTTGTGAGCTCTGAGCAAGACACTGAGCACTTCCATTCCCAAAATAGAAGGTTTCTTCACATTCCTTGCATATGCAAGTACTCTATTTTAATGCAAAATTTTGGGAATGATGCTCCAAAGGACTTAATGGTTTTAAATGCATCATTGTGGAGGTAAAGGTGTATATTAAGCATCCCTTGAGTTAATGTGGAAGATGTAGATCAGGCTTGTGCAAAAACAACTCATTTATGGAACTTACCTATCGATCTCCTCATAATGGTATCAGAGCAACAACAAATGAACATGGGAGATGGATTTCCTTCATCCATAGAGAAATTGGATCGAGACCACTACTCATCTTGGTTACTTAGAACGAAAGCTTACCTTCAAGGGAGAAATCTCTATGGTTACATATCTAGATATGAGATGATGTCAATCCCTAGAAGCAAAGGACAACCAACTCAAGAAGAACAAGAGAGGTTAACCACATGGTGTTGAAAGGATGCTCTACCAAGTTCATATATTCTTTAACTCAACCTCTGGTTTTTTAATTTCACACATCAAGAGCTACAAGACTTCACAAGAGAGCTAAACTACTTTTGAAGCATTCTTCTCATCAAGTACCAAGACAAGAAAGAATCAACTATGGATGGAGTTCAGCACACTCAAGAAGATGCCCGAACAAAGTGTGAATACTTTTTTCAACAAAATGAAGGACACATTATATCAACTTGGGAGCATTGGAGATATCATTGATGAAGATCAGATAGTAAGGAAAGTGATCAATGGAATAAAGGAACATGAAAAATGGGAAGCTTTAACCATATCCATGGACCTCTACATGGATATGTAGATTCCTCATTTCTGTACCCTCATGGCACAATTTTTCACACATGAGGCAAAGCATATGAATAATGGAGACAACTCAAAAGGTAATCAATCCTCTACTCTCTTGTTGAGCCCATAACTCAACCCATAAAATTCATGTTGGTCAAAGTCAAGCACAGTCAAAGTCAACTATAATCAAAGTCAAAAGGTCAAACTCAAATCGATCAAAGTCAACAGGTTCAAGGTCAAAGTCAACATGGGTGAAGTCAAAGTGTTCAAAGTTCAGGTGTCAAAGTGCATAGGTAGTGCATAATTAATTGTCCAGAAAGGGTGAATTGGAGAAAGTGGTTGTAGGTTGCAGAGGTATTTCTCTAATTTCCCTAAGGGTCAAAGTGTTTTTAAAAGTGTTTGGAAGGTTGAGGTGAACCCTCTCTTAGGTGCACAAGTGAAGAATTAAAAGGCAAAATGTGAAGGTATGTGAAAAGGCAAAATGTGAAAAGTATGTGAAGTAGCAGTGTACGCAGAAGTGAAAGCATGGCCCCCCAATTAAATTTTTGTTTTAGTCTAATGTCACTAGAGGACAAAATAGGGATTCGTTGGCTGCCACTTGTGGAGACAATCTTGGGACATCAAAGTGAGCACCAAGATATTCTTGCAGTTAGGAGCGTACATGAATCGACACTCAAATCAAGGGAATGACTATTCTTGGAAAAAGGAAGACTAAGCAAGGTGGGCATAGTCTAAGCTAGGCAAGAAACAGAAGTGAAAGAGACAGACAGTGTGCGACGTAGAGAAGTGAAGTGCAAGGTGGTCATGAAGAGTGACTAAGCAAGTGTGCAGTGCTAAGCTAGTCAAGAGTGACTAAGGAAGTGTGCAGAGAAGTGCTAAGCTAGTCATCCCAAGGATCTCAAGGTCTCATTGAAGCTGTGTGCGTGCCAATAGAAGGTGTCCAACCCTCCCCCTTATTGGAAGCTTGGTGCAAGGTGTGCACAAGTGCAGGCTTGGAGAAGGTGGAGGTCTGGTGCAGAGAAGGCCGGCAACAACAAGACCCTTGGGTATTTGGTATTTTGTGATTGATCACTCTGTGGTATTTTGCACAAAAGCATTGGATTGTATTTGGCATCACCATTGTATTTTTCTTCTTATAATCAAATCGACAGAGGCTTTCAGTGTGTATCTTTCTTCTCGTATTTCCCTTTTCTCCTACAAACACTGAAATCCCTTCTTGTCCAAGAATCCCCTAACATTTCTATACAAATAAGCACAAGAATAAAGATAGAAAAGGAAAAGGTAAAAAGTCTGACGATGAGGGTAGCACCTCTCAAGCAGACTTTGTAGGTATAGGAAGAGGTTGAAGAGGAAGAGGTGGAGGAGGAAGACAAGGCAGGTGGAGAAAGCAAAGCTCCTCTCCATGTGCCATATGTGGCTTAACTAATCACATTAGTGAGAATTGTTTGAGGAATCATAGAAATCAAAGAGGAAGAGGTTACAACAGAGGAGGTTATGGAAGCTCAAGAGGTAGATTCAACAACAACAATGGCTATAACAACAACTCATACAACATCAATAATTATGAAGGAGGATACAAAGGAAAGGAAGAATACAACAACTATGTAGATGAACAAACTCAAAAGGATTCATTACTTCTAATGAACATGACCATGAAGCAAGGTAAAGGAGATGAACATGTATTCTATATAGACTCAGGTTGCTCAAATCATGTAGTAGGGAATGTATCTCTACTCTCATACTTGGAGGATCCAAGGAAAAGACAAGAATTCCAAAGAGGATATGACACAAGGCATCAAGTGGAGAAGTTAGGCAATGTGAAGACTTAAGATGGTAATATAAACCCCTATTGAGCAAGGTATTGTAGATTCCAAGTATCACCAAAAATCTCATAAGTGTAGGTCAAATTGTTGAAAAAGATTGCAGGTCAGATTCACAATCAATGGACCATTTTTTGAGCATCCACATCATGGATTCAAGAGAATAGCAAGACGACAAAAGTCAAGTAGATTATTTACATTTGAGCTCCAAGATACTAGAAACATTGCATTGTTAAATTATGGGAGTCATACTTTATCAAAGTTGGAAATTTGGCACAAGAGGCTAGCTCATATAGGTGAAAGGGCTATGAAGCAAATCAATAGGGATGAGAGTGTGCTTCATCTACCAAACATATCTGAACAACACATGTTGTATAAATGTAGTGCTCCTCAATTTGGCAAGTCTCATAGACAACCATTCACAAAGAGGAGATACATTTATGGCGGCCTATTGGACCTATTCCATACAAATGTATGGGGACTAATAAAGGAGCCTCCAATCTCTTAATCCAAGTATTATATATCATTCATTGATGATTGTAGCCGATGGACAATACTATACTTTATGAAGCACAAAGATGAAGTGTTCTCTTGTTTCTAGCACTTGTGGAAAATCAAACAGAGACTTTGAAGAGGCTAAGGTTAGATGGAGGGGGAGAATATTTCTCCCATGACTTTGATTCTTATCTCCAAGAGAGAGGAATCAAAGGGGCATGACAACTAGGTATACCATAGAGCAAAATGGAGTAGAGAGAGAAGAGATAGAGCCATAGTGTAGGCTGCAAGGTCAATGCTAAATGAGAAGATATTGCCCAACTACTTGTGGGCAAAGGCTATATCTATAGCCAAATACCTGATAAATAGACTCCCATCAAGAGCATTAGCTGAGATGACACCTTATGAAGCATGGAATGGAAGAAGACCTAGCCTTGATCATTGTAGGATCTTTCGGTGCATAGCATTCGCATACATACCTTCACAAATGAGAGGCAAATCAGATCAAAAGGTAGAGAAATGCATCTTTATTGGCTATGAACCTCATCACAAAGGTTATAGGTTATATAGTCCAAGCAATAAAGGTTTTATTGTAAGTAGAGATTTAATTTTTGATGAAAAAAATCTTGGCTTGAAGATGATTGCAAGAAGTGTTAGTATATGATCAATGTCTACCCCTCATGATTGTATGCACATTTTGTAAGGCCCCCATTATGAGGAGAAGCCAAGCGTGCATTACCCAATTGATGGGAATCCCAACTTGCATGTTGGATGAAGGTCATATTGGACCATGTAAGGTATTGTAAGGAAAGGGAGTTACCAAGGTTCCCAATTGTGGGGTTTGAGGCAGCGGTGAGCAGCCCCGGCCGGGGGGTCCAAGGGGGCCAGTGGGCCCACAGCGTGATGGTAAAGGGAATATTCCATGGAATATTTCCTTTTGAGGTCAGAAATCATTTATATTTGTTAGGTCGGTTCAATCCGCCTAAGCCCTGTATGGCAATTACGTGGGCGGTAGCCACCCACACTATACCACCCATGTATAGCTGTCCATGGAAGGCCACCCATGATCCTATATATACATGACTTGTGCACTACCTCAGATATCGAATTGAGCCAGCATACCTCTACCTTGTATCTCCCTATCTAGAGTTGTCTAGATCACCATTTAAGCTCTACCTTGAGAGCATAGGGGTGGACAACGCCATCATCTTTGTACTTGTTATTAGTAGAAAATTGTTGAGATTCTCCTATGTCTGTTATCTTCTCTACTACTTCTCCTATGTTCTATTGTGTAACTATTGTCTTACATGGTATTAGAGCCTTAAGGTTTGAATAGCTTGAGAATTATCACTATTTTAGCCTACTAGTAGACTAGAATATCAGTAGATTATATGAGTGATTACATGATGGCTTCATCGTCGAACACTCGTCTTGGTGCTTCAGCTGATGTTAATGCTACACCTATTCGGATTCGCCCACCTGCATTCATTGAAGGGAAGATGGATGGAACCAACTATACACTCTGGAAGTTCAAAATATTTGCAATTTTGGAATCGTATGAATTACTTGACATTGTCATGGGACTGATGGGATTGGATCTAGAGCCTATACCAGCTGGAGATCTAGCAAATTCAAGATTGATGATTCAAGGAGATCGAGCTCTTCTACGAGCTTGGAAGAGGCAGAATGTTGATGCATTATATGCAATTGCTAGTGCAAGTGATTTTGTGCTTACTTTAGTTCCACATACTACTAAAGCACATGAGGCTTGGGGCATATGGGCTCGTCAATATGAGACCAAGAACCACACTAGGATACAGAATTTCAAAAATTAGTTGGCAAATCAAAAGCATTCTGATTCTGAAAAGGCTGAAGATTTTATCAAACGGATAAAACATCTTCAAGATCAATTAGCTGTAGTTGGTGTTGTTGTAACACCAAAAGAGCTAGCTCAAAGATGTGTACGTGTTCTTCGAGCAAAGTATGATGGATTAGTAACAGCCCTTAACACTCAAGTAAGACCAACTCCCCTTACATTTGAAGAGTTTTGTGCAATGCTTTTAGAAGAAGAGATGCGGCTGAAGAATCAGCAAAGTACAAATGATGCTGCATTCTCAGCAAATGAAAAAGGTAAAGGCTCTTCTAATGGATCAAAGAAGAAGCCAAAGAAGAAAAAGTTCACAGGAAATTGCTTCTATTGTGAAAAGAAAGGCCATGCCATCAAGGATTGCAGAAAGAAGCAAGCTCATGAACGGGATCGGACTATAAAATCATCGTGGAAGAATAAAGAGTGTGCAAACAACATAGAGCTGGAACTATGGGTAGCTATTGAAGAGGTATGCTCATCTGCTCAAGTTCGTGTTGATGAACCATGGATTTTAGATAGTGGAGCTTCTCGCCATATGACTAGTAAAAAGGATTGGTATAGTTCCCTAGTGCCTCTGTGGGAATCCATCAATGTAGTGGTGGGAAATGACTCCAAGTGTCCAGCGAAAGGAACTCGAACCATCTCGTTTATCACTTCTCCAGGTGTTAAGAAAACGTTATCCGATGTTCTATGTACCTACACTGAAAAGAAATTTGTTGTCAATTTTTGCAATAACAGATCGTGGACTCAAAGTTCACTTCAATAAGACTGGTGCAGAAATCATGGATGCATCAACTAATGTGGTAGGTAAAGGCATAAGATGTGATAATTTGTATGAGCTAAGTGTCTTAACTATTATAGAAGATAATGATGTAAGCAGCTTATGGCACCAACGATTTGGGCATCTCGGATTTGCAATTTTGAAGGAGATGCAAAGAACAGGGATGGTTGCTCATTTGCCTGCATTTTTAGAGTTGCAGGAACCTTATGAAGCTTGTATGATGGGCAAGCAACAACGAAAGTCATTTCCAAGAGAGACCAGCAATTGATCTTAAGCTCCTCTAGAGTTCTTACATGCTAATCTCTGCAGTAAAATGTCTACACCTGCTTTAGGAGGATCTTTCTACTTTTTTCTATAAGTCGACGATTATAGTAGAAAGATGTGGGTTTATTTCATTTGAGAGAAGGCTTATGCTTTTGAAACATTTCAAACGTGGCATAAGTATGTGGAAAATGAATAATGAAGGAAGCTGAAGAAATTCAGAACAGATAGAGGAGGTGAATTCTTGTCAGTAGAATTCAATAATTACTATATGAGCGCAGGAACACTAAAGTAGTTGAAATGGCTCATTGTATGTTAAAGGCTCAAGACATGCATGATTAATTCTGGGCAGAAGCACTCAATATAGCATTCTACATCCTCAATCGAAGCTACACAAAAGCACTGAAGGGGATGACTCCTCAAGAAGCATATTCTGGTAAAAACCCTTCAATTTTGCATTTTAGAATTTTTGGTTGTTTCTGTTATGCACATATTCCTGATTCAACAAGATCAAAGTTGGATTCAAAAAGCAAGAATTCTAAAGCATACAGGTTGTGGGATCCTGAGGCAAGGAAGATTTTTGTCAACCAAGATGTGGTTTTTGATGAACGACCACACTTAGTAGAAGATAAACGTAAATCTACTATCTCATCAAATGGAGAAATATCTCACCTTGTGCCTATCAAAAGAGAGGTTAAAGTTGAGGAGGAAACATCTAGTGGAGAAATTTCCTCAATAAAAAGCCAATCAGTTGTAGCTTCACAGCATAAGCCACTACCGAAGTGGGCACAACAACTCTTTCATGATCACAATCCACATGTAGATGCACCAGAATCATCCTCGGATGGATTACAAAGATCAAAGAGAATAGAGGAGCAAAGAAGAGCAGACCACATTGTTAAGATGGCTCTAATGGCAGATATCATGGGCTCAATTAAGGAACCTACCACCATTGAAGAAGCCCTTGATGATCCAAGTTGGAGAGCAGCAATGCAGTTTGAGTATGATAGTATACTTAGAAATGATACATGGGATCTAGTCGACTTGCCGCCAAAGAAGAAGGTAATAGGTACTAAATGGATTTGGAAAGCTAAGTATATCGAAGGATTTGATGTTCAAGAAATGTTTTCACCAACAGCACGCATGCTAACTATTTGGAAAGGACTTGCAGTAGCTGCACAAAAGGCCTAGCCTATTTTCCTGATGGATGTCAAATCTGGATTTTTGAATGGTCACCCCTTTATCTCAACCACCAGGTTTTGAGGTGACCAATTCAGAAAATAAAGTTTGGATGTTGAAGAAAGCTTTGTATGGACTTAAGCAAGCTCCACCAGCTTGGTACCAATGGATAGATAATTTTTTAAAAAATATGGATTTTGAAAGAAGTTCTTCTAATTCTAACTTGTATATAACAAAAAGGGATAGCAAGCTATTTGTTGTCATTGTATATGTAGATGATTTTATCATTACAGGAGATCATCAAGAACTCGTCAATCACACTGGGATCAACTTGGGAACTGAGTTTGAAATGACAGACTTAGGTCTACTCCATTTTTGTCTGGGAATTGAAGTATGGCAACGGAAGGATGACATTTTCATCTCACAACAAAAATATTCCAAAGAAATTATCAAGTCATTTGGAATGATGGACTGCAAACCAACTAGCACACCTATGGAGGTAAATCATAAGCTATCTATAGATGATAACAGGCCTGATGTAGATGCTAAGAAGTATAGGAAGCTCATTGGAAGTCTTATTCTTCTGTGCAACACTAGACCAGACATTTGCTATGTTGTTGGAGTATTAAGCAAGTTTTCCAAAAAACCTAAGGAGAGTCACTGGAATGTTGGAATGCAAATTCTAAGGTGCATTGGAGGAACCTTGGATTCTGGTATTTTTTATACCATAGTTGATACACTTCAAGGATATTGTGATTCAGATTGGGCTAGAGATTGTGATTCTATAAAATGAGTTTCTAGATATTGTTTCGCACTTAGTTTAGGAATATTTTCTTGGGTAAGTAGGAAGCAACCAACTCTCGCACTCTCCTCCACTGAAGCAGAGTACAAAGCAGCTTGTTTTGCTCTTGTGAGGCAGTCTGGTTAAGGAGAATTCTTGCTGATCTAGGCTTTCCATCAAATATGGCGACTCTACTTAAGTGTGATAACCAAAGTTGTATTGCTATTGAAAAGAACCCAGTATTTCATGCTCGCACCAAGCACATAGAAGTAAAGTACCATTACATTCATGAGCTAATTGAAGATGAAATTGTGGAGCTAGAATATTGCCCAACAGAGGCAAATTGTGTTGACATATTCACTAAAGCACTTGGAAGAGAGCATCTCAATAGGCATCTTCAAGAGATGGGCATAGGACCGAGACCTACTTGATTTATCATCGGTAAACATTGAGGGGGGGTGTTGGTGCAATTCAAGCCATCACACTTGGCTACGACAAATTGGCTTGAAAACTCTACATAAGGGAAGACCCATAGGAACTTATGCTTAAAGTTTCTTACCATTTTACTCTTTTGTAAAAGTCTTAAATGACTTGGCATCTCATGTAATCATACCTACTTGATTGTATTCGTGGAAAAGTAGATGGCTTAGTGGAGAGAATATCTCCCTACTTTTAGTAGAGATATTCTAGGGAGCCTACATTTGAATTTCAAATTCAAATGATCATTCAACTCATATAAATGTGGAGAGAAAAAACTCACGGCTGTGTCACTCATTTTTTAGCTCACTTCCCGAGGCATTCTACTGTTGTAACTGTGTGTGTGTTAGTGCTACTCCATAGCCTACACCACCACACCTCAATTAGCTATGCTTGTCATGCTAATGAGCTTGTATAATCATATCAATCAATAGATATATACACATTCATTATATTTGGTTCTCTGTGTTTTCTACTTCAAGTCTGTCAACTTCCAAGGAGCATTTCTCAGTGCTCACTAAACCAAATCAAGAGTTTAATAGCTCATTGGAATCAGCTCAAGTTATTCTACAAGCATACAAAATTTCAGAGGATTTCATTCAGCCATTTTTGAGAAATCGACTTCGAAGTCATCTCTGGTCTATCTCTGCAACTCTCCTAAAAAGTCGAGGGTAATCATAATTTTGCTAAATCAATTTCTCTGGATGTGGTTTATCATTTCTTCTCATTCCACTTGCAAATGGTAGCTTATTAAGGTAATTTAATACTCCCAAAAGGAATTGTTTCAATTGCAAGTGTGTTGGTCACACTGAGCATAACACTGAGCAGGTATCATTACAGAAATAGCAAGTTTTCTAGAATTTGTGAAGTGCAAGTTGTCTGTTTTGATTTGGTCATTACTCAAATCATTTGCAAAGCACATATATGCTTTCTTGGTATCATTTGAAAGCTCAAGGTGTGTACTAAGCATTTCTGGAATCAAAGGAGGGCTGGTGTGACGCAGGTATAGCAGCACCAACTCATTTCTTGAGTGCATCCAACCATCACTCCCAACAGTGGTATCAGAGCAAAACAAGGTAAACATGGGAGATGGATTTCCTTCATTCATTGACAAATTGGACAGGAACAATTACCAAGCTTGGTCATTGAGAATGAAGACCTATCTACAAGGAAGGAGCTTATTTGGATACATATCAGGAGATGAGGAATTGCCCTCATTCAAGACTAGAGGACTACCCACAAAGAATGAACATGAAAGACTCAACCAATGGTGTGCAAAAGATTCTTTGGCAAGGTCTTATCTCTTAAACTCAATATCTGATTTTCTTTCACCTCATGTAAGGAATTGTAAGACTTCCCAAGAGACTTGGGAAACCTTGTCAAACTACTTTTCTTCCAACACAAGGGCTAGGAAGAATCAACTGTGGATTGAATTCACAACCCTTAGGAAGCAGCCCAAGCAATCAGTCTCAGAGTATGTGACAAAGATCAAAGATGTGGCAGACCAATTAGCAAGCATTGGAGAGGAGATTGAAGAGGAGCAAATAGTTAGGCAAGTAACAAATGGACTCAAGGCAGATGATAAGTGGGAAAGTTTCACCACTGCAATGGACCTCTATATGGACATGCATACCCCAGATCTCACAACACTCATGGGCCAACTATTTACACATGAAGCAAAGTTTACAAAGGCAGGAGATCAATCAAAAGGTAATAACCCCTCTGCTCTCTATACTGATAAGAAAGTTAAAGATAAAGGTAAAGGGAAGAAACAGGATGAAGAAGGCTCTACCTGCCAAGATAATTATGCAGGGAGAGGTAGATCATCTAGAGGAAGAGGCAGAGGAGGTAAGTCAGGTAGGGGGAGACCCTACAACTCATCACCATGCAACATTTGTGGATTGTCCAATCATACCACAGATGAATGCTACAAGAACTACAGGAATCAGAGAGGAAGAGGCTACTCAAGAGGTGGATACTCTCAAGGGAGAGGCAGATTCAACCAACATCAAAGCTACAATGGATACAACAATCAATACAACAACAACTACAATCACAACCACAATGGTAACTACCAAGGTGGATTCAGAAACAGAAGAGACTACAACAACTACACAGAGGAGCAAGATGACTCCCTATTGATCATGAATATGACCTCCAAGGCAGGTACAAATGATGATCATTTATTTTATATTGACTCAGGATGTTCTAACCATGTAGCTGGCAATGTGGCACTACTTTCTGATTTGGAAGAGCCCAAGGGCAAACATCAGGTACAAACAGGTGATGACACTAAACATTCTGTTGTTAAGATTGGAAATGTGAAGACATGTGATGGAAACCAGAACCTATTGAGTAGGGTACTCTATGTACCAACCATCACCAAGAATCTAATGAGTGTTGGTCAGATTGTGGAGAAAGGTTTGCAGGTCAGATTCACACAACATGGAGCATATGTGGAGGACCCAAGACATGGATTCAGAAGGATAGACAAAGGGGAGAAATCAGGTAGATTGTTTACTTTTGAGCTAGAAGACACCAAGAACATTGCTTTGTATAATTACAAGGATCAGACACTTTCAGAGTTAGAAATATGGCACAAGAGATTAGGGCACATAGGTGAAAGAACCCTAAAGCAAATGTGCAGGGATCAATGTGTGCTTGGGATACCTAATGTGTCCAAGCAACACATGATTTACAAGTGTGGATCATGTCAATTTGGTAAGTCTCACAGGTTACCCTATTCAAGGAAAGGTTTCATGCATGAAGACTACCTAGACTTGGTACACACAGATGTTTGGGGACCTAGCAAGGATCCTTCTATTTCAGGTTCAAGGTATTATGTGTCCTTCATTGATGACTATAGCAGATGGACCATTTTATACTTTATGAAGCATAAAGATGAAGTGTTTAATTGTTTCAAGAGATATCTTGCACTTGTTGAAAATCAAACAGGAAGAAGCTTGAAGAGGCTAAGGTCAGATGGTGGAGGAGAGTACTTCTCCAATGAGTTTGAAGATTTCTTGCAGGAAAGAGGCATCAAAAGGGAGATTACTACAAGGTACTCACCTGAACAAAATGGGGTAGCTGAAAGAAGGAATAGACTCATAGTAGAAACAGCTAGGTCTATGCTTAATGAAAAAAAGTTACCAAATTATCTTTGGGCAGAGAGTGTATCCACTGCCACCTATCTCATAAACAGGTTGCCATCCAAATCACTTGATGGCATGACACCATATGAAGCTTGGCATGGTAAGAGACCCTCTCTGGTTCATTGCAAAATCTTTGGTTGTGTAGCATATGTGCATATTCCCTCACAGGTAAGGGGAAAGCTAGACCCCAAGGCTGAAAAATGTATATTCATTGGTTATGATTTGAACCAAAAGGGATACAGATTCTACAACCCAACAAACAAAGGTTTCAAGGTAAGCAGAGATGTCATCTTTGATGAGAATGACTCATGGTATGAGAATGAATGCAGGAAGATTAGTCTACCCTATGACATGGAAGAGGATTTCCCAAAGCTCACCAAGGAGGAATCAATTCAGAAAGAAGATTCAAGCTCAGATGATGATGATACAATAAATCTTGAGGAGTTCAAGGCTTGGAAATCCAAAGGGAAGATGAAGATGAAGCAACTAGAAGATAAACCAGAATCCTCAACTCAAGCAATGAGGAGATCTCAGAGAGAAAAGAAGAAGCCTATCAGATTTGGGTATGACACATCACTTGTAACTAAACATTCTGGATATCTTGCAAAGGACTTGTTGAATGAAGAACCAGGTACCTATGAAGAAGCAATTACCAAACCAGAATGGAAAGAAGCCATGGATGAAGAGATGGAAGCTCTCAAGGAAAGTGATACTTGGGACTTGGTACCCAAGAAAGACTCTATGAAGGTAATAGGATCCAGATGGATCTACAAACTAAAGAAGAATTCAGATGGAACAATAAACATGTACAAAGCTAGGTTGGTAGCCAAGGGTTTTGCACAAACTCAAGGCATTGATTATGAGGAGACATTTTCTCCTGTGGCCAAGATGCCAACTATCAGAATATTGGTGAGTGTAGCTGCATCCAAGAATTGGAATATGTACCAATTAGATGGCAAGAATGCTTTCTTGAATGGATGGATATCTGAAGAAGTCTACATGTCACAACCACCTGGCTATGAAGATCCAAAAAAGGTACATTATGTTTGTAAATTGAAGAAGGCTCTGTATGGTTTGAAGCAGGCACCTAGAGCATGGAATTACAGGTTGACAACCTACCTCCATGACCAAGGATTTGTGATGAGTAAAGCAGACACTTCTCTATTCATAAAGAGAAGTAGTACAGAGGTAATCTACTTGTGTGTTTATGTTGATGACATCATCATTACAGGCAATGATGTCAATGGGATTAGGCACATCAAAGGACAGATGATGAAAGAATTCAAGATTAGTGATCTTGGATTATTGAAGTATTTCTTAGGTCTTGAGTTAGTCTACACCAACTCAGGTATATATATCACTCAAAAGAAGTATGTGCAGGATATGGTCAAGAAGTTTGGCTTGCAGGATGCTAAAGTATCTACTACTCCAATGGAGGTCAACCTAAAGCTAAGTGCTCATGAAGGAGAAGAAGTCCAAGACATCACAGGATACCAAAGTATGGTAGGTAGTTTGAACTATGCTACATTGACAAGAATTGACATAGCATATGGAGTTAGTGTGCTTAGTTAATTCATGCACAAACCAAGAGTACCTCACCTAGAGGTAGCAAAGAAGATCTTGAAGTATCTGAAGGGAACTCAAAGTCATGGTTTGTACTTTCCTTATACATCAGATATTGACATTAAAGTTTACTCAGATGCAGATTGGGCAGGATGCAAGGATGATAGGAGGAGCACATCAGGTTACATTTGTTTTGCAGGAGATAAGCCTATCTCTTGGTCAGCTAAGAAGCAACCTACAGTGGCATTGTCATCCACTGAAGCAGAGTATAGAGGGCTTGCCAATGCCACTCAAGAAGCTATCTGGTTAAAGCTTCTATATACAGAGGTAGGTCTATACACTAGACCCCCAATTATCTTTGGAGATAACACTAGCTCTCTTCACCTTGCAGCTAATCCAATATATCATGCCAGAACCAAACACATAGAGGTTCATTACCACTATGTGAGAGAAAAATTGCTTAGTAAAGACATTCAATTGACATATGTGTCTACTAATATGCAATGTGCAGATTTACTCACTAAAGCATTGGATGGAAACAAGCTATGCAGATTCAAATCCATGATTGGATTACAGGATGTGATTGAAGACTAAAGATAAAGAAGATGAAGACTTAAGCCAAAGTGTTTGGCTTGAGGGGGAGCTGTTGGTGCAATTCAAGCCATCACACTTGGCTAGGACAAATTGGCTTGAAAACTCTACATAAGGGAAGACCCATAGGAACTTATGCTTAAAGTTTCTTACCATTTTACTCTTTTGTAAAAGTCTTAAATGACTTGGCATCTCATGTAATCATACCTACTTGATTGTATTCGTGGAAAAGTAGATGGATTAGTGGAGAGAATATCTCCCTACTTTTAGTAGAGATATTCTAGGGAGCCTACATTTGAATTTCAAATTCAAATGATCATTCAACTCATATAAATGTGGAGAGAAAAAACTCGCGGGTGTGTCACTCACTTTTTAGCTCACTTCCCGAGGCATTCTACTTTTGTAACTGTGTGTGTGTTAGTGCTACTCCATAGCCTACACCACCACACCTCAATTAGCTATGCTTGTCATGCTAATGAGCTTGTATAATCATATCAATCAATAGATATATACACATTCATTATATCTGGTTCTCTGTGTTTTCTACTTCAAGTCTGTCAACTTCCAAGGAGCATTTCTCAGTGCTCACTGAACCAAATCAAGAGTTTAATAGCTCATTGGAATCAGCTCAAGTTCTTCTACAAGCAAACAAAATTTCAGAGGATTTCATTCAGCCATTTTCGAGAAATCGACTTCGAAGTCATCTCTGGTCTATCTCTGCAACTCTCCTAAAAAGTCGGGGGTAATCATAATTTTGCTAAATCAATTTCTCTGGATGTGGTTTATCATTTCTTCTCATTCCACTTGCAAATGGTAGCTTATTAAGGTACTTTAATACTCCCAAAAGGAATTGTTTCAATTACAAGTGTGCTGGTCACACTGAGCATAACACTGAGCACGTATCATTACAAAAATAGCAAGTTTTCTAGAATTTGTGAAGTGCAAGTTGTCTGTTTTGATTTGGTCATTACTCAAATCATTTGCAAAGCACATATATGCTTTCTTGGTATCATTTGAAAGCTTAAGGTGTGTACTAAGCATTTCTGGAATCAAAGGAGGGCTGGTGTGAAGCAGGTATAGCAGCACCAACTCATTTCTTGAGTGCATCCAACCATCACTCCCAACAAGGGGGGTGTTAGTATATGATCAATGTTTACCCCTCATGATTGGATGCAGATTTTGTAAGGCCCCCATTATGAGGAGAAGCCAAGCATGCATTACCCAATTGATGGGAATCCCAACTTGCATGTTGGATGAAGGTCATATTGTACCATGTAAGGTATTGTAAGAAAAGGGAGTTACCAGGGTCCCCAATTGTTGCGTCTCGGGCAATGGTGAGCAGTCCTGGCTGGGAGTCCAAGGGGGCCAGCAGGCCCCCGATGTGACCATAAAGGGAATATTCCATGAAATATTCCCTTTTCGGGTTAGAAATCATTTATATTTGTTAGGTTGGTTCAACCAACCTAAGCCATGTATGGCAATTACATGGGCAGTGGCCGCCCATGCTCTACTGCCCATGTATAGCGATGCATGGAAGGCCGCCCATGATCCTATATATACATGACTTCTGCACTTCGTGAGATATCAAATTGAGCCAGCATACCTCTACCTTGTATCTCTCTGTCTAGAGTTGTCTCAATCACCATTTAAGCTCTACCTTGAGAGCGCACGGGTGGACAATGCCATCATCTTTGTACTTGCTATTAATAGAAAATTGTTGAGATTCTCCTATATCTGTTATCTTCTTTGCTACTACTCCTATGTTATATTGTGTAACTATTGTCTTATAAGAAAATCCACCTTCCTATGACCTAGAGGAAGACTTTGCAACATTGTCAAAGAGGAATGAGCATACACATGAAGAATCAGGTGATTCTAATGATGACCAGAAGATGCCAAGGAGGGAAATAAATTCTTGGAAGTCCAAAGGTAAAGCCAAAGTGCACGAGATGAAAGACATGGTAGAATCATCTCAACAAACTATAAGTTCTCCTGGTGAGAAAAGGAAGCAAGAAAGGTATGGCTATGATACTTCTTTAATCATTAAGCATTCAATTTACATAGCACAAGACTCAACTTTGAAGATCCATCTACATATGAATAAGCCAAGAAGAAGCAACAATGGAGAAAGACCATGGAAGAAGAAATAGAAGCCCTACAAGAAAATCAATCTTGGGAATTGGTACCCAAGAAATCATCTATGAAGTTCATTGGCTCAAGGTGGATTTACAAGGTAAAGAAGAATTCTAATGGCTCAATTAATAGCTAAAAATCAAGGCTTGTAGCGAAAGGGTTTGCAAAAACCCAAGGTATTGAATATGAAGAGACATTCTTAGTTGTGGCAAAAATGCCCACAATTAGAGTACTCATGAGTGTTGCATTTTCCAAGAATCGGAAGATATATCAAATGGATGTAAAAAATTAATTTCTAAATGGTTGGATTTCAAAGGAGTTACACATGGCTCAACCTCCTAGTTTTGAAGACCAATCATATCCCGAATATGTATCCCGAATATGTATGCAAGTTAAGAAAAGCCTTGTATGGCTTTAAGCAAGCTCCTAGAGCTTGGAATCATAGACTTCTAACTTACTTGCAAGATAAAGGTTTCATTGTAAGAAAGGAAGATCCATAACTCTTCATGAAGAAGAATCACTCAAAGGTCAAAAAGGTTTGTGTATATGTGCATGATACAATCATTACAAGAAGTGATGTAGATGGAATCAGGAAGACCAATGCTCAAATAAAGGAGGAGTTCAAGATCAATGATCTTGGACTGCACACTTACACTCTAGGTTTGGAAGTAGTATATATAATGTACTCACCAAGTTCAAGATGGAAATTACAAAGATTGCAGGTACACCCATGGAGGTAAACCTCAAATTAAGTGCTTATGAAGGACAACTCATTGAAGATGTAAGTAGCTATCAAAGCTTAGTTGGAAGCTTGAATTATGCTACTCCAACTAGAGTAGATATATGCTATGAAGTTAGTATGTTGAGTCAATACATGCACACTCCAAGGAAGCCTCACATGGAAGTAGCCAAGAGAGTTCTAAGATACTTGAAGGGTACAATCAAGGAAGGATTGTACTATCCATATACATCTGATATAGATGTTAAACTCTTTTCTAATGGAGATTGGACAAGCTTTAGATATGATAGGAGAAGCACATCAGGTTATCTTACTTTTGTAGGTACAAAGTTAATTTCATGATCTTCCAAGAAGCAACCTATAGTTGCTCTTTCATCAATAGAAGCTAAGTATGGACTACTTGCAAATGCCACACAAGAAGCTATGTGGATTAGAACCCATACTCAGATTTAGGGTTGAACAATTCAACACCATATACATTTGGAGACAACACTAGTTCACTACATCTTGTTGCTGACCCTATCTATGATCCCAACACTAAACATATGGAGGCCTCAAGATTCTAGGTTATTCTCTAGGCCTAGGCAAGGGAAACACATCCATGACTCTTTGAAGTGTCATATTTCTATGTTTCTCCTTATTTGTTTTTTTTTGCATGTAATCATGATCTCTGTCTTCCTAAGGGGTTTGCAAAGCTCACTTCAAGCCTCTCTCTATCTCTTTCTCTTTGGGTTTCATGAGCATGAATGCTCTTTCTCTTTGAAGGCCATGGCAAACATTAGGTCTTGGTGGAGGGGAAATCAATTTGCCCTTGCAAGTGTATGCATGCCTCCCATGCTCTGTTACCAAGAACATTCTACCTAGTGTGTTATCCAGATAGACAACTTTGCCTAGTATCTCAAGATCTTTGAACTCGTAGATAGCAAATTTACCTATTTTTCTAAGTTGATTTGGCCTGAATCATCAAAAAGTTTCCTCCATTTCTCTATTCAAGAATAGTTCCATGCTTTTGCTATCTTGGGGAATCCACTCTAGGGTATTCACTTTGGTCAAGATAGATTTGCCTACAGGAGTCTTGGGTTCACATCCTAGGTCTCCTTGCTCTAGGTCTCCTATCGCATTCTCAGGAATGATATTTCCAAATGTGTCTATCCTATCAGCTAAGCTTGTGACCATGTACATGGTTCCTTCTTTATGAATGTATGAGCCTTCTTCAAAGTTGAACACAAGGTGTTCAAGCCCTTGAGGCTGATCTGGATTCCTAAGTTGGGAAACAACCCTTCTCAAACCATTGTCATAGATGCAAGCATCTGATTAGTTGGTCCTAATTAATATATTCGAATTGAGTCTTATATGGTCGTTCTTGGTTTTCTAGGCATGCAACACCAAAACCACCACTTGGCTTCTCCACACTATACAAGATCTCTAAGTCACTAGTTTTTGAACTTAGTAGTTAGGGATAGTCACTGTGTTGTTGGTCCCATGACCTAGCTATGTGATTGACACTAGCATTAGAGGGCTTGATGCTTTTTCTATCTTGGCCTAGATGTTTGCCGAATCTAAGGTTCATAAGCTTTGTGGACAAGTCATAATTTTCCAAGGTATAAGCATGTTGCAATGTTCTTTTAAATCAGTTACTTGTTCTTTTATAGATTTCTCGTGTAATCGTTTTTTTTTTTAATATCATCTTTAGGAATGTTTGCGTTTAATCGCACTTTGAGATGTGATCTATCCACTTTAGTCCTTTTTCTTTAGGGTTTGTCCTAACAATATCCTAACTTACACTTGAACTTGTTGAAAATCAAGTCTCAATCATGCAGCCACGATTTTTGCAAGTAGACCAATCAAAAAGGAGGACCCAAAGTCGTGGAATAAAGTAAGAAGCTCCAGCAAACTCAATCAAATTCAAATCTCATCAAATCGGCCACCAAAAAGTACTCCTAAATTGATCGGTGGGTGGTTAGCTAGATTCTAGGAAAAGTAAAACTCTATATAAGCATCATCCCCCCCTTGTCTCTTGAGTTCTATGCATTCCACGAGTTTCCCACTTAGTGTAGTGAATTCATAAACTTCAGCAAGCAGCCCCATTGCTTGCTTACCTCATTTTCTCATTATTTTGCTCCTCTCTATCTAAAGGTGCAGTTAGGCTTTTCCAAATCTGCTTATACTAGATTGCAGAGCATTGTTTGTTTTCTCTTATTGTACTCATTTTTATCAATTTCAAGATTCATTTGGTCTCTCATATAGTGCCCTGAACTTTTCCAAAGTTTCAAGTTATTTGGCTGAGTGAGTTGTGAGAAATTGCCAACTTTGTGAAGGTATATCTCTGCACATAGGCAGAGTGTTGCAAACACATAGCCTATTTTGCAGAGGGTGGTTCTTCGAGCTAGAATATTCATTTTGGATTATTTAAAGCTTGTTGGGTAGCTCTTCTAGTCTACGGTAAGTCTACAAAATTTAATTTTAAGTTGTTTTGCTGGTGCAGAGAAAAGATCAGAACAGTGAGCATATATCACTACTTGTGGACCTAGTGGAGGGCAGCCATCTTCCATTTTTGCATTGGGGTGTTAGAATCTTCCCCCATTAGTGGTATCAGATCCATTTTGGAGGCTTGGAGACATCAGTGGGCATCATATTGAAGACTTGAAGGAATCAAGACAACTCGTGGAAGCACAAGGAGGACTTATCAAAACAAGAAGGCATCGAAAGGCGGCTACGTCGATCCAGATCACAACTAGTCAAACGTTTGCAAGGGAAAAGTTATCAAAAGGTAATAGCCATACCTTTTGAAGCACTTAACCACTCAAGGAGAAGTTAGACTAGCATCTTAGAGCTGAGTATGGTTGAGTATAATGCACAAATAGAGAAGTTAGAGAAATGCAATTATCAACCATGGAAATTTAGAGTTAGCAACTACCTTATGGGCAAAGGATTGTGGGGATTAGTGAGCGCTACGGAGCCAATGCCTCATGTACATGATCCACTACTTTGAGCCTCAATTGGTTAGTCTACATAGCCATAGTCAACCACACCATTTTGGAACAAAGGCATGAGTATATGAGACACATCTTATGAGCTAATTGTTGGTTGTTTCTTGCATTCAAGTAGAGAAAAAACTAAATTCTCAGCGAATACCACATCTCGACTCACAATAATTGTATTCTTTAAAGAATGGTATAACAAATATCCCTATTCATCAAGTTTATGGCAATGCTGTGATGGCACAAGCGCATATGCCAAACAACTAAACACATGTATATGAGTAACCATAGCCTTATGTTCATTCAAAGCCTCATAAGGAGTGATGACTGTCAATGCTTTTCTAGGGTAGCAATTGAACACATAGTTTGCACACATGACCGTTTCCACCCAAAACGTATCAGGAAGGTACTTTGCTTTAACCATACATTATGCCATTTCAAGAATTGTTCTATGTTTACGTTTGCCAACACTATTTTTCTGAGGTGTATATAGCATCGTACATTGGTATGAAATACCTCTTTCACGAAGAAAAGCATTAAACTCATGTGACATGTATTCACCACCATGATAGATAGATAGATAGATAGATAGATAGATAGATAGATAGATAGATAGATAGATAGATAGATAGATAGATAGATAGATAGATAGATAGATAGATAGATAGATAGATAGATAGATAGACAGACAGACAGATAGATAGATAGATATATAGATAGATAGATAGATAGATAGATAGATAGATAGATAGATAGATAGATAGATAGATAGATAGATAGATAGATAGATATAACAATACATGCCCAAAAATCTTGAGCCATGTTAGCTTTATCATTCTTTGCATTTACGAATTCTTAGCAATAGGCATGCTATATTCCTTCTTCTTTTCATTGTGATTAGCAAGCTTTGTACACCCACCAATAGTATGACTAGCCTTGTTGCAATATTTGCATTGCTTCGTCTTTTGCAAATAAGCATCATTAGATGAACGAGTGGAAGAGAAAGGTTGAGGCTTTGGTTCTGATGAGCCCAAAGCTGAACCATACTTGCTTTTCCCCTTTTGTGAGATAGCAAGTGCTTGTGTTCCCTGAATCCAACCACTCCTTTTCACTCTAGATTGCTCTTCTTGCAAAAGAAGAGAAACAACCTCATCAAATGCATACATATTGGGATTCCCTTTTGCAACCAAACCGAGTGTAGTGGCAAGGCTTTGAAAAAACTATGGAAATTCTTTCAATAATATAAAGATAAGTGATGCATCCAAAATAATCTCATATATGTTTGCCAATCGCTCTTTCAAATCCTTGATGCATGTCACATACACATCCGAACACTCATTTTCAGCCATACATACATCCTCAAGTTCCTTCCTCAAGTATGCAACACGTGCTCCATTATGCATGACATACAAAGAAGCAAGAGTGTAGCTCAGTGATGAGTAGCACCTCCTTTAATGTCAATCCGGGAAGACGTGAGGATGGTATGATGACCTTGAGCAAGTGAAGGCACAAGTGCGTGAGTGAGAAGCACACTAACATGCACACACATACACGCACGTGCACACACGGTAATACAAAGAGTGAGAAGCAATGGAGTTCTTAGATTACTTTCAAAAAGCTCTTACAAGTTCAAATCAATTACAAGCTAACCCCAAAAATGAGCTCTCTAGCTCTTTTTATAGTTTTTGACTAGGTTTTGGCCTTGTCCAGACCTAGTGTCCGGCCTAGTTAAAAATTAGGTTCTCTACCCTATTTGGAGGTTCAAACGGAGTCTAAAAAATGTGAAAACTGATAGGTAGGTACTTCTCAAGCTCCTCAAGCTCAAGGACTCCTTGGCTTGCACAAAATGGAGCTACAAAAATGTGAAATGGTATTTACAATGGTTTTTAGTGATCAAAATCACTATTTTTGTAGGGATTTCTTCTAACATTTTGACATACATTTCCTGGAGCTCCCTACTTGCTCCTTCTTCTTGTGTGCCCAACTCCTTGATGCCTGAAAAATTGAAATGGCCTACTTGCCAGATCTTCTTTGACTACTGTGCCTGCCTGTGCTTTCTCTTCGTTCCGACTCCCTTCGTAGGCTTCCTTGTCTTGCAACTCCTTCAGTTCCTTGACTACTACCAACACCCCACCCCTCTTTCGCGTCTGTCGTCTCTGACAGACCCTTGTCTAGCTGTGCGTTGGACATAATATTGAACAACATCAGCAGCGAGGTGGTGTTCTTCTTATCTGAGCCCCCGTGCTAGATCTGTTAACAATGCATCCCAATTCACTGGTCTTGGTACGTCCGGATGTGGCACCCGTAGTTGTTCGGAATGGAAGGTTCTCTCCACAGCAAATAAGTGGAGGAGATGTGAGGGCCTGGGTACAAATATTTCTGAGTGATATTCCCAAAATCCTGTTACAAACATCTCCTCGAATGTTTGTTTAAAGCAAGCTAGGAGGTACTTTATTCTGGCGTGCCAAGCATATATTACCTCTATTCATGGGGTGGTGCTCATGTCGTATACCAGATCTTGGTTTCCTATAAGAAATCCGACACCTGAGAAGTGGGGGTCTTTAATATTCTTGAATGTCCTGAATGTGATTAGCATTAGTTCAAAGATTTTCATGCACATTTGGGCCATCACATCGGGGGTATTCCATAGTCGAGTGCTCCAGTGACGGATGGTAGAAATCATATAATTCACAAAGGGAGGGCCTTGTGGAGGTGCTAGATAAACATAGTTTAACCACTTTGTGCAACCTTTGATGTTCTTGACAGCAATTGTAAACTTTGGCCAGGTGCGCCTGCGGAAGACTGGAACATAACAAGGATTGTATTTAATAAAAAGTGGCATGTTAGTCCAAGTACGAACCATCTCTGGGTAGGTCTCAAGAAGACGGATCCTCCAGGTGGGTTGATGAATGGATCCTTTCTTAGCACTTTCTGGGATATCATCTGGCCCAAATTGTGTGGCGAAAGTTGGAGGTTTGCCACATCTGCGTTGAATCTCTGCGTTGTAATCTGCAAGGAGTACACAATATGGCACATATTGATCATCGTTGGTGCCGATCCATCTATGATGAGACATGTTTGCGGAAATATTCTAACTTTATGATGGTGTCTTCTAACTTTGCCATTGATTGGATTTGAATTGCCACTCGATCTTCATGGGTTGTTGCTGTTTTCTCTAGTGTCTGGAGCCATTCAGGTAGTTCAACTTCTAAGGTGTCCATTCCTTCTGAGGTCTGTGCACCACCTGGCATCGGCATAGGAATGTATGGTTCCTCATACGTTTCGTCCACCTCAATGGGTACTAATTCCTCAGGCTCTGGTTCTACAATTGGAGAAGGCTGCCTTTCATATTCCCGTAACTTTTTCTGCAGCTCCGCCACCTGCTCTGTCAATGCCTTTACTTCCTCTGAAGTCGAGGTCGTTTCTATGACTTTGGGTTGTGCCTCCTATTCCCTGAGCTGGCTACGTAGTTCATCCCGTTCCCTTTCCAAATCATCATGTGCTTCTAATAAATCCACATAGCTTTCCAAGATTGTTTTCATTGTTTCTGAGGGAACTACTTTGAATTGTTTTGGGTCGATTTCATGGGGAGAGCTTTCCATGGCCACTTCCACGTTTTCTTCGTTTTGTTTCTGCAGATGTTTGTTTTCTTCAAGGGCTGTAGCCATGTGTTTTTGGAGCAGAGTTAAATTTCGCCGGACTCTCAGATTATCTGTTTGGTAAACCTCCAGTAAGGCTTCGAGTTGTTTGACACTTGACTCTTGTGATGGTTGGGGTGTCTCTAGGAGGGTTTTATGAGCTTGTTCGAGAGTGGTGTAGCATTGATTGAGGTCTGCATTTTCTTCTTCTATACTTGTAAGCCGTCTTTGTAGTTGTTGATGATTCGTCGTCAGCTGATGATGACGATCTTCGAGAGCCTGGTACTCACTCTGAAGTTGATACACACATTGATGTAATGCTATGAATATACTATTTACATTAAACGATGCAAGGAAAGATGAAGATGCAGGGGGGATGGGGAAGAGGAAGGGAGTTGTGAATGTTGTGGAGTCAAGTGGTGAGGTAGGTGGAGGGGGTATGGGAGATTGAGGTTCTGTGGGGGGTGGGAGTGGTGTTGTGGCTGGTGATGTCTCCATTGTGTCTAATGTGTGTGTGACTGTAAAGATGGGAACAGTGGGTGGGGTGGATGTGATATTTGTGAAGAGTGTTGTGTAGGTGGGCATGGTAACTCCTCCGACTTGGATGCTGGGAGAGAGAGGAATTCCCATGACGACTGTGGTAATGGCAGAAATAGGTGTGGTAGTGCCAGGTGCTGAGGTGACATGTGTATTGAGAGGTGAGGTAGGTGGTGAGAGTGGTTCCTCTTGGTGTTCTTCTATTTGTGTGTTCCCTCCTGGTTCTAATACATTAATGTGTATTTGTTTGCCAGATCGCATGAAACGGGTAGGCACTCGCTTCTCAGATCGATGAATATAAGTCATGGCTGCATGAACAGCCTCATCTAAGCCCACTGCGTCAGCGTGCAGGTTCATTGATTCGATGAACATATCATCCACACCTTCCTCGGCTAACATTTGGCTCATGATCATCTTTCCTGTTTCGAGCGACAGTTGGTGTTGCTCCTGGACCCGCTTCATGGTTTCGTATAATCTTTTTATTTGGGCTGAGTATGTCGGGGCACTTGCTAGTTCGGAAAGTTCTTCATATTCTTGATCATACTCTTCGTGTGTCTCTTGTTCTTCTGTCTCTTCTTCATCGTCTTCTACTTCTACTACTCCCGGTTGGGTCGGGGCTGAAGTGGAAGTCGTGGGTTGTTGTCCTTGGGTCTGCTCTAGTTCTGTCTCCAAGTTAGATTCATTGATCAATCGGGCGATTTCTTCATCTGTTAGATCAGCAAGGGTGTAGCCTTGAGGGAACTCCAAGTCTGAAGGAATAGGAGGGAACACCAGGTTGGGTCCCTCTGCACTTGGTCTGGGTAGGCGAATGGTGAATGGTCGGACACGCCTCGTTTGTGGAGGAGTCACCTCGGGTGTGGTAGTGGCTTCCGTTGGTTGAGCGCATGGTAATTGAACTCCCCCCCTCATCTTTTTCGAGGGAGGGCCCGCCGTTGATAGTCGTCTTTGGAACTCTTGGGCCCTGGACCATACTAGTGCTCTTTGAATGGGCATGTCATACGCTAAGCACTTGTAAATTATTCTTGTGAGATCACAACATCCATGAAGTACATTTTTCTGTTTCTTATTCCATCGTTGATGGGCTAGGTGTATTTGATCGATGATCCAGTGCGGTATGTTGATGGTGAGGTTCTCTGTCTCTGCCAAGTACAAGCTGAACCATATCTTTTTTGGTGGCATAGTGAATCGTTCTTGGGCGGGAAAAGCAAAATGTTGCATGATAGTTCGTAAGTGTAGAGCAATGGTAGGTGTCATTGCGACCACGTCCTTCAATTTGTTGAGATCCTTATGCTTCATCCTGCCTGGAACCATTAGTTCTTTCTCAGTGGGAATATGCATTCCTTGCATGTTCAATGCTGCTCGTACCAAATTGAGGTCAGTTTGAATCTCTTGAGTTCGTGGCCTGGCAATAGTGAGGGTAGCACAAAAGTACTATCGCCTCCCTTGGCCCTGCTAGGAGTGATGGTACTGATGAAATAAGAGCAGCGAAGGAAATCTGGCTTAGGCAAATGTGCTCTGAAGTAGCTGTCCAATGCCGCTTTGGTCCAAACCGATCGCATTACTTCTGCATTCTGATAGTTTTCAAATTCGCGAGTGAAGAAATGGTAACGCCCCCATTTGCCATTGAATTCAATTTCTGCTTCCCAGAAGTAGGTGCCATCACCCAATGGCCCTGCGACATCACTAAACCAATGAGCATGTTTCCCCACTTGAGAAGTGTGTCCCTGAGGAGGGTCTTGAATAGGGAGAACATGCACCGCTTGAAGTTCTTGAGGCCTTTCAGTGAGTCGTGGTTCTAGGAGGAGGGTTTCAATGTCCACGATCTGTGCGCTAGACCCTGCCTGGGAACTGGTGCCTCCTGCTTCTGCCATTGTTATTGCTGGTTTGCTGGTTCTGTGAGAATATAGATCATGCATTAATATTGTAATGGGCAAGATAGAACACTTTTTGTCCTCGTTACAACATTATCATGGGGTAAGTAATGGGTTAGTGGTTCAATGAGTGCTCGATGACTGTGTGTGTAGTTAATGAATTGGACAGTCCTAGGAGCTAGATGGAAAGATGCAGTGTATGAGTGATGTAGTTAGCAAGTGGAGATGAATTTACAAATGGGGGGGTTTATTACAAGTCTTAGGTTGCCAAACACAATGGATGGCTTTTGGTTTTGGTTTTGTGGAGAATCTGGAGGGTTTTATGAGTAATTCTGCTTGGGGATGATGCGTTTTTGGGACCCATTTACAAGTGAGTCTGTGCATGCTTCTAGGCGACTCTGTGTTCCTGCATATAAAACAAGAGTGGGTAACGGCTCCTTGAGTGAGTGAACCCTGTCGTGTATGATGTGATTCGTGTGGGACTAGTTGAGCCCGCAAGCAAGCCTTAGGCACCCAAACTTGTCTTGATTGTGGGCCAGCCTTCATCGACTTCTTGGGTACCCAGATAGTCTTCACTTTCTCAAAAGAAGTTTTGGAAGTCCTCTTATTAGTATCATGTCATTGATTACTAATAGGCAGTTGAGATGATTGTTGTCGCTTGACTGTAATAGGTTGCTCGCCTTTTCGCACCCACAATTGTTTCAATGGCTGAGTCATTCTGCTTCGCATGTTCTTCTGGCCTCCTGCATAGGTAGTATTCAATGATTGATCTGCCTTTGGTTGCTGCCTCCCTCTGGCCTTTGGAAAAGAAGGGAGTTCCGTTGAGTCCTTGACTTCTTTATTGAGATCACCATTCCGCTGCACTTGAGTCAATTAATGCTCGCACAGTTTTTGCACTAACTCCTTGTCCTATTTCTAAAGTCACAAAAGGATGTCGATCTATTATCCTTTGGGAACTTATTCCTGAGACCTCACACATTGCCACATGATATCCTGGATCCGCATATGCATCTGGCCTAGGTTTCTCTCTGCCTTGTCTTCTTAATTTCATTCTCCGTATGCGCTCTAAAGCTTCTGCTTGAGCTTCTTCTCGAATTCGCTTTTCTTCTTCTTTGCGTTTCTTAGCGGTGTTGAGTCGACTGCGCATTTCTTCTGTGAGCGGTTCCTGATACAACTTGACTCTACACCCGCTGATGTAGCTCGGAAGAATATCACCTTCTAAGGTGGCTAGTTGTACTGCTCCACTCGTTGAGATTCTATTTATGATCATAGGTCCATAGCCACGTTTCTCTAATTTTCTTGCATGTTGCTTCAAAGTGTAGACTAAAACTAGGTCTCCGGCCTTTAATCCTTTATCCTTAACATGGGCATCAAAGTACACCTTCTGTCGTTTCTTACCTGCATATATTCCTGCTGCAGCTCTTAGTCTGGTTTCACCTAATCCTTCAAGGTCAAAAATTCTTGAAGAGAGTTCATGGCCCGTCCACTCATGCTCCTGTGCTACTCTCAATGTGGGAATCAAGAAGTCCAAAGGTAGCACTGCATTTTGGCCAAATACCATCAGAAAGGGTGTGGCTTGGAGTACCGTTTTATAGGCCACTCGGTATGCCCAAACAACATGGTGTAGCTGTTTGTCTGAATCAGAGCATTTATTATTCACCAATTTGGTCAGCACATTGCATAGAATCTTGTTTGTGCTTTCGGCCTGGCCATTAGCTTGTGGGTGATAGGGGGCAGACTTCTTGTGTATCACCAAGAACTCTTGAAGAAGATTTTCAATGACTTCATTCAAGAAGTGAGTCCCTCTATCACTTACCAGCTCTATAGGTAGCCCGTATCTTGTGAACACATTCTCAAATAGGAACTTAGCAGTTGTCTGAGCATCATTCTTTGTCGTAGCTCTTACCTCTACCCACTTTGTTAGATAGTTTGTGGCAACAATGATGTATTCAGCATGTGAACCCTTGGCTGGGGGATTAATAGGACCTACAAAGTCTATTCCCCACTTAGAGAATGCACGTCCACCCATCATAGGTTTCAGCGGCATCTCATCCTTGCGTATAGGGTACTGAGTTCTCTGACAAACATCACACCATTTCACATAGGTATGTGCATCCATGTGAAGCGTCGGCCACCAGAAGCCCGCAAATAGTATTGCCTTGATCACTCGATCTGGTCCAAAGTGTCCTCCTGCTACACCTTGGTGTGCAGTTTCCAAGATCTTGAGATATTCACTCTCATGGACACATAGTCTCAAGTAACCATCTTTACCATGCTTGTATAGATTATCACCAATGAGTGAGTAATCTAGGGCTTCTTGTTCTAGACTTCTTTGTCTGGCCAGTGCCATCTCTGTAGGGACTGTTTCCGTCCTCAAGAAGGCCACTAACGGTTCACTCCAATCTGGCACTATGGACACTTGATAAAGAGTGGCATGTTCTGTTAGTATATGATCAATGTCTACCCCTCATGATTGTATGCACATTCTGTAAGGCCCCCTTTATGAGGAGAAGCCAAGCGTGCATTACCCAATTGATGGGAATCCCAACTTGCATGTTGGATGAAGGTCATATTGGACCATGTAAGGTATTATAAGGAAAGGGAGTTACCAGGGTCCCCAATTGTGGGGTCCGGGGCAGCGGTGGGCAGCCCCGGCTGGGGGGTCCAAGGGGGCCAGCGGGCCCCCTGGCTGGGGGTTCCCAGGGGGCCAACGGGCCCGCTGCTGGGGGTCCGGGGCAGTGCCCCCGGCGTGACGGTAAAGGGAATATTCCATGGAATATTCCCTGTCGGAGTCAGAAATCATTTATATTTGTTAGGTCGGTTCAACCAGTCTAAGCCGTGTATGGCAATTACGCGGGCGGTGGCCGCCCACGCTCTACCGCCCATGTATAGCCGTCCATGGCAGGCCACCCATGATCCTATATATACATGACTTCTGCACTACCTAAGACACTGAGTTGAGCCAACATACCTCTACCTTGTATCTCCCTATCTAGAGTTGTCTAGATCACCATTTAAGCTCTACCTTGAGAATGCACGGGTGGACAACGCCATCATCTTTGTACTTGCTGCTAGTAGAAAATTGTTGAGATTCTCCTATATCTGTTATCTTCTCTGCTATTGCTCCTGTGTTATATTGTGTAACTATTGTCTTACATGGTATCAGAGCTGTAAGGTTTGAATAGCTTGGGAAGTATCATTATTTTAGCCTACTAGCAGACTAGAATATCAGTAGATTATTCGAGTGATTACATGATGGCTTCATCGTCGAACACTAGTCTTGGTGCTTCAGCTAATGTTAATGCTGCACCTATTCGAATTCGTCCACCTGCATTCACTGAAGGGAAGCTAGATGGAACCAACTATACACTCTGGAAGTTCAAAATTTATGCAATTTTGGACTCCTATGAATTACTTGACACTGTCATGGGACCGATGGGATTGGATCCAGAGCCTATACCAGTTGAAGATCCAGCAAATTAAGATTGATGATTCAGCCAGATCCAGATCTTCTACGAGCTTGGAAGAGGCGGAATGATGATGCATTATGTGCGATTGTCACTAGTGTAAGTGATTCTGTGCTTACTTTAGTTCAACATACTACTAAAGCACATGAGGCTTGGGGCATATTGGCTCGACAATATGAGACCAAGAACCACAATAGGATACAGAATTTAGAAAATCAGTTGGCAAATGAAAAGCATTCTGATTCTGAAAAGGCTGAAGATTTTATCAAACGGATAAAGCATCTTCAAGATCAATTGGCTGCAGTTGGTGTTGTTATAACACCAGAAGAGCTGGCTCGAAGATCTGTACGTGTTCTTCCAGCAAAGTATGATGGATTAGTAATAGCCCTTAACACTCAGGTAAGGCCAACTCCTCTTACATTTGAAGAGTTTTGTGCCATGCTTTTAGAAGAAGAGATGCGGCTGAAGAATCGGCAAAGTACAACTGATGCTGCATTCTCAGCAAATGCAAAAGGTAAAGGCTCTTCAGAGGGATCAAAGAAGAAGCCAAAGAAGAAAAAGTTCACAGGAAGTTGCTTCTATTGTGAAAAGAAAGGCCATGCCATCAAGGATTGCAGAAAGAAGCAAGCTGATGAACGGAATGGGACTGTAAAATCATCATGGAAGAACAAAGAGTCTGCAAACAACACAGAGCTGGAACTTTGGGTAGCTATTGAAGAGGTATGTTCATCTGCTCAAGCTCGTGTTGATGAGCCATGGATTTTAGATAGTGGAGCTTCTCGCCATATGACTAGTAAAAAGGATTGGTATAGTTCCCTAGTGCCTCTGCGGGAATCCATCAATGTAGTGGTGGGAAATGACTCCAAGTGTCCAGCTGAAGGAACTGGAACCATCTCTTTTATCACTTCTCCAGGTGTTGAGAAAAAGTTATCCGATGTTCTCTATGTACCTACACTCAAAAGAAATTTGTTGTCAGTTTCTGCAATAACAGATCGTGGACTCGAAGTTCACTTCAATAAGAGTGGTGCGAAAATCATGGATTCATCAGGTAATGTTGTAGGTAAAGGCACACGACGGGATAACTTGTATGAGTTAAGTGCTTTAACTGCTACAGAAGATAAAGATGTAAGCAGGTTATGGCACCAACGATTTGGGCATCTCGGATTTGCAGTTTTGAAGGAGATGCAACGAACAGGGATGGTTGCTCATTTGCCTGCATTTTCAGAGTTGCAGGAACCTTGTGAAGCTTGTATGATGGGCAAGCAACACTGAAAGGCGTTTCCAAGAGAGACCAGCAATCGATCTCAAGCTCCTCTAGAGTTGGTACATGCTGATCTCTGCGGTAAAATGTCTACACCTGCTTTAGGAGGATCTTTCTACTTCTTGCTATTAGTCGACGATTATAGTAGAAAGATGTGGGTTTATTTCATTCGAGAGAAGGCTGATGCTTTTGAAAAATTTAAAGCGTGGCATAAGTATGTAGAAAATGAATCAGGAAGGAAACTGAAGAAATTTAGAACAGATAGAGGAGGTGAATTCTTGTCAAAAGAATTCAACAATTACTGTAAGGAGCATGGTGTGAAAAGGCAACTTACCACAGCTCATACACCTCAACAAAATGGCGTTGTTGAGCGTAGGAACAGGACAGTAGTTGAAATGGCTCGTTGTATGTTAAAGGCTCAAGACATGCTTGATTCATTCTGGGCAGAAGCAGTCAATACAGCAGTCTACATCCTCAATCGAAGCTACACAAAAGCTCTGAAGGGGATGACTCCTCAAGAAGCATATTCTGGTAAAAAGCCTTCAGTTTTGCATTTCAGAATTTTTGGTTGTTTCTGTTATTCACATATTCCTGATTCAACAAGATCAAAGTTGGATTCAAAAAGCAAAAAGTGTGTCTTCCTAGGATATAGTGAAGAGTCTAAAGCATACAGGTTATGGGATCCTGAGGCAAGGAAGATTTTTGTCAGCCGAGATGTGGTGTTTGATGAACGACCACACTTAGTAGAAGATAAAGGTAAATCTACTATCTCATCAAACGGAGAAATATCTCACCTTGTGCCTATCAAAAGACAGGTTAAAGTTGAGGAGGAGGAAACATCTGATGGAGAAATTTCCTCAATAAAAAGCCAACCAATTGTAGCTGCACAGCGTAAGCCACTACCGAAGTGGGCACAACAGCTCTTTGATGATCACAATCCACATGTAGATGCACCAGAATCATCATGGGATGGATTACGAAGATCATAGAGAATAGAGGAGCAAAGAAGAGCCTCAGAACACATTGTTAACATGGCTCTAATCGCAGATATCATGGGTTCAATAAAGGAACCTACCACCATTGAAGAAGCCATTGATGATCCAGGTTGGAGAGCGGCAATGCAGTCTGAGTATGATAGTATACTCAAAAATGATACATGGGATCTAGTCGACTTACCGCCAAAGAAGAAGGTAATAGGTACTAAATGGATTTGGAAAGCTAAGTATAAAGCTGATGGAACATTAGAAAAGTATAAGGCATGATTAGTTGCACAGGGTTTTTCACAGATTGAAGGATTTGATGTTCAAGAAACTTTTGCACCAACAGCACGCATGACAACTATTCGGACGGTACTTGCAGTAGCTGCACAAAAGTCTTGGCCTATTTTCCAGATGGATGTCAAATCTGCACTTTTGAATGGTCACCTCAAGGAGGAGGTATATGTATCTCAACCACCAGGTTTTGAGGTGCCCAATTCAGAAGATAAAGTTTGCAGGTTGAAGAAAGCTTTGTATGGACTTAAACAAGCTCCACGGGCTTGGTACCAACGGATAGATAATTTTTTCAAAAACATGGGTTTTGAAAGAAGTACTTCTGATGCTAACTTGTATGTAACAAAAAGGGATAGCAAGCTAGTTGTCGTCATTGTATATGTAGATGATTTGATCATTACAGGAGATCATCAGGAACTCATCAATCAAACTCGGATCAGCTTGGGAACTGAGTTTGAAATGACAGACTTAGGTCTACTCCATTTTTGTCTGGGAATTGAAGTATGGCAAAGGAAGGATGGCATTTTCATCTCACAACAAAAATATTCCAAAGAAATTCTCAAGGCATTTGGAATGATGGACTGCAAACCAACTAGCACACCTATGGAGGTAAATCATAAGCTATCTATGGATGATAACATGCCTGATGTAGATGCTAAGAAGTATAGGAAGCTCGTTGGAAGTCTTATTTTTCTGTGCAACACTAGACCAGACATTTGCTATGCTGTTGGAGTGTTAAGCAAGTTTTCCAACAAACCTAAGGAGAGTCATTGGAATGCTGGAATGTGAATTCTAAGGTACATTGCAGGAACCTTGGATTTTGGTATTTTGTATACCACAGGTGATACACTCCAAGGATATTGTGATTCAGATTGGGCTAGAGATTCTGATTCTAGAAAATCAGTTTCTGGATATTGTTTCTCACTTGGTTCAGGAATATTTTCTTGGGTAAGTAGGAAGCAACCAACTCTCGCAATCTCCTCCACTAAAGCAAAGTACAAAGCAGCTTGTTTTGCTTCTTGTGAGGCAGTCTGGTTAAGGAGAATTCTTGCAGATCTAGGCTTTCCATCAAATATGCCAACTGTACTCAAGTGTGATAATCAAAGTTGTATGGCTATTGCAAAGAACCCAGTATTTCATGCTCGCACCAAGCACATAGAAGTACAGTACCATTACATTCGTGAGCTAATTGAAGATGAAATTGTGGAGCTAGAATATTGTCCAGCAGAGGCAAATTGTGCTGACATATTCACTAAAGCACTTGGAAGAGAGCAGCTCAACAAGCATCTTCAACAGATGGGCATAGGACCGATACCTACTTGATTTATCATCGGTAAACATTGAGGGGGGGTGTTAGTATATGATCAATGTCTACCCCTCATGATTGTATGCACATTCTGTAAGGCCCCCTTTATGAGGAGGAGCCAAGCGTGCATTACCCAATTGATGGGAATCCCAACTTGCATGTTGGATGGTCATATTGGACCATGTAAAGTATTATAAGGAAAGGGAGTTACCAGGGTCCCCAATTGTGGGGTCCGGGGCAGTGGTGAGCAGCCCCGGCTGGGGGGTCCAAGGGGGCCAGCGGGCCCCCTGGCTGGGGGGTCCCAGGGGGCCAACGGGCCCCCTGGTGGTGGTCCGGGGGTAGTGCCCCCGGCGCGACAGTAAAGGGAATATTCCATGGAATATTCCCTGTCGGAGTCAGAAATCATTTATATTTGTTAGGTCAGTTCAACCAGTCTAAGCCGTGTATGGCAATTACGCGGGCGGTGGCCGCCCACTTTCTACCGCCCATGCATAGCCGTCCATGGCAGGCCACCCATGATCCTATATATACATGACTTCTGCACTACCTAAGACACTGAGTTGAGCCAGCATACCTCTACCTTGTATCTCCCTATCTAGAGTTGTCTAGATCACCATTTAAGCTCTACCTTGAGAGCGCACGGGTGGACAACGCCATCATCTTTGTACTTGCTGCTAGTAGAAAATTGTTGAGATTCTCCTATATCTGTTATCTTCTCTGCTATTGCTCCTGTGTTATATTGCGTAACTATTGTCTTACATGTTCCACAGGTGGTTTAGTGCAACAGATTGGGCATTCTTTACATATCTTGTGTACATGAGCTTCCATAGTAGGCCAATGTACTCCAATTCTCCTTAGTGTCTGTAGGGTTCGTTGTTTTGAGTAGTGTTGCTCTAATGCACCTACATGTGCCAATTGCAACCATTTAGTGTACTCATTCTCTTCCACACAACAAGCCAATATCCCTTGGTCTGTCTGTTTGTACATGCTTCCTGCCATGATGTGGTACTTCTGAGCTCTTACCACCTCTCTACCTTGAGTATTTATGACTGGGTGGTTAGGCCCGTATGTCAATACTGGCACTAATGGCTTAGCCCACTGAGGTACAACTTCCAAATTGAACAAGTAAGCATCAGGTAAGTCATCTGATACTCCTTGTGGGGCCTCTCCAGATGTGAGCCTTGAGAGATGATCTGCTCTCAGGTGAGTTCTGCCTTTCCTCACTACTACCTCAAAGTCATATTCCATTAGTAAGAGAAACCATCTTACCAATCTTCCTGTATTGCATGGCTTGTTTACCAAGTATAGCAATGCTTGATGATCAGTAAAAAATTTAAACTTATTTGCAAGAAAATAGTATCTAAACTTTTTAACTGCATACACCATGCCTAATCCCTCTCGTTCAGTGGTTTTATAGTTTCGTTCAGCTGCATTCAACTGTCTACTAGCATAGGCAATTGCAAGATACATATTGCCTTCACCGGTAGGTTGCGCAAGTACACATCCAATAGCATAATTGGATGCATCAACATGAACATGGAAAGGCTTATTCCAATCTGGTGTGGTTAAGATTGGTGCTGAACATAATCGCCATTTAAGCTCATTGAAAGAATTCTCACATTCATTAGTCCACTCAAAGTTAGTAGTCCATACAGAGGCTTTGCTATGATGGCATACATGTGTATAAACCGTCGGTAATAACCACAATGCCCCATGAAAGCTTGTACTTCCTTGACATTCTTTGGCCTAGGTAACTCGGCTATGGCTCTCACTTTCTCTTCATCAGTGGATATGCCATTCTTTGACACTATGTGTCCTAAAATCTTGCCTTGCCTGACCATGAAAACAAATTTTTCTGGGTTCAAGCAGACTTGATATTCTCTGCATTTGTCCGATAGCTACCCAAAGTTCCAACTCTATGTTGTTTGCAGACTCTTTGTTCTCCCACGATGATTTTACTGTCCCATTCCGTTCATCAGCTTGCTTCTTTCTGCAATCCTTGATGGCATGGCCTTTCTTTTCACAATATAAGCAACTTCCTATGAACTTTTTCTTCTTTGGCTTCTTCTTTGATACATCAGAAGAGCCTTTGCCTTTTGCATTTGCTGAAAATGCAACGTCACTTGTACTTTGCCGATTCCTCAACCGCATCTCTTCTTCTAAAAGCATAGCACAAAACTCTTCAAATGTGAGGGGAGTTGGTCTTACTTGAGTGTTAAGCGTTGTTACTAAACCATCATACTTTGCTCGAAGAATATGTACACATCTTCGAGCCAGCTCTTCTGGTCTTATAACAACACCAACTGAAGCCAATTGGTCTTGAAGATGTTTTATCCGTTTGATAAAATCTTCAGCCTTTTCAGAATGAGAATGCTTTTCATTTGCCAATTGATTTTCTAAATTCTGTATCCTAGTGTGGTTCTTGGTCTCATATTGTCAAGCCAATATGCCCCACGCCTCATGTGCTTTAGTAGTATGTTGAACTAAAGTAAGCACAGAATCACTTACACTAGTGACAATTGCACATAATGCATCACCATTCCGCCTCTTCCAAGCTTGTAGAAGATCTGGATCTGGTTGAATCATCAATCTTGAATTTGCTAGATCTTCAACTGGTATAGGCTCTCGATCCAATCCCATCGGTCCCATGACAGTGTCAAGTAATTCATAGGAGTCCGAAATTGCAGAAATTTTGAACTTCCAGAGTGTATAGTTGGTTCCATCCAGCTTCCCTTCAATGAATGGAGGTGATCGAATTCGAATAGGTGCAGCATTAACATTAGCTGAAGCACCAAGACCAGTGTTCGATGATGAAGCCATCATGTAATCACTTGAATAATCTATTGATATTCTAGTCTGCTAGTAGGCTAAAATAGTGATACTTCTCAAGCTATTGACTACGCTCTAATACCATGTAAGAGAATAATTACGCAATATAACACAGGAGCAGTAGTAGAGAAGATAACAGATATTGGTGAATCTCAACAATTTTCTACTAACAACAAGTACAAAGATGATGGCATTGTCCACCTGTGCGCTCTCAAGGTAGAGCTTAAATGGTGATCTAGACAACTCTAGATAGGGAGATACAAGGTAGAGGTATGCTGGCTCAACTCGATGTCTCAGGTAGTGCAGAAGTCATGTATATATAGGATCATGGGTGGCCTTCCATGGACGGTTATACATGGGTGGTAGAGCGTGGGCAGCCACCGCCCGCATAATTGCCATACACAGCTTAGACCGGTTGAGCCGACCTAACAAATATAAATGATTTCTGACTCCAACAGGGAATATTCTATAGAATATTCTTTTTACCGTCGCGCTAGGGGCGCTTCCCCCCGACCCCCACCAGGGGGCCCGCTGGCCCCCTTGGACCCCCAGCCGGGGCTACTCACCGCTGCCTTGGACCCCAAAATTGGGGACCCTGGTAACACTCTTTCCTTATAATACCTTACATGGTCCAATATGACCTTCATCCAACATGCAAGTTGGGATTCCCATCGATTGGGTAATGCACGCTTGGCTTCTCCTCATAATGGGGGCCTTACAAAATGTTCATACAATCATGAGAGGTAGACATTGATCATATACTAACAACTAAATCAATGTGTAATGAGAAGTTATGAGCCAAGTATAAGATGAACCAATTTTTCTCATAGGGTTGTGTGAAATGATATGGGCGTGGAAACTACAAGTGATGCATGCACATGCAAAGTGCAATAGAGAGGTAAGGAGTGATTAGCGACATTTCAGTAAGCTTTACTACTTCATTTTTCTTCATGGACTCAAGGATCATGCTCTATTCATGAGAAGAAATGTATGTTCCAAACTTCTTCAACACCTCACAAACTAGCTTATGGGTCAATTTGAACTTCCTCAACAACTAATCTAGAAGCAAAGAAGAAATGACAAACCTGCCTTGTACATCCTTGTCAGTGCTTGGTTGTAATGTTGGAATCAAAAAGTAATGTTAGTAGCAATCAGGCTTTGGGAGTGGCACTATGAATTAATGTGCTAGCCTTACTTTCACCTAGATGGGCTAAAATTTCACATTTTGAGTTCTTCAAATTCCTGGGAGAACAAGTAAAATATTCCCCAGCGATGGTCCAATGTTATTTTATCCTCCCATATATATTTTTCATCTACTGGGGATTCCGCTAAATTGTGAGACCAACGCTATTTGACATTAATATGATCCATTTTTTCCTTCATAGGATTTGCAATGGGTATGTCTCCTTGAAAGCATATCAATTCCTTTAGTGGAAGTGGTGAGGATTATTTGATTGGAAGGCACGGTAATCCACTAGTCTATGAGTGGGGCCTGCTATGGAGGAGTCTCTTGTGTGCATCTTTTGAATCTTTGTTGCCTAAAGATATATACTAAACAAGGAGAACATATTAGAATGGAAACAAACTGAAATCCTAGTATGGTAAGACGTCAACTCCTATGCAATACTCACATGCTTCCCTAGTAATCCTATGTAGTGTAGGAGTGCATGATTATTTGCTTGTGCCTAGTGCATGTCACTAGACTACCTTAATTCATGCTTGGGCTAGTGCATGAGCTCAAACTATTTTTGCAAATTCTTAGGATAAATTACAAGGTTTATGATGTACAAATTTGTAACAAAGTTCATTAGAGCATTGGGTTCCCTCATGGGTTTACATGGTGAGATTAATGATCTGTACATGTTCCTAGATAATAATGGACATGATTGCACCTAGGGATATTTAAGCACTCATTTTCAAGTTATCCTTGGAGCTGATTTACACAGATTTTTGTTTATCTTTCTTGATGAAGCATGATTGTGAGAAGAGTGGGAATTCTTAAAGGTTGGTGACATAGGTGTGGAAATATGGGCTTATAAGAAAGTCTTAGGCATCCAAATGCATGAGCTATTAGGGCATTCCATCATTGAATTCTTAGGTATCCAAATTCATTAAATTAATTACAATTGATTTCCTATCATTCTCCTTGATTTCTACCTTTGAATTAGCTTCTACTTCTTTTTTGTTGACTTTGGTTTAGATGGAACAATCCATTGTTCACCTTTTTTCACCCACTCTTCCTTCATGCCTAGAGTAGGTGGGCTTTTTGCATCGATCAATCAATAGTGGAAGGAAATTGTTACAATTTATGCTCCCTCTACGGTGGTGTCTTAGGCTTCTAAGGTTGTGTTTTCTACGATAGAATCATCTTTGGAAAAGAAGGGGGCTCCAATACATGCATGGCATGTCTATTAGAGGGTAAGGCATTCTACACAACAGATTTAAGGATACATGCACCATGAGTGGACTCATGACTAGAGAAACCAAGCAACTATACATCAATTTGAGAGCACAAGACCTAAGTGTCTTCAGTTATGCATTTGATTCACGGCTAGAAGTCTCTTGACTTTCCAAGTCTACCTTTATGCATTGTTTATTAATGCAAACGTGAAGAAGACTTCTTCAAAATTGCAAATGAACTTTGTGGTCATACATCCAATATTTTCCCAATATCAATGGTTTTGTATGATCTTCATCATGGAAAAACTAATAGCTTTACTATCAAGGGGACATCCTATATGAGGATTGAAACTTCCACCTCACCAATGAAAGGGGTTTCCACACCTCCTAATCTTACAACATAAGCCTCAATTATATTCACTTGTAAGTTCATGTATTGAAAACATGAGTACTCCTAAATCAATCATAGTCTTGATCATCTTGATTGTAGTTCGCTATTCTAGATCTACAGAAATGAAGCTGGACTCTACATCCACTAGATTAGTTTGGCATCACATCTCTTCATAAAGTGCCTAATTGGACAACATGTTTCCACTTGCCCATTTTCTTGTGGATGATATGGTGCTTATTTCTTGTGAATCACCATGAAATCCTACAATAGATATTCAAGACGAGTCCCTCTACCACTCACCAACTCTATGAACAGTCCATATCTAGTGAATACTTTTTATAATAAGAACTTAGCCATCATTTCTGCATAGTTTTTCCTTGTAGCTTTGACTTCTACCCATTTGGTAAGTTAATATGTAGCAACAATAATATATTCCTCATGGGAGCTTTTAGCTAGGGGATTGATAGAACCTACAAAGACTATTCCCCACTTGGAGAATGCAAGTCCTCCCATTATGGCTCTCAATGACATCTCATCTTAATGTATATGATATTGAGAAATTTGACATATGTAGCATCACTTCACATAGGTATGTGTATCCATGTGAAGGGTGGGCCACCAAAGACCTACAAATATAATGGTTTTGATCACATGATCAGGTCTAAAGTCTCCAACTAAAACACCATTATGTTTAGGTTCTAATATCTTCAAATAGACACTTTCATGTGCACATAATTTCAAATATTCATCTCTTTCACACTAATAGAAATTAGCACCAATGACTGCATAGGCTTGAGTTTCATGCTCTAGACTTCATTGTCATGATAATGTCATATCTTGAGGAAAAATTCTTGCTTGTAAAAAGACAATTGAATGGCTACTCAAATTAGGTATTAGATACACTTGATATAAGGTCATGTGTTCAACTAGAGGCCTGATAATAAAATATGGCAAATTCCTAAGCAACATTTAGACATAGTCTTTGGTTGGCCAATATATGCCTAATCACGTGAATGTTTCTGTTATGAATTATGGAATGTGTTGAACAAGGAATTATTGGAGTGTTAATTTGATAATTTATTAATGTGTTTGTGAGGGCATGAAAGGCATGAAAGGTTGGACATCAATAATTGGATTTATATTTTATATAATTTTGTAAATTATCCACATAGAGAGTTCTATTTTTAGAAAAGATTAGTAAAGGTAGTGGTTAGCATTAGGATCAATGTAGACTGCAATCTCTGTTAATAAAAGCAAAGGCCCCCCACAAAAGGGAGCAACTTTTACTTTCATAAATGCTTTTTGAAGCCGCCTCATAGTAAGTGCTATTTTCCACATAATGAAAAACCCTATAAATACATGCTCTCTCTGGATTGTCGAAATAGAGTGCATGGGGAAAGATTGCACCCAATCCTATGTTATGTCTGGTCTCTTCAAATATCTATTTTTTTGTGTGTTTTCCAGCACCCATATCCTCTATGTGCACATGAATTAAGATATGTTATCGTTAGTGTCCATGTGAAAGGCCAAATGGCCACCGGATACTTCTTTGTATATGTTCTTTAATAAAACATATAGTGGTCTGGTCAGCCACGGACTATAAGATTGACCACATTTGTAAGACCTAAGAGGTTTGTCTTCGTGCTCCCTCTGTACTGTGTTTTCTACGTATTTTGCAATCTCTATGTGGAGTTCCATGTGTGGCCTTAGGAGGTTTGTTCTCTACTCTGAGGATATTGTTGTGGAGCTCCCGATAAGGAGAGCACACCGTGGTGCATTGCCATTGAATTACTTCAGTGGTATCAGCGCAGTTCGACGGAAAAAGTTTTGTTCCTTTTGTGTGAGCAAAGCGAGCACCCCCTCCCCCCCAAGGCAGCGACCAAGGTGGTGATCATGGCATAGACCTTGGCATACATTATCATCCGAGTCACCGAAGTCACCATTGGCGCCGTTGGCTATGCGCGAGGGAGGATCTCAACAATCAAGCAATATAGAGGTTCCCAGTACTTCCCGGGAGGTCACCCATCCTAGTACTATTCCACCCACAACTCACTTAACCATGGCAATCTCTTGCAACTAGGCTACACTCTTGTGGTTTCTGAAGAAGGGGAAAGACTAAGTTTGACATTACCTTGAACATGTTTTGGTCCCTCAAAGCTTGATCTTTTGCTTTCAAAGCCTATTTTGGAAGCATTTTTGGGGTGTCTTTTGGAGCCATTTTGGAGTACTTTCGCACATAGTTCACTTCACACAGGTCCAAGAACATCAAGAAGAGTGTTCTCTGTACTTCTATGAGAATAAATATCAATCTTTGGGGTTGTTCTCAACCACACTCATAAAACTATAGGTTTCTTCAAAGGTTTCAATTTTGGTGGGCTATTGCAAAATTTATGCAGGTTTTTTGAGCCTAAAACATCAAAAATGATAGACACTTGTAGGTGTTATTGGCTAGTTTTTTGGGTTGTGTATTCAGCCTTTTAGTGTCATTTCACTGCATATATTGAACACATACACACCATGTATGCTTCTGTGGATACCGCTTATGTACATCCATTTGGTCATTGGTATGGCGGTTATATTCTTTGCATAAAGCCTTTACGTTTGATAAAGAGGGTCGTGGTGAGGTTTTCTTAACTGCAAGACACCTAGATGTTGGGGTCTCTTCGGTGATGCAGGTGGAAGACTTACCCAACCTTGTTATAGGAGATGTATGATAGTTGTTCATGTTGGATGTGATGGCTGGGTACAATCAGAAGATTAAGGTGGTGCTGCTAGACCTGCTTCACACCTGCCCTTTCTTCTCCTTAGATATGATTAGGAGACTTCTTGAGCTTCCAAATGACACCAAGAAACTATATATGTGCTTTACAAAATGATTGAGTAATGACCAAATTAAAACAGATAAGTTTGAACCTTCATAAGTCCAAAAACTTGCTATTCCTGTAATGACACCTGCTCAGTCCTAAGCTCAGTGTGTCCAGCACACTTACAATTGATCTAATTCCTTCTGGGAGTATTAAATTAACTTAACAAGCTATCATTAGCAAGTTAAATCACTCCAAATGATAAACTATACACTGAGCATGATGTTTAGCAAACTCAGGGACACCCCCGACTTTTTAGGAATCACACAGAAATATACCAGTGATCACTTCGACAGCGATTTTTCCCAATTGGCTGAATAGATTGACTTGAAATTTTGTAGTGTTGTAGAATGCTTTGAGCGGGTTCCAATGAGCCCTGGATCATCAAATTTGGTTCAGTAGATCTTGAGATATGTCCTGTTGAAGTTGGCAGACTTGGAGGTAGTCACTCAGAGAAAACACAGAGTAAAGAACTATGAGTATATGTATTGATACTATCAAATGTACATTCCCATTGGCAAGAGATGTAATGCACAATGGTACTCTGAGGTGTAGGCTAGGTAGTAGCTCTCACACACTCACAAATTTGCTTGTATTAGCCTCGGGAAGAGTGTAACATAACCCGCGACTTTTACATTGTCTTTTATAGGTGTTTTGAAGGAATTTGAATTTCAAAATTCAAATGTAGGCTCCCTCAAATCTCTCAACTAATCACATGGAGATATTCTCTCCATTCATACCTTTCAAATTCCACGACTTTTGAAGGTGGGTGAGATTACAAGAAGTGAGTTAAGTCATATTGACTTTTACATTGGATAAAAGATAATAAAACATAGGCATGTGTTCCTATGGTCTTCCTTCAAGTGAGTTACTCCAAGAACTTTTGTAACACCTTCAAGATAGGTATCCCATGCTCTTCAAGGTACAAGACAAGGCCAAGTGTTAAGGCTTGTTTGCACCAACAGCTCCCCCTCAAGCCAAACACTTGCTTGAGTCTTCATCTTTAGTCTTCAATAATATCCTGCAATCCAATCATGGATTTAAACCTGCATAGCTTGCTCCCATCCAAGGCTTTTGTAAGCAAATCTGCACATTGAATATTAGTGGACACATATGATAATTGGATTTCTTTGCTAAGTAGTTTCTCCCTCACATAGTGGTAATGAACCTCTATGTGTTTTGTCCTAGCATGATACACAGGATTAGCAGCTAAATGAAGTGAACTTGTATTATCACCAAATATGATAGGTGGCCTTGTATATAGGCCCAATTCTGAGTATAGTAGCTTCAACCATATTGATTCTTGAGTGGCATTGGCTAGCCCTCTGTACTCTGCCTCAGTAGATGATAGAGCCACTGTGGGTTGTTTCTTGGATGACCAAGAAATTGGTTTATCACCTGCAAAGCATATGTAACCAGATGTACTCCTCCTGTCATCCTTGCAACCTGCCCAATCTGCATCTGAGTATACCTTGATGTCAATGTCTGATGAATATGGATAATACAAACCATGATTTTGTGTTCCCTTTAGGTACTTTACTATCTTCTTGGCTGCCTCCAAATGTGGTACTCTTGGCTTATGCATAAATTGGCTAAGTACACTAACACCATATGAGATATCAATCCTAGTTAAGGTAGCATAATTAAGACTACCTACCAAACTTTGGTAACCTGTAATATCCTTGAGTTCTTCTCCTTCATGTGCACTGAGTTTGTGATTGACCTCCATAGGAATGTTTGAGACTTTAGCTTCCTGCAAATTAAACTTCTTGACCATGTCCTGAATGTACTTCTTCTGAGTAATGAATATACCTGAATTTGTGTAGACCAATTCAAGTCCTAGGAAGTACTTCAATAATCCAAGATCATTGATCTTGAATTCCTTCATCATTTGACCTTTGATGTGTCTAATTCCTTGAACATCATTTCCTGTAATAATGATGTCATCAACATAGACACACAAGTATATTACCTCTGAATTGTTCTTCTTTATAAACAATGAAGTATCTGCTTTACTCATCACAAATCCTTGATCCAAGAGATAGGTTGTCAACCTATAGTTCCATGCTCTAGGTGCCTGCTTCAATCCATACAGAGCTTTCTTCAATTTGCAAACATGATTTACCTTATTGGGATCCTCATAGCCAGGTGGTTGTGACATGTAGACCTCTTCAGATATCCATCCATTCAAGAATGCATTCTTCACATCCAATTGGTACATGTTCCAATTCTTGGATGCAGCTACACTCACCATAATTCTGATAGTTGGCATCTTTGCCACAGGAGAAAATGTCTCCTCATAATCAATGCCTTGGGTTTGTGCAAAACCCTTGGCTACCAACCTAGCTTTGTACCTGCTTATTGAACCATCTGAGTTCCTTTTGAGTTTGTAGATCCATCTGGATCCTATCACCTTCATGGAGTCCTTCTTGGGTACCAAGTCCCAAGTATCACTCTCCTTGAGAGCCTCCATTTCTTCATCCATTGCTTCCTTCCATTCTGGTTTAGTAATAGCTTCCTCAAATGTACCTGGTTCTTCACTTAAGATATCCTTTGCAAGATATACAGAGTGCTTGGTTACAAGTGAAGTATCATATCCATACCTAATAGGTTTCTTCTTTTCCCTTGAAGATCTCCTCATAGCTTGAGTTGAGGATTCTGGATTGTCTTCAAGTTGCTTCATCTTCATCTTCCCTTTGGATTTCCAAGCTTTGAATTCTTCAATGTTGATGGTGTCTTCATCATCTGAACTTGTATCCTCATTCTGAGTTGGTTCTTGTCTGACAAGCTTTGGAAAGTCTTCTTCCATATCATAAGGTAAACTCACTTTCCTGCACTCATTATCATACCATGAATCATTTTCATCAAAGATGACATCTCTGCTTACCTTGAAGCCTTTGTTTGAGGGGTTATAGAACCTGTATCCTTTCTGATTCAAATCATAACCAATAAAGATACACTTTTCAGCCTTAGGGTCTAGCTTTCCCCTTACCTGTGAGGGAATATGCACATATGCAACACACCCAAAGATCTTGCAATGATCCAGAGATGGTCTCTTACCATGCCAAGCCTCATAGGGTGTCATTCCATCAAGTGTCTTTGATGGCAACCTGTTGATCAAGTATGTGGCAGTAGATACACTCTCTGCCCAAAGATAATTTGGTAGTTTCTTCTCATTAAGCATAGACCTAGCTGTCTCCACAATGAGTCTATTTCTTCTTTCAGCTACCCCATTTTGTTCAGGTGAGTACCTTGTGGTAATCTCCCTCTTGATGCCTCTTTCCTGCAAGAACTCTTCAAAATCATTGGAGAAGTATTCTCCACCACCATCAGACCTTAACCTCTTCAAATGTCTACCTGTTTGATTCTCTACTAATGCAAGATACCTTTTGAAGCAATTAAATACTTCATCTTTATGTTTCATGAAGTACAAGACAGTCCATCTGCTATAATCATCTATAAAAGATACATAGTACCTTGATCCAGATATGGATGGCTCCTTGCTTGGTCCCCAAACATCTGTATGCACCAATTCCAAGTAATCTTCATGCATGAATCCTTTCTTGGTATATGGCAACCTGTGTGACTTACCAAATTGACAAGCCCCACACTTGTATATCATGTGTTGCTTGGATACATTAGGTATCCCAAGCACACATTGATCTCTGTTCATCTGCTTTATGGTTCTCTCTCCAATGTGACCCAATCTCTTGTGCCACATCTCCAATTCTGATAGGGTTTGGTCCCTATAGTTGTACAAGGCAATATTTTTAGTATCTTCAAGTTCAAAGGTAAACAATCTACCTGACTTCTCTCCCTTGGCTATCCTTCTAAATCCATGTCTTGGATCCTCCACATATGCACCATGTTGAGTGAACCTGACCTGTAGACCTTTTTCAACAATCTGACCTACACTCATCAGATTCTTGGTGATTGTTGGAACATACAATACTCTGCTAAGTAAATTCTGATTACCATCACTTGTTTTGACATTACCTACTTTAACCACTGAGTGTTTAGTGTCATCACCTGTCTGCACTTGGTGCTTGCCTTTAGGTTCTTCCAAATCAGAGAGTAAGGCAACATTCCCAGCTACATGGTTAGAGCAACCTGAGTCAATATAGAACAAATGATCATCATTGATACCTGATTTAGATGTCATGTTCATAATCAACAAGGAATCATCTTGATCCTCTGCATAATTGTTGTAATCCTTTCTGTTCCTGTATCCTCCTTGATAATTGCCATTGTGATTATAGCTATTGTTGTAGTTATTGTTGTAATTATTGTTGTAGCCATGGTAGCCTTGAGATTGATTGAATCTGCCTCTGCCTTGGGAGTATCCTCCTCTTTGGTGACCTCTTCCTCTTTGGTTCTTGTAGTTTTTGTAGCATTCATCTGTAGTATGATTAGACAAACCACAAATATTGCATGGAGATTGATTATAGGGTCTCCCCCTACCTGACTTACCTCCTCTGCCCCTACCTCTAGATGATCTACCTCTCCCTGCATAGTTTGCTTGGGAGGTGGATCCTTCTTCATCAACTTTCTTACTTTTACCCTTGTCTTTAGACTTCTTATCTGTATATAGGGCAGAGGGATTGTTACCTTTTGATTGCTCTCCATTCTTTGTGATCTTGGCTTCATGTGTAAAGAGTTGTCCAATCAGAGTTGTTAGATCAGGTGCTTGGATGTCCATGTACAAGTCCATTGCAGTGGTAAAGCTCTCCCACTTGTCATCTGCTTTGAGTCCATTGATCACTTGTCTAACAATTTGCTCTTCTTCAATCTCTTCTCCAACACTTGCAAGTTGATCTGCTATATCTTTGACTTTGGTGACAAAATCTGAAACACATTGTTTTGATTGCTTCCTAAGAGTTGTAAACTCAATCCATAGCTGATTCTTTCTGGCCCTTGTGCTTGATGAGAAGTATGTTGACAAGGTCTCCCAAGTCTCTTGGGAAGTCTTACAGTTCCTAACATGAGGTAGAAGGAAATCAGAGATAGAGTTTAGAAGATATGACCTTGCCAAAGCATCTTTAGCACACCATTGATTAAGTCTCTCATGCTCATCCTTTGTAGGTAGGCCTCTGGTTTTGAATGAGGGCAACTCCTCATCTCCTGATATGTATCCATACAAGCTTCTCCCTTGTAGATAGGTCTTCATTCTTAATGACCATGCCTGGTAGTTATTTCTATCCAATTTGTCAATGAAAGAAGGGAAACCATCACCCATGATTACCTTGTTTGCTCTGATACCACTGTTGGATGTGATGGCTGGGTACAATCAGAAGATTAAGGTGGTGCTGCTAGACCTGCTTCACACCTGCCCTTTCTTCTCCTTAGATATGATTAGGAGACTTCTTGAGCTTCCAAATGACACCAAGAAACTATATATGTGCTTTACAAAATGATTGAGTAATGACCAAATTAAAACAGATAAGTTTGAACCTTCATAAGTCCAAAAACTTGCTATTCCTGTAATGACACCTGCTCAGTCCTAAGCTCAGTGTGTCCAGCACACTTACAATTGATCTAATTCCTTCTGGGAGTATTAAATTAACTTAACAAGCTATCATTAGCAAGTTAAATCACTCCAAATGATAAACTATACACTGAGCATGATGTTTAGCAAACTCAGGGACACCCCCGACTTTTTAGGAATCACACAGAAATATACCAGTGATCACTTCGACAGCGATTTTTCCCAATTGGCTGAATAGATTGACTTGAAATTTTGTAGTGTTGTAGAATGCTTTGAGCTGGTTCCAATGAGCCCTGGATCATCAAATTTGGTTCAGTAGATCTTGAGATATGTCCTGTTGAAGTTGGCAGACTTGGAGGTAGTCACTCAGAGAAAACACAGAGTAAAGAACTATGAGTATATGTATTGATACTATCAAATGTACATTCCCATTGGCAAGAGATGTAATGCACAATGGTACTCTGAGGTGTAGGCTAGGTAGTAGCTCTCACACACTCACAAATTTGCTTGTATTAGCCTCGGGAAGAGTGTAACATAACCCGCAACTTTTACATTGTCTTTTATAGGTGTTTTGAAGGAATTTGAATTTCAAAATTCAAATGTAGGCTCCCTCAAATCTCTCAACTAATCACATGGAGATATTCTCTCCATTCATACCTTTCAAATTCCACGACTTTTGAAGGTGGGTGAGATTACAAGAAGTGAGTTAAGTCATATTGACTTTTACATTGGATAAAAGATAATAAAACATAGGCATGTGTTCCTATGGTCTTCCTTCAAGTGAGTTACTCCAAGAACTTTTGTAACACCTTCAAGATAGGTATCCCATGCTCTTCAAGGTACAAGACAAGGCCAAGTGTTAAGGCTTGTTTGCACCAACAGTTCATAGGTGCTTGATAAGCCTAGTTGGCTTCTAATGGGTAGCTGGTTATATGCAGTGGAGCTAGTGATACACTATGCAGGCAAACATGTCAGTACTTGCAGTTTTATGATATTTTGACACTGGTCATATGCTCATTTTGTAGAGGATACTCTCGCAAAATTTTTCCAGATTTTTCATTTAGTCAACTATACAGTGGTCGATTTACTCCTTTATACGCTTATTAGTTGGTGTCCGGACTCTTCTAGCTCCATTATAATTCTATTTACTTCTCTACCATCATGGCATTAAGATCTCAGGGACATCGGGTGGATCAGGGTCTAGTGCTAGTGTTGCGAGGAGGAGCTATAACTTGCAGGGTAAAGACCATTTTGAGATCCGAAAATTTGATAGCACAAACTTTGCTCTATGCAAGAATCAGATTAAAGATGTGCTGAGTCAAACGAGGCAATGGAAGCCAATAATTGGGATTTCAAAGAAGCCTCCTAACATGGATGAAGATGATTGGGATGAGTTAGATGAAATGGCCAGATCTACCATTCTCTTGCACCTAGCAGGTAATGTTTACTTTATAGTATTAGACTGTGAAAGTGCAGAGGAGCTTTGGAAGAAGTTATCCAATACATATGAAAAAGAGACGGCATCAAATAAAGTGTATCTACTGAGAAAATTATATGACCTTCGCATGAAGGACACAGATAGTGTTGTTGGTCATCTAAATGAGTTTGATGTTATATTCTCCCAGTTACAGGCTCAAAAAATGGATATGGATAATGAGATGAAAGCAGTATTGTTGTTATGCACCTTGCCATCATCATGGGATACGTTCTGCACAGCCATTAGCAATAGTGCACGTGGTGGTAAACTCGTCTATGATGACATATGTGGAGCACTCTTGAGTGAGGAAATTTGTAAAAAAATATATGGTTGGCACTTAGAGTGAAGATGCATATAATGTTCATGATTCTTACCAAGGAAAGAATCAACAACATGGCAGGAGCAAGAACAAGGAAAAGAATGGTCAAGGGAATAAGAGTAGAAGTAAATCAAGGAAGAAAGATATGGAATGCCATTATTTTCATAGGAAATGACATATGAAGAAAGACCGTTATGCATTAAAGAATGTTAAAGGTAAAGGACAGAATGTTGATGGGCATGTTAAATAGTTACGTGCACCATCTACTTCGACTATGAAATTGAAGAAATTAATGTTATTTCTGATGATGTTGATGTGCTGACACTTGATAGTACTGTGCCAACTGAGGCACTTATGGCTGATTCTCTTTCCCACACCTAGTTGCTAGATTCTCGTGCTTCTTTTCATGTAACACCACACAGAGAATGGTTCTCTAATTATGCGATAAAGTCTCTTGGTACCGTGAGACTTGGTGATTCTTACTATTATGACGTTGTGGGGATTGGAGATGTGGTTGTGCAGTTCATTGATGGTTCAAAATTTACTATGCATAATGTACGCCATGTACCTCATTTATCATGCAGTTTGATGTTAGTTGGTCAACTTGATGACCTTGGTTACAAGGTAGTCTTCTATGCTCAGTCCTTTCGTATATCAATGAGCAATATGGTTATTGCAAAAGGAAGCAAAGTTGGCTCACTATATCCTTTATTTGTATCACAGAGAGAACACTTATTAGCTATTACTGAACAACCTATGGCTTGTATTTGGCATGGTCATTTGGGCCATATATCTCGTAGTGGAATGGAAAATCTTTCTCATTCTGGCTACTTACCTGTGTTATCTTTCTCTGATTTTTAATTTTGTGAGCATTGTCAATATGAAAAGCAAACCAGAAATGTGCATAGAACACACATTGACTCTTCAATTCAGCCTTTAGATCTCATCCATACAGATGTGTGTGGTCCTATGCCCACCAGGTCCTTAGGTGGTTCTCTTTACTTTGTCACTTTCATAGATGATGATACTAGAAAAGTCTGGGTATATCCTATCAAATGGAAGGATGAGGTATTCCCTACTTTCAAAAAATGGCTTGCTTCAGTTGAGACTGAAAAAGGAACTAAGCTTAACGCTTTATGTTCAGATAATGGGGGTGAGTATACCTCACATGAATTTATCATTTTTTGTCAGTCTTGAGGGATTCATAGAGATTTTACAGCTCCTTATACCGCAGTAGATAATGATGTAGCTGAAAGGATGGATAGAACTATTCAAGATAGAGTAGTTTCTATGTTGCATCATGCAAACCTCTCACGAGGCTTTTGGGCAGAAGCAGTATTGACTACAGTTCATGTGATTAACCTTTCACCTAGTACTGCCAAAGTTCTAAAAGTGGCACAAGAGTTATGGACAAGGAAGCCACCATATTATGATCATCTTCGATTTTCTGGGTGTGAAGCATATGTTCATATACCCAAGAGTCTTAGACAAAAGTTGGACCATAAGTCAAAGAAATGCATTTTTCTTGCATATGGTCAAGAAGGACAATTTGGATATCGCTTATGGGATCCTCAAACACGGTCAGTGATCAGAAGTAGTGATGCCATTTTCAATGAGTCTAAGATGCATAAACAACCCATTAAGGAGGTTGAAGTGAGAAGAGTGGTGTTTGAGGATACTAGTCCTCCAGCTAGCATGCATAAAAATGTTGCACATAGGGATGTTCAAGAGAATGTCTAACCAAATCAGTCTGCACATGTTCTTGTTGTGCAACCATTGAGACGCTCTACACGTGTGTCACATCCACCTGGTAGATATGTTCCAAGTTTAGATTTTGTTATACGAACAGATGCTGGTGAGCCTTCTTGCTACAAAGACGCTATGCAGACAAAGGATCATGTCAAATGGGAGCGTGCCATGAAGACTGACTTGGATGCTATTCACAAGAATGGTACGTGGGATTTAGTACCCTTGCCAAATGGCAGGAAAGCTTTACCATGTAAATGGGTATATAAGCTAAAATTCACATCAGATAGTGCTTCTCCAAAGTATAAAGAACGACTTGTTGCAAAGGGTTTTAAGCAACAACATGGTGTTGATTTCAAGGAAATCTTCTCTCCAATGGTCAAGACGACTACCCTGCACATGTTGCTTGGATTCGTTGCAATGGAGGACTTAGAGTTAGTCCAAATGGATGTGAAAACTACTTTTTTGCATGGAGATCTTACAGATGAGATCTATATGGAACAACCAGAGGGTTATGTAGTTTCTGGCACGGAAAGTCTAGTTTGTAAGCTCAAGAAGAGTTTGTATGGACTTAAACAATCCCCTAGACAATGGTACCAAAAGTTTGATTCTTTTATGAAGTCTCAAGGCTATTCTCGAAGCAATGAGGATCATTGCCTCTACGCAAAGAGATGCTCAGATGGCAGCTTGATATGTTTGATACTTTATGTCGATGATATGTTGATTGCTGGGAAGTCCTCTTAAGACTTGTCAATTCTCAAAAAGAAGTTGAGTCACACATTTGATATGAAGGATTTGGGGGATGCCAAACATATTCTTGGCATGCGCATTACTCGTGATAGGGGTAAAAGATGCACATATTTGTCTCAAAGTGAGTACATATCCAAAGTACTTCATAGGTTCAATATGCAGGATGGAAAGGCATTGAGTACACCTTTACCCACATATGTGAAATTGAGCAAGGATGATTGCCCCAAATCAGATGAGGAAAAGGAATTCATGACCAAAATTCCCTATCAGTCTGTTGTTGGTAGTCTCATGTATGATGTGGTGGCTACGAGAACAGACATTGCATTTGCAGTGGGAGTTGTGAGCAGATATATGTCTAATCCTGGCAAGAAACATTGGGAAGTAGTCAAGATGATTTTGAGATATCTGACTAGCACTAAGGACAATTCTCTATGCTTAGATAGAGGAAAAGCATCCATTATTGGTCACACAGATTTTGACTATGCTAGTTTTGTAGACAATCGTAAGTCTACATAAGGGTAGATTTTTCATATTGTTGGAGGTGCTATCTCTTGGAGATCTCGTCTTCAAGAATGTACAGCTATTTCCACCATAGAAGCAGAGTATGTTGCAGCAAGTGAGGCATGTAAGGAAGCATTGTGGCTTTATCCTCTTGCTTGTGATATGGGTTTACCTTAGCATGTTCCTCGTTTGCTCAGTGACAGTCAGAGTGCCATTGCTTTGGCTAAGAATCTAGTCTATCATGCAAAGACCAAGCATATTGAGGTGAGATATCACTTCATGAGAGATTGCTTAGCCACTGAGCACATTATTCTTGAAAAGGTTCACACTCGAGATAATGTTGCAGATGCTTTGACTAAAGCTCTACCACAGGATAGCTTTCGACACTATTGTCACTTGATGGGGGTTACTTGATTCTTGATCTTAGACAGTCACTTGTATACTGTGTCACATTCCCATCAAGTGGGAGGTATAGTTTGTATACTTACACTCAGGTATTCTTTATCATTCTTTATTTTTCTAGTGGGAGATTGTTACTGTTAGTGTCCATGTGAAAGGCCAAATGACCACGAGACACTTCTTTGTATATGTTCTTTAATAAAACATATAGTGGCCTGGTCAGCCATGGACTCTAAGTTTGAATGCATTTATAAGACCTAAGAGGTCTGTCTTCATGCTCCCTGTGTACTGTGTTTTCTGCATATTCTACAATCTCTGTGCGCAGTACCGTGTGCGGCCTTAGGAGGTCCATTTTCTACTTTGAGGATATCGCCGTGGAGCTCCTGATAAGGAGAGCGCATCGTGGTGCATCGCCATTGAATTACTTCAAGATCCTGGTAACAATGGTGATATTACTTGAGAAGATGCAATCTGAAGAAGATACCTTACGAGGATGGTAAAAGTTATTGTCTCTACCTAATCTGATGGCACACATTCCAAGATTGGTATTAAAAATTACTAATTTCTACGTTTTCATGGTTGTAAGGATGACCTTTTAGTTCTTTCATGGCTATCATAATTTGATGATCTCTATTCTAATGAATCAATGCTGAAAGTGAAAAATTCAAATTTGCTACTAACTATTTAGTAGGAAAAGCTAAGAGCTAGTGGAATGTCCTATGTCAAAGTACAAATCCCTCGATCACATGGAGGAATTTTTTCAAGAAAAGCTTAAGGAGTTTTTTTCCCCCTACAGTTCCACCTACATATTTGATGATTGTGGGCTGCATTTACATGAATGGAAGGTGATACCTTTACAACATATGAGGATCATTTCTGATAATACTTAGTATTTCTTTGCCTACTTCAAGATATTTCCAAAGATAACATGAAGAAAAAGTATGAAGATGGTTTAGAGAAGGAGATTCAAGCAAATCTTCACTTATGCCAACCTAGATTGCTTCATGAAGCTCTTTCCTTTGCTAATGATGGGGTGAAACGGTACCAATCGATTATCAAAATGATCAGTTTGCAACAACAAACTTTTCACTAGTATAATTTTCTTTGGTTATATGTGATGCATTTACATATAAAATTTAGTATGTGGAGCATACTTTAGCTACACTTCCGAAACTGAATTAGAATATTTAGAGCATAGTCTAGACCATCAATGTTTTATCAAAAAAGCATTTCCAATAGTTATTAATATAGTTCTTTTATTCTCTTACTTAGAGACTATGTTAGCACCTCATAAATAATATTAATATTCTGATTCCTCCATGATTATTTCCATGCATATGTTTTTACATGGAACATGATTATTTTTGTTTAGTGATGGAACATGTGCCTAGCGATCCATTTTTTTTTTAATTTATCAACTAAGGTCAGTTTCTTTTTCAACTAAGGAGCATGTTATGAATTATGGAATGTGTTGAATAAGAAATTTTAGAGTGTTAGTTTATTAATTTATTGATATGTTTTGGTGTTTTGATATAAGAGTTGAACATTTGTGAGGATGTGAAAGGTGTGAAAGGGCAGACATCAATAATTGGATTTATATTTTATATAATTTATAAATAAACCCATATAGAGGGTTCTATTTTTAGAAACAATTAGTAAAAGTAGTGGTTAGGATAAGGATTGATGTAGACCATGATCTTTGTTGATAAAAATAAGAGGTTTTCCACAAAACAGAGCAACTTTTATGTTCATGCATGCATTTTGAAGCTGCCTCACTAGAACCGCTATTCTCGACATAATGAGAAATCCTATAAATACCTACACTCTATGGACTATTAAAACAGAGTGCGTGGGGGGAGATTGCACCTATTCCTATGTTATATCTCATCTTTTTGCATATCTATTTTCTTGTGTGTTTTTAGTACCCATATCCTCTATTTGCGTATGAATTAAGATCCCACTGATAATTTATAGGGCCCATCGCTTTGGATAATGTTGCCCTATTGCACCTAACTATGCTGATTGCAACCATTTTTCATGCTTTTCCTTGTCTACAAAATAAGTTGGAATTCCTTGATTGTCCTATTTATATATGTTGTCTATGAGTGTATGATATCATTGTGACTTGATTATTCCTGTTCGTTCCTTTTGAAATAGGGTTGTTGGGTCCAAAAGTCAAAATTGGCACTACTTTTCTTGCCCACTTTGAAACTACTTAAAGGTTGAACAAATATGCATCAGGAATTTCATTTGACACATGTTGTCAGGATTCTCTTGAAGTGAGTCATGAAAGGTGAACTAATTCAAAATCATATCTCATTACTACGAGATACTACCTTACTAACTTGTTAGTATTGCAAGGTTTGTTCATTAAATATAGTAAGGCTTGATGGTTAGTAAAAATAATGAACGTATTTGCAAGAAAATAATTTCAAATTGACTACATAAACCATGTTGAGTCCTTCTCGTTTAGTTATCGGTTAGTTTCTCTCTACAATATTCATCTATCCACTCATGTATGCTATGGGTAGATCTATGTTTCATTCACTTATGAGTTGTGCTAGCATGTACGCTATGAGAAAAATGAAGGCACCCACGTGCAAATGGAATGGCTTACTCCAATATGACATTTTCAAAGCTGGGGCTGAGCACAAATGTCATTTTAGATTAAATGTTTTTCTACATTGTTCATTCCAGTCAAAACTAGTTAAGAGGATCTACATGGTTTTGCTATGATCACATACATGTGGATAAAATTTCTATAGTATCCACAATGGCCCATAAAAGGCATGTACATCCTTAACTACTCTTGGCCTATTTTGTTATGGCTTCATCCATCACTATTCCATTCTTTGCCACGATATGGTCTAAGATCTTACCTTTTTTTACTATTAGCACATACTTTTCTAGGTTTCAACATACTTGATATTCTCTACAATAGATTTTCTTGGGTTCTCGGATGTGAGTTTTTCTTATATGGGAATGAGCACACAAGTCATCCCCAAAAACTTCTAAATTATAACAAAATAATTCTTTGAAAACATGAATTGTGAGCCTTTGCAATGTTGTAGGTGCATTTATGAACGTGAATGACATCACACCGAATGCAAAGATTCCTCTTTCTATGGAGAAAATGGTTTTGTGATTATATTGAGGTTCCATGGCTATGTTTCTATAGCCTAAAACTCCATCAATGAAGTTATAAAACTGCTTGCCTGCCACACACACACATGATTTCCTGTACTTCTTGGGTACCACAACAATGGGGGTTACCCATTTTTTATGCCCAAACTCATAGATAAAACTAGCTTATATCAACCTATCGATTTCTTCTTTTATTTTTCCTTCATAGGTGCCATTACATGTGTACGGCTTCTCCTTTCTTTGCTTGGCTTCTTGTGTGATGGAGATCCTATGTGAAAATATTTCTATATCAAATTCTTTCAAGTTCTTATAAGTCCAAGCAAATAGATCTCTAAATCATCTAAAAAGATATGTCAATTCTCCATCTTCTTTGTCACTTTGTTCTTATCATATGTGAGTCCTTCTCTGTTCTCCCTCTTCTATCGTCATTACTAAATTTTTTGGTTTCTCCTTCATTACCGTAAGTTTCTCCCATGAGAGTTTCTGGTTTTGGAATTCTTACCATGATTTTCCTATCTTGGATTTCATACATTTTGAAGTTCTCTGGTACTTCAAACAAAGGTTCTTCTTCTTCTTGTCTGGAGTGATTCTTTTTACTTTTCTTTTTCTTTTTCTTTTCTCAATCTACTTGTGTAGCTAACAATATGTTGTCTTTACACTTTTTTCATTTGTGGGTCTTGGAATCCATCAACTATAGGTTTTCTCTTTCGAATCCCAAAATGGATCCATCAAGATGGACTCTAGCTCCTCATCTTTCTCTTTGGTTTCATCCATGACCATGCTAGAATCACATTCTTCGAGTATGAGTTTTCACATAACCAATAAAATGTCTTAGACATCCTCATCAAAATGTGGAGTGGATTGTTCTTCATTCCTTGTTATGTCCATCCTTTCTAAGATTTCTACCCAATTGTGGGGTTCAAACTCTTCATCTAAAAAAATCATAGGTGCATAGTATGGGTCTTGTGTGAACGATCACATGTCTATAGCTTTTTTTATGTTCTCCTTTTCCTCTTCAAGCTAATAGATCCATGGAGCAATGTCGTCATGTATCCATAGAGGGTCTAATCCTATGGAATGCACCGATTCCATGTCTTCTTGTGTCTTATGGGTAGGGTTCAACTATGGGGGTGTTACATCTATATGCATGAAGTCCTTGAGATCAACCTTGATAGTTACCCCCAAATGCTATAAGTAAAAAGAATTCGTTCACCAATCTTGTACTATCTACAATTTGTTCATGAGTGGTCTTTCAAAGATCATTTCATAGACATGGTTCTTTTCAAACTCGTATATGGCAAATGTATGGTCAAATTGTACACCACAAGTACTGAGAATAAATCCTTCTAACAATCCTAGTGGCTTCTCTATGTGTCAATCTACAATTTAAAGCTACATTTGTGGGGGTTTCACAGCTGGTTTGCCCCAATGCTTGTATAAGGAAGTGGTAACAATGGAACATCTTGCTATTGAGTCTAAAATTTCCTTCTTTATGTATCCTTGATAAGTGATATGAAGATACATGTTTCTTTCTTCTCTTTCACTTGTCTCTCCTATCTTGTCTAAGGGCATTTCTGAAACTTTTCTATCTGATCCTTCTGGAGAGTCAAAACTAGTGATTTCTTCGTCTTGGCTACATGTCTCCATAACTTTGGTATGTGTTCCAACAACTCTTCTAAGGTGAGATGACATTGGAGTTTGTTCTTAATGACCTTTGCATTCCTAGGTAAAATTGACTCTTCATTTTGTATCATTATCATGAAAGCTCTCAACAAAGATAATTTGATCCCCAAGAGCCTCTTAAATGAGGAAATTTTTGTAAGGAATTAGATTCAAAGTCTAGTCTTTTGAGTGATTATGCATCTTCTTGATCTTTGTAAATAGAAGGGATTTTGTGAGGAAATTGATCATAAAGATCATATATTTCTTGGATGGGTGGGGAAGTCATTTGAGACATACCCCATTTTTCTTTAGAGAATTCCTATGAGTATTTTTTGATTGAGAGAGGAATTTTGTACGTTAGTAAGTTAGGAACTCCACTTGCAATAATTCTCATTGGATTTTTTCAATTGAATGACCCTTTTGAAGAAGTATGTTGTTAGGTTTAGAGATCATTTATTCCAATATATATAATGGCCCTTGAAACTGCAATTATGGTTTAACTAGATTACTACAATTAAAGAGCTGGCTAACTTCAAACATAACATGAGCTAGTTCAACCATTTTGACAAACAACTTTGTTCTTTCTACTTCTAGTTGCTCTCTAGGATGACTCTTATCTAGCTCTACTGTATTTGGTCCTTCTCTTAGTTTTCACTAATAATCTTTGAACAACATGTCTAAGTTTTCATCGATGGGATCTGCTAACATTGATCTTCACTTCGGTAAAGGCAAATTCTTCAATAGGACCTTGGAATTCAGTTCTACAATATTTGCCTTGGTTTCTTGGAGGCTGCCTTCTAACTCTTACAACTTCTTGGACCACTTTCTCTTTATTCTCTTTGTAGATTCTTTCCATGATTTGGTTTATCTCCTACTTCACTAGACTCTAATTCTTTCTCTTGGTTTTGTTGTTGAGCTTGTTGTAGAACCTATGTTCTTGTGACCTACTCAATGGGAACAAAGGTGGGTGGATATCCATTTGACCCCTACACTATGCATATCATGTTGATTGGCATTATCTTTGAGCCATTAACCAGATTCCTTGGGTGCTCACGTATTAGGTGCTCCTTATCACACTATGAAGGATCCTTAAATTTTGTGAAAATGGACTGACCTATTGGTGGGGATGTGGGCATTCACTTATGAAGTGATTCCCCTCACATACATAGCAAGGCTCTCTAGGAGCTTGGGATCTCATTTATCACATCTCGGGCTTGGGTTTGGGTTTCTGTACACAATTTTTTAGTACTTGGGTTTCCCATTATAGCCATGGGATGGGTTTCATATTGGTGAGTCTCTATAAGTTTTGTTGAGTTTGTGTAGTAGATAATGAAATTCTCTCCATGAGATGAATAAAATCTATTTGCATTAAGAACATTCTAAGTCATCAACAAAGAAACAAACACTTGAGCCCTATCTATGTTCTATTTTTCCATCACATACTTTAGTGATATCACATTAGCAAGGGATGATGGTTGCTGACCTAGCAATGGCTAACTAGCTTCTACCTGATACTTTGGTTGGTAATTCTACTACGGCCTATAGTAGGGAAGTTTTTGGTACTCATTTTGGTAACTATATGGTTGTCATTATGGCTTTTGATAAATTTTCAATCACCTATTTGGTGTATGGGAAGTCTTTTGCCATGTGGTTGATCTACTTTTTTCTATGGTGCAATAACAAGAGCGTGTAGCTATGACATTTTAGTTTTCCATAGGGCAAGCATTAGCCATGTGATCACCATCAGTGATATAGCAAAGTTTAATAATATTGACCTTTTGATGTTTCCTATTATGGGAATTTCCTCCTAGATTTTGTGAACTAACTAAGCTAATTCCTCCATCCAAGATGAAGGTTTGGATGTGACACTAGCTGTGAATTAGGATCATTTATATAGCTTGGAAAACTCTAACACCTCTCCTCAATTTTCTTCTATGTGGATGCATATCCTTACATGTTGGTACATTTTTCAAGCCTTGATGCTTGACCAAAAGATCAAAGGATTACTTCATATCTTAAGCGTGAATGTTCATAAGTCACATGTGAACACCTCTTGTAAATATCTTGAGTTTAACTCAAGATAAATGTAAAAGGCAAAGTTTGAGAGAATCTCATAGCTTTACGAATTGTAATTCACAATAACCAAGTGATTGGAATCAAATTAATTAGGAGCCTAAAAGATAGGATCACTTTTAGGTGGTAGATTCCAAATTCAAATTTAAATTCATCTACAAAAGCTCATAACTTTTAGTCACGGGATATATAGCGGAAGAAGGACACATTGAGATTCAAGGTTGTGGATACACTTAGTCCACACATGTATGAGTAAGCCTACAAGATCTCCTTTGTATCATACATTCAATACACTACCCATTTGTTTCAGATTATACAACTATCTCATGTTCACTATTACTTCTTGCTAGACTCTCAATTTCAGTGAGTTTGTTTTGAGGAGCTCTCTGTGTATACTTATTCATTTACTGTGATTCAAATTTGTATATGTAGCTTAGACCTTCTAGTTTTATGCTATACATCACTTGGTTCAGGGATCTGCAACATATGTTCATTACAATCTACCTATGTCTATTGTTTGTCATCTTCCTAAAATGTCTAGAGTACATCCCTAACTTATTAAGATTATTTCTTAGCATGTACTCATCCTAAATTAGTGAAGTAACTTCCTATAGCAAACCTAACGGTCCAATTAGATATGGCTTAAAGCTCTTGGGTTAATTGTAATCAGTGAGTGAGCACTGAATGAGACACTCAGCAGGTTACAATCCATATATAACAAGTTTTTGCAACTCTTAAAACTTGAAGGTAGTCTGTTTTGATGCAACTATTTGAAGATGATGCTCCAAAGCACATTATGGGTTCAAATGCATATTGGGGAAGCTAAAGGTGTCTACTAAGGTAATCTGAAGTAACATTGGTAGGTGTAGAGCAGGATTTGTGTAGCACCAGCTCATTTCTAGAGTGTATTCAACCATCTCCTCACAATGGTATCAAAGCAATCAAAAAACTCAACATGGGAGATGGATTCCCATCATCAATTGGCAAATTGGATCAAGGTAATTACTCTGCTTGGTCTATTAGAATGGAAGCATATCTACAAGGTAGAAATCTTTATGGTTACATATCTGAACATGAGTCAATGCCAATACTTAGAAGCAAACGGCAACCCACTCAAGAAGAACAAGAAAGGTTATCAACATGGTGCTCAAAGGATGCATTGGCCAAGTGATACCTTCTCAACTCAGTTTTTGATTTCTTACTCCCACATATTAGGAATTGTAATACATGACAAGAAACCTGGAATGCACTTGAAGCATTCTTTTCTTCAAGCACTAGAGCAAGAAATAATCAACTATGGATGGAGTTCACAACACTCAAAAAGATGCCCAAATAGAATTTGATTGATTATGTCACTAAAATAAAGGACTTAGTTGATCAAATTGGACGCATTGGAGAAGTCATTGATGAGTAGAAAATTGTGAGACAAGTGATCAATTGAATCAAAGCAGATGACAAGTGGGAAGCATTCATTACTGCAATGGATCTATACATGGACATACAGGTACCTGACTTCAATACTCTAATGGGACAACTGTTTACTCATGAAGCCAAGCTTGTGAAGAACAATGACAACTCAAAAGGTAATCAATCCTCTGCCCTATACACTGATAGGAACAAGAGTAAGGATAGTAAAGGTAAAGGCAAGAAATCTAATGATGAAGCTAGTACCTCCCAAGCTAACTTTGTAGGAAGAGGTAGAGGTACAAGAGGAAGAGGCAAAGGAGGTAGACAAGGCAGGGGGAGATTCCAAAGCACCTCTCCATGTACCATATGTGGATTGACTAACCACACAACTGAGAATTGTTTTAGGAACCCAAGAAATCAAAGAGGAAGAGGCTTCAATAGAGGAAGCTATGGAAGAGGAAGATCAAACAACTTCAACAACTATAACAACAACTACAACAACAACAATAACCAAGGGGGCTATAGAGGAAGAAGAGACTATATCAATTATACTGAAGAGTAGGCACAAGAAGACTCACTTTTGTTAATGAACATGACCACGAGGAAAGGTAAAGCAGATGAGCATGTGTTTTATATAGATTCTAGTTGTTCAAATCATGTAGCAAGAAATGTGGCATTGCTATCTGACTTGGAGGATCCAAGGAACAAGCATGAGGTTCAGACAAGAGATGATACAAGACACTCAAAAGAAAAGATTGGGAATGTGAAGACCTCAGATGGAAACATGAATCTACTTAGTAAGGTATTGTATGTACCTACCATAACCAAGAACTTGATAAGTGTTGGACAAATTGTAGAAAAAGGCTTGGAGGTAAGGTTTAAAAGAAATGGAGCTCTTTGTTGAAGATCCTCAAAAAGGATTCAAGAAGATAGCCAAAGGAGAAAAGACAAGTAGACCCTTTACATTTGAAGTACAGAATACTAGAAATATAGCACTTCTCAATTATGGAGGACAGACCTTATCAGAATTAGAAATGTGGCAGAAAAGATTAGCTCATATAGGAGAAAGAAGTTTAAAGCAAATATGCAGGGATCAGAGTGTGCTTGGATTTCCAAATATATCCAAGAAACATATGATATAGAAATGCAGTTCATGTCAATTTGGGAAGTCTCACAGACAACCATTTATGAAGAAAGGTTACATTCATGGTGATCTATTGGAGCTAGTCCACACTGATGTTTGGGGACCTAGCAAAGATCGTTCAATTTCAGGATCTAAGGATGATGTATCATTCATTGATGATTGTAGTAGATGGGCCATACTTTATTTTATGAAGCAAAAGGATGAAATGTTCAATTGTTTCAAAAAATATCTTGCTCTTGTAGAAACACAAACAGGGAAAACATCAAAGAGGCTAAGGTTAGATGGAGGGGGAGAATACTTCTCCCATGAGTTTCATGCATATCTCCAAGATAGAGGCATCAAAAGAGAAATCACCACCAGATATACTCCAGAACAAACTGGAGTAGGAGAAAGGGGGAATAGGACCATTGTGGAGGCAGCAAGGTCCATGATCAATGAGAAGAAATTGCCCAACTACCTATGCGCAGAGGTTGTATCCATAGCCACCTATCTTATCAACAGGCTCCCATCCAAAGCATTGGATGGGATGACACCATATGAAGCTTGGAATGGAAGAAGGCTAAGCCTAGATCATTGAAAAATTTTTGGGTGCATAGCATACGCACATCTTCCTTCACAGATCAGAGGTAAAATGGATCCTAAGGTAGAAAAATGTGTGTTCAAAGGTTATGATCTTAATCAAAAGGGGTACAGGTTGTATAATCCAAGTACTAAAGGTTTTATTCTTAGTAGATATGTTGTCTTTGATGAAAACAACTCATGGTTTGAAGATGATTGCAAAAAAGTCAAACTACCTTATGACCTAGAAGAAGACTTTCCTACAATTCAAAAGGTAAATAGTCAACAATGTGAAGATTCAAGTGATTCTGATGATGATCAGAAACCACCAAGGAGGAACTTCAAATTATGGAGCAAGAAAGGTAAAGTGAAGATGCAAGACTTCAAGGATATTGCAGAATCCTCTCAACAAACAATAAGGAGATCAACTAGGGAAAAGAAGAAGCCATAAAGGTATGGATATGACACCTCTCTAGTCACTAAACACTCAATCTATATTGCTCAGGATATCAACTCAGAAGAACCATCAACCTTCAAGGAAGAAAACAATAAACCTGAATGGAAGGAAGCAATGGAGGAAGAGATACAAGTACTTCAAGAAAATCAGACTTGGGACCTAGTTCCCAAGAACCAATCCATGAAGATCATTGGATCTAGATGGATCTACAAGGTAAAAAAGAATTCTGATGGATCAATAAAGAGGTACAAAGCAAGACTTGTGGTTAAAGGGTTTGCTAAGACCCAAGGGATTGATTATGAGGAGACTTTCTCTCCTGTGGAAAGGATGCCAACAATCAGATTTCTCTTAAGCATAGTTGCTTCAAGGAATTGGAACATCTATCAATTAGATGTAAAAAATGCATTTTTAAATGGTTGGATTTCAGAGGAGGTGTACATGGCACAACCTCTTGGATTTGTTGATGATGTACATCTTGAGTATGTGTGCAAACTTAGGAAAGCTCTCTATGGTCTCAAAAAAGCTCCTAGAGCTTGGAATCATAGATTGGTTACATTTTTGCAAGACAAAGGATTCAAGTCGAGCAAGGCTGATTCTTCACTCTTTAGTAAGAAGAGTAACTCTGAAGTTATATATCTATGTGTGTATGTATATGATATTATTCTTACAGGTAATGATGCAGATGGAATCAAGAAGATCAAAGCCCAAATGAAGGAAGAATTCAAGATAAGTGACCTAGGATTTCTCACTTATTTTCTTGGATTAGAAGTTGTCTATATAGATAAAGGGATCTTGCTTACCCAAAGGAAGTATGTTAAAGATGTAATTGCAAAGTTCAAGATGTAGGATGCTAAGGTTGCAAGTACTCCCATGGAGGTCAATCACAAGTTAAGTGCTCATGAAGGGGAACCCATTGAAGACATTACAAGCTACCAAATCTTAGTTGGAAGCTTGAATTATGCAACCCTAACTAGGGTAGATATATGCTATGGTGTAAGTGTGCTTAGCCAATTTATGCACAATCCTAGAAAACCTCACATGGATGCAACAAAAAGGATATTGAAATATCTAAAGGGAACTATGAATGAAGGATTGTATTATCCTTATACATCTGATTTAAGTGTAAAGCTATTCACTGATGTAGATTGGGTAGGATCAAAAGATGATAGAAGAAGCACATTTGGATATTTATCCTTTGCAGGTACAAATCTCATTTCTTGGTCTTTCAAGAAACAACCTACAGTAGCACTTTCTTCAACTGAAGCTGAATACAGAGGATTGGCAAATGCAACTCCAGAAGCAATGTGCATCAAGTCCTTATATATAGATTTAGGGTTAGATTTTGACACTCCATACATATTTGGAGACAACATAAGTTCTTTGCATTTAGCTACTAATCCTATCTTTCATGCTAGGACTAAGCATATAGAAGTCCATTATCACTTTGTTAGAGAGAAAATAGCAAGCAAAGAAATATAATTGTCTTATGTGTCTACACAGATGCAATGTGCACATATGATGACCAAAGCACTTGATGGAAGCAAGCTCAATAGGTTCAAATCAATGATTGGAATGCAAGAAATACCTACGCATTAAAGACTCAAGCATCTTAGGCATGAGGGGGATCTGTTGGTACATTTGGCAAGCCTTGATGCTTGACCAAAATATCAAAGCTTTACTTCATATCTTAAGCATGAATGTTCGTAAGTCACATGTGAACACCTCTTGTAAATATCTTGAGTTTAACTCAAGATAAATGTAAAAGGAAAGTTTGAGAGAATCTTATAGCTTTACAAATTATGATTCACAACAACCAAGTGATTGGAATCAAATTAATTAGGAGCCTAAAAGATACGATCACTTTTAGGTGGTAGATTCCAAATTCAAATTTAAATTCATCTATAAAAGCTCATGACTTTTAGTCACAGGATAGATAGCAGAAGAAGGACACATTGAGATTCAAGGTTGCGGACACACTTAGTCCACACATGTATGAGTAAGCCTACAACATCTCCTTTGTATCAAACATTCAGTACACTACACATTTGTTTTAGATTATGCAACTATCTCATGTTCACTATTACATGTTGCTATACTCTCAATTTCAATGAGCTTGTTTTGAGGCGTTCTTTGCGTATACTTATTCATTTACTGTGATTCAACTTGGTATATGCAGCTTAGAACTTCTATTTCTATGCTATCACTTGGTTCAGGGATCTGCGAGATATGTTTATTACAATCTACCTATGTCTGTTGTATGTCATCTTCCTAAAATGTCGGGATTACATCCCTAACTTCTTAAGATTAGTTCTCAGCATGTACTCATCCTAAATTAGTGAAATAACTTCCTATAGCAAGCTTAGTAACTTTATTATTTCGGTGTCGGCAGCTGTCAGTAGTTCGTCTTTTTCAGCCAGTGCCTTATCTCTCTGGTTTGAGTGTTCTTCCTGTGCTTGGAGTGTAGCCTGTAGTTGCCTGATATGCTCATATAGTGCATGATTTTCCGCTTTTGCTGCTTGTAATTCTTCCTGAAGAGGGGTGATATCCGCCTCCATTATTTCCAATTTCCTTTGGAATTCTTCTCGTGCATCGTCTGTGACTTGTTTCAGGTGTTGGGGCAGTTGTTGGGATAGGTTTATCAGTAGTTTACCCATAGCTTCTAATTCTGAAAAAACTGGAATGGGGTGGGGTGACAGAGGAGGGCGAGGTTGCGAGGAGGTTCCGGTGAGGAGTTGTTGTGAATTTGGAGGTGAATAGTTGAGGGAAGATGTAGAGGCTTCAGAAGTTTCGGTGTGGTGACTGGGCTTGATGGGGCTGCGGTGTGGTTCCGGTTGAGAGATGGGGTTAACAGACGGTGTTTTGGGGAGGGCAGAGTCAGTAGTTGTTACCTTGTTTGTTTGTTCAGTTTTTGCATTGTGTGCTTCTATAGATTCTGCTGCCTTCAGTAGCTTGTCTAGTGCATCTTGAGCAGATTCTTGTTTGTCTACCTGTTGCTCTGATTCTTTTTCGGTCGAAATTATTTCTGTCTCTGCTTGATGTTGTTGTTCGTGTTGCTCAGTTGATGATTCATTATGCATTGAAGTAGCTGTATCATGAAATGTCTCTTCTTCGTTCTTCTCTTCTTCTTTATTGTTCTCTCTATCCTTTCCGGCTGAGCCTTGTGCTTCGCTTTCGGAGGAGCTAATCCTGATTCGTTTCCGGCGGAACAACTGATTGAGCTCTTCTTCATCTTCTTCTTCCTCATCTTCTAGTAGCTGAACTAACTCTTCATGCCTTAAAACTGGTCCTCGTGGTGGTGGTTGAGCGGCGAGTATGGTTGGGAAGAGAAAGGAAAGGATGTGGGGAAGTCTGGATCGAGGGGTGGTTCCTTTGTTGACTTGTTTCATTATGGCGACGCACTCCTTATGGATTCGGTGAAAGAAAAATGAGGCGAAATTAACGGGTTCTCGTGCGGCAAGATCGATGGCGGAATACAATGGGCGGGAGATACTGTATGTGCTTTTTTGGAGGTTAAGGATTGCAACTAAGAACTGTAATGCGGTTTTTTCAGGTTCAGGGCGGCAGAGAATGGCGTATTCATTTGATGAATGGCGGGGGAAAAGTTCGGTCATGCGGCCTACGGGGATACTTGGGCCATTTTCGCGGCCTTGTGGAGTGAGGCGGAAGGCTTCGGCGAAGGCCTGGAAGGTTATTACAGTTCTAGATGGTAGGGAGGGGAAGAGCCATTGTCGTTCAGCGATGGGGGATTGGGCGATGGCAGAGATGATTTGTGCGAAGAAGGGATGGGCTTCCACTGAGTGCCATGGCAGCTCAGCGAAGTTGGCCAACCCTCGAATACGCAGGTAATCTCCTACCTCGATAGGGATACCATCACAAAAGGCGGTGTAGTTCGCCAATGCCTCCATTGGGCACGCGAACACGAATACACAGAGTACAGAGCACGAGTACACAGAATACAGAAAACACAATCACAATCACAAGAACACAATAGCGTTTTTTTGGCGCAACCGAAGAGCTTAAGTACAAATATTACGGTGGGGGGGGGTAGGAAGTGAGGGTTATCATTGTGCGGTGCTGGAATGATACTGCTTTCAATTTGGCATGCATGCTTGAGTAATTGGTAAGGAGGGCGGCTTATGACAAAACACGGCTATTTAAAAAAAAAGAAAGAACTACAGGAAAAATAAAAAAAAAAACAAAAAGATGCGGTCCACCGCCGAATGTTTTAATGCGGGATAGTGGCATGTTGATACGGCCGCAACTTTGAGCCATTGATTGCTTTTGGAAGTGGGTTTCCGGTCAACGTAGTCAACCGAAAAGTGGCTGGACCAATTTGTTCTGAGATCATGTAAGGGCAGAACCACCGTAATTTGAATTTGCCTGCGGATCTATTTGACTTTGCATTATAGAAAAGTACAAGCTGTCCTACCGAAAATACTGGAGTTTTCAGGTTTCGATCGTGTGTCATTGCCTGTCTTAGTTGAACTTCGTGCATTGTTAAAAAACTGAGCCATCGGTGTTCGTCTAATTCTCTGAGCGTATCCAACCGAAATGACAGTGAGTCTTCCGATAGCAGTTTCTGGGTAATGGCTACTCGTAAACTTGGTATAACTATCTCCATTGGTGCTATTGCTTCTAAGCCATAAGCTAATTTGAAAGGTGTCAATCCTGTTGTTACCTTGTAGGTAGTCCGGTATGCCCATAACACTACAGGTAGTAGTTGATCCCATCTTTCTGGTGATTCTATAATCAATTTTCGAAGAATATTCAGCAGGGATTTGTTTGTACTTTCGGCCAATCCATTAGCACGAGGATAATAAGGAGAACTAAATTTATGTGTGACCTGGAACGACTGTGTAAGTGCCTCCATTAAATTGTTTAAAAAATGGGTGCCTTGATCTGATACAATTTCCAGTGGTAAGCCAAAACGTGGAAAGACATCGGTTAGCAGACACTTTGCTACCGTAATGGCTGTAGCAGACCGTAAAGCCCAGGCTTCTGCCCATCTGGTTGCATAGTCTGTACAAGTCAGTATGTAACGGTTGTTACTGAAGACTGCTGGAGGTGTAATCGGACCGATAAAATCTAGACCCCACTTTTGGAAAGGTTCCAATGGTAAGATGGGTTGCAGAGGAAAGAGATGACGTTGCAAAGGCTGGCCAGATCTTTGGCAAGTATCATATTGTTTGACAAACTGTGAGATATCTCTGTACATCGTTGGCCACCAGAGACCACTCTGTAGAATTTTCCGGTGAGTTAAGTCTGCTGCAAAATGACCACCGGAAGGAATTGAGTGGGCCAGAGTAATAACTGAATTAACTTCATGCGGTGGAATACAGCGGAGTAGGATTCCGGTGTGATCTACATAATATAATTCTCCAACAATTAACCGAAATCGGCGGCTAAAGACTGCAATTTTCGTGCGTATTGCTCTAGAAGTCTAAGATGGAAGGCAACCATCAGTAAGAAAGGTCAAGATCTGTTCATAATATGAAAATGGGATAGGTGGTTCTGCAGAATCTTCATTAATTGGTTCTGACACATAAATCGCGGGTGTCGTGTCATCGATGCCTACCGGAGCTTCACCAGAATCTAAGTGTGACAAGAAATCTGCTAAAGCATGTGAACTGCCTGGTCGGTGAATGACTTCGTAGTCGAATTCCTGTAAAAGTAAGACCCATCGCGCTAATCGACCACCAAGATGTTGTTGCCGAACTAGATAGACAAGTGCAGCATGATCTACATGGAATGCGAATTTTCGGCCTAGCAAGTAATGTCTGAATTTTTTGACAGAATATACTAGCCCTAGACATTCTCTTTCTGTCACAGAGTAATTTTTCTCGGCAGGGGCTAATCTTCGACTTGCATAATACACTGGTCTGAACCATTTATCAGTTTGTTGCATCAACACACTTCCTATTGCTATATCTGAAGCATCAACAAATACATGAAATGGGTGATCCCAGTCCGGGGGTTGTAAAATAGGAACTTGTGTTAATAAATGTTTTAAACGATCAAATGCTATCTGGCATTCCTGGGTCCATTCAAATTGTCGAGGTGTTTTGCTGATTAGCTTGTTTAGTGGTATAGCCAGATGAGCAAGCCATCGTAAGTGTCTGCCATGCCACCGCACTTGACCCATGAAGCGCATAACTTCTTTTGGTGTAGTGGGCACCGGAGCTTCTAATACTGCCGAAATTTTATCTGGATCTACTTGGATACCTTGTGCAGATACAATGTGGCCAAGTAACTTGCCACATGAGACCGCAAACACTGATTTGTTTGGGTTCAAGCAGAGTTGATATTCTCTGCATTTCTGAAAGCAGCACCGTAAATGGAACAGGTGTGCTATCCTCTTACCGAAAATTGAAAAATCATCGAGATATACTTGCATAAATGAAGTGAGATAAGGAGAAAATATCTCCTACATACATCTTTGAAATGTGCTTGGTGCGTTTCTCAATCCAAACCACATTACCGTACAAGCAAAGACACCCCAGTTGGTAATGAAGGCAGTTTTTGGTACATCCTCTTCAGCCATTCTAACCTGATTGTAACCACTGTATCCATCTAAGAATGAATACATTTCATGACCTGCTACCCTATCAAGCATGTATCCAGAAAGGGGATCGGGAAAGGATCCGGTACTGTTGCTGCGTTTAATTTTCGGTAGTCTACACAGATTCGCAGTTGCTTATTTTTCTTTGGCACGATCACAATTGGTGAAATCCATTCAGCATGTTCTACTGGTACGATGAATATGACTTTTAATAATCTATCAAGTTCGGCCTTTACCTGAGATGCATAATTGGGGTTCATCCGGTAGCTGGGCTGTTTATTAGGTTTAGCTTCAGGCTTCAACATGACTCTATGCTGATAGATGCGCGGATCTAATCCTTTCATGTCTTTGTAATCCCATGCAAAGACGTCTGTGAATTCTCGGAGTAACTGGATTAAGCCTGCTTGAAATGTTTCTGGTAAATTTTGCTTTATCTTTACCGGATGCGGATGATCTTCATCTCCTAAATTGTAAGTGACCAGCTGATCTTCGGGGACATAGAACTGGTGATGTTTCTCTGTGTCATCTGTTGGTTTAAGAAGTTGCTGTAGTTCATCGTCATGTGTCGAAACAATGTCTTCCTTCTTAGCCTCTTCTGTGATGGGTATTACTGTACAGACTGAAGCGTTCCAATTATCTACAACGGACTGTAGGTCAATAGTCCCTAGGGAAATTAAGTCCGCGTTACTCTTCAGAAACTCTTCTTCTTCATCATCTGACAATCCATCTAGCATATGGACTGGTTCAGCAAAATATGGTGTAGCGTGTAGCTCGCAAGATTGTATAGCATCTAATTTTACCACATATCTACGATTGGCATCTTTAAACGTAAGCTCTTGTGCGGACCAGTCTTGTATTACCTTCGCATGCTTCAGCCAGGGTCGGCCGAAAAGAAGATTGTAATCCAAAGTGGATTCCGGCAGATCTAGTATAACAAAGGTTATTTTAAAGGTCGTACCTTGTAAAGTGATGGGTACATTTCGCACAAGTCCTACAGGATGGACTCTTGATTGATCTGCCATTCTGACAAAAAATTGAACTGGATCAATTTCGGTCCATCCTAACCTTTTGCATAATGCCGCAGTGGCAATGTTAACACCAGAGCCTCCATCAATCAATACTTGCGTAATCTTATGATTCTTATACCATACTGTAATCAAGGGAACTGAATGATCAACCGTAGAATCAGGTTCCGGTTGAACTGCTGCTGTCGCCGGAATACAAGAAGGTACCGGACTGAACTGTTGCTGGAACTGTTGTCGAATCCTAGGTACTAATGCCAGTAGTTGGCCTAGAGGCAGGGTGATAGATGCTTTGGATAAAATTTCCCAGGCCTGTTGAGATTGTTTGTCCTGCTCCTTTGAACTTGAGGTCTCTGCTGATGCAGAAGTATATGCTGTTATGTCCACTGCTGATGATGGCTCCGCTGCTGCTTCCTTTTGTTGTATTTTTTCCTTTGTCGACGAGGCCTGAGTCACCGGGATAGGCTCTGGGAACACTGGTGGTTCTGTTGTGGTCCATTGACTAGCCTTGTTGTACATTCTGTGTTGTTCACGTATCCCTGGTTCAAATATTTCTGCTGCCGGTTGCAATTGTTTACCGGAACGGGTCTAGACTGCAGCAGTCTGTGTTTCCAACGGTGTGATTTTTACCATGTTAGCCATTGGATTTTGACGTTCCTTCTTCCTTTGATCATACTCAGCTTCATCTTTGCAAAATCTCCTAATATGTCCAAATTTGCCACAAAAATGACAGCGTGGTGGTGGTAAATTGGGATTTTCTGGTGGTGGCCCGTTCTGCCAGCGATTTGGATTATAGTTGTTATTCCTCTGTCCTCGGTAATTTCGATATCCTTGCTGCTGATTGTTTCTCATTTGTGGAGGCACATAGTGATTGGCTGGCTGCCCTTGTTCCTGGATAATTGCATTGACAGTCGCTGTTCCCTGTACTCTAGCGTTGTATACACAATTTTCGGTGGTGTGTCCGACAATGTTGCAGATAGCGCAAAATGTCTGATTAAGGGCGCAATTGGCACTGGTATGTCCTGAATTTTTGCATATGTTGCAGTATACTAGTTTAGTCATATCTTCTGCAACATTTTTGTTTGCTTTTACCCATTCCAAGTCTTCTATAAATCCACCAACTTTGTTTTCCAGTTGCAGAGTCATTGCAATGACTGCATCGAGGGACATGGCTCCAACACATCTTATGATCATGATCTGTTTAAGTTGTGGAACCAAGCCATTGATGAACCACTAAGTGATAACGTCATCTCGCAAGTTAGCGTGGGCCGGTGGTAGCTGCCTTAAGTGTGTTCTGAAGAGAGTAGCATACTCCTGTACGGTTTGATTTGCCTTTTGTCTGTTATTCTGCAGATAGTCAAAAATTTCGGCTGGATTCTTTTTTAACCTGAATCGCTGCAGAAAAGCATCTCATACTGCTTCGTAGGTACCAAAATGATTAATATCATATTCTGTAAGCCATCTAGCTGCTTCATTGACAAGTGTAGATTGGAAGACAATAGCTTTGTAGGCCTGATCCGGTGGATGGTTGAGAACTGCATAGCTTATCTCAAAAGTGCACACGTGAGCATCCGGATCATCTCCTGGAAATCCACCAAACTTCGTGTATGTCAATCCCGTTGGAGGTGGTCTGGGTGGATATAACTGTTGTTGTCCGTTCATCGTGAGCGTGTTATTCTTTCCTTCTAAACTACCGGAATCTGTATCGTCGGATGACGCACTTTCCGGTGCTTTTCTTGCTTAATATGCTTTGAATCTCTGTTTCGAACAGCCTTCCCTCTTCCTTGATGTCCAGGGTATGGAAACTTGTTTTCAAGCGCAGTGATTGGGCTGAAGATTCACCGGCAAACTGTGATTCTCTTACCGAAATATCACTGGAAGGCACCAAAATTATGACCGAATACCATGTTTTTTCACCTTCACCGATTTCTTTGACTAGATTGTTTCTAATCGTAGATAAATCTGAATCTCTTTCCCCGAGTGTTAAACTGGATTCCAACTGCGTCTTGGTAGGTTCTGGAATTACTATATCTTCGACAGACTGTGCCGAAATAGTACCGGAATGTACTAGAGGCGTAACACGTTCCACCGGAATATGACCGGAATCAGTTTTAACGTTCTTAACTTTCTTGACAACTGGGTCAGACCTAGTTGTATTTTTACCTTCCAGAGTTGTCTTTTGTACATTAAGTACTCCAGACTGATGGTTTTTGGGATATGTTTCACCAGATCGAGTAACCGGCATGTATCATTTTTTTGTACTAACCGCGTAGTATTACTAACGGAACAGTTTGCAACAATCTGATTCTGTTGCTACTGCCCATCGAACGATAATCTAATTCTGACAGACTAACAATCTTGATGCCACTTTCCCAGAGACGGCGCCAAGTGTTAAAGTGTTTTAAAAGTAGTGATGTTGTGTTACTGACAAACGCAAATCGTTACCGAACAAATATTAACGTAATACAGTGTTTCACCTTAGACTATACTTCAACTCTAATTATCATTACCGGAAGACATTGCCAGAGCATCGTGGGTTCTTGGGAGTGGTAGGGGTCTGTTAGACAGAGGCCCTGTACTAATTTCCCAAAACCTTCGTTATAATCAACAACAATACTAATGCGCGTCTTAGCTCATTCATTAATATCAACTAGACGCTGCTTGATGTCTGTGACTTAGGTACCGACTTCTCAGACTGTTCTGATATGGGCACAATTCAGTAGTCTGGACTACAGACTCAACAGTAGTATTCCACTAAAGAACAAAATTTAATCGACAGACTCGTTCGTTACAACACGTACAGTACTTCTTCAAATAAAAGTTCACGTTTTCTTGAGGTTATTAGTTCGATCTCGTAATCAGAATCAATAGAGAATAACACCGAACTCAATGAACTCATAAAACACACAGAGCATATTCCAATCAAACATCAATTACCTATTCAACTCACACATCAATATAGCTACTCAGGCTGACTCAGGGTACTTCAACAACTGAAGAACGCACAGTACTACAAGACGTTAATAGTACTCAGATACACAATCCGTTCCTCAACATTCATTACAACGAGCTTCAGTGATAGCAAACAGAACAAAAATCAATACTACAGTACTCAGAACTTCGTAACAGTGTAATAATAATCTGACAAATAATCAGGCGAACAAACTAGCAATTCCAAAAAAGACGTCTCTCTCGACCATTCTCCTTACATTACTTTATATAGATTTACAAAGTGCGCGTACCAACTTTTGCGCGTAATTCAAGGAACTCCGTTACATCTGGCATATATTATTCCGGCGGCCGACTAACAACAGCAAGGTTATAGTGTCGAAAATCTTCTATTTTCGGTTAAGTCTGTGTGAGTGACTCAGACTGTACTGTGTCAGATTGCAATGTCTTGAATTATGTGAGTGCAGAAAGAAATATGTGAATCTTTTACAAGTGTAATGTGTAGCAAGACTATGTAACTTCTGAATTAGCAGACAAATAACTGAATGAACGTTTTTGGTGACATTCCGGTGATATTCCGATGACATTCTGGTGATGTTCCGGTGATATTTTGGTGATTTTTGAGATGATTTTGGCGGAATATCTAGGGAACTAAAGGTCAGTGCACAATGGGAAAGATTAGTGAATCTGATTTTGCTAGTTATTCAATGTTGTGTTGAACCGTAGAACCCTCAACACAATTGGCGATCCTACTGTACGGCTGAAGCAGCCTCAAGAAATGAATGAGGGGCAGGCGAAATCGCTTTAGTAAAGTATATTTTACGAGGGCACAGGCAAGAGCAGCGAACGTGGAGACGTCCTCAGATTTTTACGAGTGGTACGAGGCCCAGGAGCAGGAAGCGCTGGGCACTAACGACGAACAGGGGGAAACAGGTGCAGTAGAGGCAAGGTTAGTGGGCGGCATACTTGGAGTGTTATTCCTCACAGAAGCAGCTGTAGGGGTGAGAAGACGACTCCAGTTTGACCCACTTGCAGGGGCAACTGGTCATAGAACTAGGCGCACACCTCAACCACAGCCAATGGCTCAACCACCTCCAAATCCCAAAGTCAAGGCCGCTCATTTCAGTGGAACCTCTAAGGAGGATGCTGATTGCCATGTAGCTCAATTCGAAATAAAATGGACAGCGAATGGATATCCAGCTATCTATGGTGATGATATTAAACTTCAACAGTTTGCCGCCACGTTGGAAGGACGAGCTATGAGCTGGTTCAGTCAATATGGCCTTACCCATTTTGCTACGTATGATGATATAAAAATCGCATTCTTGCAACGGTTTAGAAAAGAAAAGACGCCTTCCAATGTATTAAGGAAGTTGCGGGCTATCAGACAAAAGACCATGCTAGTGGAAGACTATGCTCAGAAGTTTAGGACTTTAATGGACAGGCTGCAAGGTAATGAACGACCTACTGATGAGATGTTGGCAGGATTTTTTTTTAAAGGATTAAGGAGCACCATAAGACATGCGGTGGCCAGTGTGGACATTGTGAATGGTTTTGATGTCTTAGTATTAGCAGCAGTGCGTGTTGAAAGAAGGTTTGGACGAGCAAAAAAAAAGCAATCTGATTCTGGTTCAGATGTTGAATCGGATTCAGAAATGGAGTCGGACAAGAGTTCAGAGGATTTTGACACTGATGATTATGATGATGAAATAGTGAAGACAAAGCATCGTAAGCATAAAGCTAAACATGGTAAAGAGGAGGAATGGATTAGTAAGTTAAAGAAACATGGATATTCTATACTGGCTCCAAAGGAAAAACGATTTTGTGATATATGTGACAAAGAGGGACATACAACAACTCAGTGTTGGTATAACCCTAAGCATAGAGGGCAAAATTCTCGGCAAGACAATCGAAATCTAAATGACGTGGCAACCAATCAGGCTATTCCTATCCAAGGTCGAGGTACCTTCCAGAGACAGCCACCGGTAAGACCCCCATGGAGAGATCAAGGAAATCAGCAAGGAAATAACCAACAAGGCAATCACCAAGGTCGACCACCACGGGTAATGCCTTGTGGGTATTGTTCAGCTCCTGATCATTGGATAGGGCGGAATTGCCCTTTGTGGGTAAAGAATCGTGAAGAAAGAGGTATACCTGTTATTCGGTATAACCAGCATAATCAACCGGGACAACATCAACAACAGGGGCAGCAGGCGGCTCAAGCAAATGCCATGCTAATTTGAATGGCCAGACCAAGCGGATAGGACCCATGATGCACCAGGTACATCTGCTCAAATGCATGGTAACAACTAAGGGCAGGGTGATGGAAAGCAATGTGGGAAAAATAACGAGGTTGAAGTGTTGGCGGTCACTAGATCAAAAAATAAAGGCCCTATTGATTGGCAAGAACAAAGGCAAATTCGAGATAAGGTTTTGAAGCAGGTTCGAGACGAGCCTGCTAATCTGGTGAAGGGTGACGACCGGATCGAGAGACAACAGAGTGTGAAGTTGGTACCGCCCATGATGGAGCAGGATAAGGCTCAGTGTCAACAAGACTTGGCAAATGAATGGTTTGATGAAATCATTAGTGCACCGTTACAGCTGTCTTTGGATCAGATGTTATCCTTAGTACTTGTCTTTCGCGAAAAATTGTTGAGAAAGCTACTTGGATATCAGGCCGAGCTCGAGAGTAGGACGATCCATTCAATTTCGGCAAACAGTATTGATCCAACAGATGTGGATTTTGTCGTACCAGTAATTCAGGTGCAGTACAATCAGCGAAGATTTATCGAAGTATTGCTCGATGGAGGATCAGGGGTAAACATATTACCTGAACATATTTTTATTGAAATGGGAAGAGGGGAATTGGCTCCAGCACCTTTTCAGGTCAAGATGGCAAATCAAACATGAGTACAGCCTGTTGGCATTCTGAAGCAACAACAAATTATTATTTCTGGCATGACATTCATGGTCAATTTTATAGTCATCCGAATGTCGGAGTCAGCGTACCCGTATGAAATGTTGTTAGGAAGACCTTGGTTTCGGCTTGCTAAAATTAAGCAAGATTGGGGCTTGAATGTAGTAATGATTACCAAGGGTAAAAAGCAAGTGACAATTCCCATGCGTGGGCGGAAAAATATGTCGATACAGGAAAAACCATTGATGGCTCAGACTATTAATGTAGCGGATGAGATTGAAGATGACGAAGAGGAAAAGTTTTTGCAGGCAAACCCAACGGTGGTGCCAGTATTAGAAGTTCATGTGGAAGGAGTATTAAGTAAGGATTATAGTGGTGGGCCACACGTAGCAAAGTCCCTTCCAGGGGAGCAGGTGGCAGGTGCCCAGTTACAAAAACTCTTTGATCAATGTATGAAGGTTCCGGTGCAGCAGCAGATGGACCAACAAGAGGAAGAGATAATTATGCGAACGGAAAGGATTTATGATCAGAAGTATGCAGGTTCTGTGCGGGTGAAGGAGGAAGAGCTTCAAGAGGTTAATTTAGGAACCGAAGCTGAACCCAAGATGGTGCGGATTGGTAACACATTGGAAGGAACGTTTAAAGAGGCTCTTATTTGCTTGCTTAAAGAGTATGTGGATGTGTTTGCTTGGGGTTATACTCAAGTAAAAGGAATAGATCTGCAGTTGCATCAACATAGGATTAATCTGAAGGCGGATGCACTACGTGTGGCACAGCAACGATATAGAATGAATCCTAATTTTGCTAAAGAAGTGAAGGAAGAGATTGATAAGTTTTTGGCAGTCGGATTTATCAAACTAGTGAATCAGGTGACTTGGCTATCTCCTATTATAGTGGTCCCTAAAAAGAACGGGAAGCTCAAAATTTGTGTTGATTACAGAAAGCTAAATGCCGCAACGATTACATACCCGTTTCCTATGCCGTTTTGTGATGCAGTATTGGATGCAGTTGCAGGCCATGAAATGTATAGTTTCTTGGATGGATTTTCCAGTTATAATCAGATCAGTGTGGCTGAGGAGGATCAGCATAAAACAACATTTATTACCGAATTTGGTGCTTATGTGTTTACCGTAATGAGTTTGGTTTGAAGAATGGATCACCATCATTCAATTATGTGGCGCATAAAGTGTTTGAGCCTTATCTTTAGGACTTCATGTAGGTATTTGTCGACGACTTTTCAGTCTTCGGTGAAATGATTAAGCACTTACTACACCTGAAAGCATGTTTTGAAAGATGTCGGCAGTTTAGGATGGTATTGAATCCATTTAAAAGTGTGATTGCAGTAAGAAGTGGGATTTTATTGGGCCATGTTATCTCACAAGCAGGAATGGCTATTGATGTTAAGAAAATTGAAGCTATAAGTACAGCTAAAGCACCGACTAACGTTAAAGAAGTAATGCGGTTTGTCGGACAAATTAAGTGGCATTCCCGATACTTAAGATATTTAGCAAACATTTCCTCACCACTGACGCATTTGACCAAGAAGGATGTTCCGTTTATATGGGCAAAAGCTCAAGAGAAGGCATTTCAGTTATTAAAAAAGATGGTGTCGGTAGCACCTATTTTGCAACCACCCGATTCGTCAATGCCGTTTCACATATTCGTTGATGCATCGGATGTGGCTGTAGGAGCAGTTTTGATGCAGCATAAAGATAAAGGATGGTATAGACATGTTTATTATGTCAGCAAGGTATTGGCTACGGCGGAAAGAAATTATTCGGTGACCGAAAGAGAGGCTTTGGCGATGGTGTATGCCCTTAACAAGTTTAGGCATTATTTGTTGGGTAACAAAGTGATTTTTCATGTGGATCATCAGGCTCTGGTTTATTTAATCAAGAATCCCTTATTAACAGGCCGATTAGCCAGATGGATGCTTTTGTTACAGGAATTCAATTTTGTAATTGTGCATACCCCAGGGAAAGAGCATGAGATGGTGGATTATTTTAGTCGATTGGACTCAGGAGAAACACCCACTAGTGTACTTGATGTATTACCGGATGCTGAATTGTTTACGGCGCGAGTAGAGACAGATTCGTGGTATGATCAGTTACTAATTTTCCTAACAGAAGGGGTATTATCACAGCATTTTACACCTGATCAGAGAAGGTAGTTTGCTCTTAAAAGTAGGCCGTATTTGGTGATAGCAAGGGCATTATACAAGAAGGGTGTGGATCAGGTTATCAGGAGATGTGTACCACACTATGAACAATCAGCTGTTTTACATGAAGCACATTCCGGTTCAGCAGGAGGACATTTGTCAGGCGATATTACCAGAAAGAAAGTATTACAGGCGGGGTTATGGTGGCCGACGGTGTTAAAAGATGCGCATGAGTATGCTAAAGGATGTGTGATTTGCCAAAAGTTAGGCCAACCTAATAATGCTGATCGTATGACTGACCATCCGGTATTATCGCTGGATCCTTTTCAAAAATGGGGCATGGATTTTGTGGGACCTATTCAACCTATTACTCAGCGTGGTAATAGCTATATATTGGTGGCGACAGATTATTGTACGAAATGGGTGGAAGCAGTAGCACTGAAAGATAACAAGGCAGTAAGTGTGGCCAAATTTCTTTATCGTAATATTATGACAAGATTTGGGTGTCCGCTTGAGATAGTGAGCGACCGAGGTACTCATTTCCTGAATGAGGTGATTTCAGAATTAACAAGAATTCATCAAATAGTGCATAAAAAGACTACAACCTATCATCCTCAAGCGAATGGGCAGGCTGAAAGCACGAATAAAACTTTAATGCATATTCTAAAAAAGTTGGTACATGAAAATCAGAAAAAGTGGGATTTGTTTCTTGACTCAGCCTTGTGGTCATTTAGAATAGCATTCAAAGTGACAATAGGTATGACACCTTTTTGGTTGGTATATGGATTGGAAGCAGTAGTACCTATGGAGTTTGTAGTTCCAAGTTTGAGGGTTACGGCAAAAAAGATGTCGCCTGAAGTCTCAGTTAAACACAGGAGTAAATACCTTTTACAGATGGAGGAGGATCGTTTGATAAGTGCATATATTACGGAAGTGGTTCAAAGGCAAAGACAAGCCTGGGTAAATAAGCATGTGAAGTTTAAGATATTCAAAGAAGGTGATTGGGTGATGGTGTATAATTCTAAGCTAGGACCCCATCCAAGAATGCTCACATTGAGATACAGGGGCCCATATCAGATTGTCCAAGATTTGGGTCAAGGCACTTTTCGTGTGGCAGATGTGTTTGGCACATGGTTGGACACGCTAATAAATGGAATTCGGTTGAAATTATTTCAACGGAAGCCACCACATTTGGACTGGTTATCTGCTAATGTGGTGCAAGTTGTACGTCGCCTAGAACAACACGTCACCAATGTTTGTGATCATCGCAGTAACAGAGTGTATTTTTCTACATTTTTATCGATGGTACAGTGTTTTTTGACTTCGTGTTGGTCTCAAACTACATTGAGTAAATTTTTACGATTACAATGGACACATGGTTTACAGTTGTAGTTCAACAGTGCGTTATGGGTTAGCCCAGGGTCAATGATGGATAATGAAGTATTGTCCAATCAAGGTAGACAAGCTAAGGAATATGTTGGGTCTGCAAATAATGATATGTTCGAAATAAGTATGCTTTGTATTTTGCGTCAGCAGATTCATCAGAGACAGAGGCATCGAAGAGAATATGAAAACGAAGTTAGTAGTCGACCAATGATTATCTTGCAAAGTACAATCTGTCAGAACTATATGGTTAAAAGTTTTTGCACTATACAATGTAGTATTGAAAAGATAAAATATCCATTTCATCTTCTTGAGGTACGAATGAGTGTTCTATTTCATGATTCTTCTGGCACGCGTGGAAGTTTCATTCAGAGGGTTATTGATAAGTGGGGCAATCGATTGTGGAGGATTTTTATGATAACCCACACTACAATATTATTGAGTCGCATGAAGTGTTATGTGCGTAAGTACGTTTATCATTACAAAAAGTGGCAGTTCAAGCATTCGCACTTGTGGAACGAATATTTTTGGTTCTACATAAAGGCTTCCAGGATAATATTTTTTTCAGCGTTCTTTGTATTAGTGCTTAAAGCAGGAGTCATGAGAGGGTGTATAAGAAAGAGAGAAGTGACAGTGAGAAGGGAGGAAACCACATCGGAGGAGAGTGATAGCTCATTACAAGGGGAAGATGAAGATGCACTTTCAACACCATCTACAAAGACTAAGGGTGTGCATACGTTTATGGGGTCATTCACAGATTTTAAAGTAGAAGTAGACACACAGTCTGATCTGCACAAGAAGTGGCTCAGAAGAATTGGATTATTACAGTTTGCTATGTTGCCATGGGAACGTTGGAGATGCAATTATGAGGTAAAGAGTCAGCTGGAGATTATGCGAAAAATGAAGGGTCAGCTCTCCTTTTAGGTAAAATTTTCACCAGAATTAGTTGCAGAAGTATTTCAATTGCTTATATACGATGATGTTGTAGTTCCCAAATGTTCGGAGGAGGTTTTGAAGAAAGACTTTGGACCCCAAGAAGGAAGACGGCAGTACTATATGATGAGGAACGTAAGCTATGTTCGAAGTGAACAACTAAAATGGTATTTGGAAAGATTATGTTTTATCATTAAATATGATTCTATGTCTAGGGAGAATTTTGCACCTTTGGCCTATGCAGAGGCAGGAGAAAAGGTGAGTTGGGCTCATTGGATGTATGATCACCTACAGAGTGAGATCTTCGTTGGGGATAGGCGTAAGACGCAAACAAATAGTCGATTATCAGCATATTTAGCTGCTTCATTCGAATTTGTGCAGTTCGTTGAAGATCAGAAGATAATGTGGCCAAAGCAGATCAAATCTTGTGGTCATCAAGCGATGAGTGAAGAGCAGGAACAGTTAGAAGTGAGATCGGTAATGAATAGACCTTCACAGACCTTTGAAGATTTTCTTTGCGCTGGTGATATGGCACAAGTAAGGAAACAGGATAGTCAAATTATTGAGCCTGATATATATAAAGAAAAGATACATGAAGATATTTTGTTGATGGTGCCAGATAGTGTTGAGGATCCGAAAGCATTAGGAACTGCTTTTAGGTTGTCTAGGAAAAGAAGAGTGGAAGAGCAATTACAGGCTGAAGGCGAAAAAATGTGGAAAGATGATAATATTTCAGATTATGTTGTGTCAGGGATGAAGAAGAACTTGCAAGAAGTGTCGGATTTTTTAGTTTTTCAGGAGGAAAGATTGTTTCGGCATGAACAAAATAAAGTATTTATTAATAAGACTGATTATCAGACTTTCCAGGAGAGGACTAAAGAACTTCAGGATGCATTGGATAAGAAGGAATGTATGTTGGAAAAGTTGCAGCAGGATAAGAAGCAATTGGTGGTAGAATTGGCTAGTACAAAGAAGTCTATTCCGGAATTTGATGAATGGCATACGACTGTCCAAATGCAGATTCAAAAAGAAATGATGAATTTTTCAGCGGACAATGCTACATTGCAGGCGGAACAGGTGGTTCTTGAGTCGAGATTAAAAATTTTGCAGGAATTACAAGAGCAAATATTCAAAGACGAAGGTGTGCAGTTAGATGTTGTGTTAATGACAAAGATGGACATAGGAGAAGTGAGGCAGCATCTGCATAAATATGTTCAGGACATCTGGAGTGTTTTTCAAAGTCGTTGGTTAGGTATGATTAAGATGCAATATGCACAGGTGCAGACAAGTTTTGTTTCAAAACATGAAAGAGATTTAGTATGTATAATTTCAAAACAACAAAAGCATACTGAAGAACAGAAACAGATAATTGCATAAATGCGGGAAAAGTTGTTGAAAAAGAAACTAGAAGAAAAGGAGGAGATATTTGATGCAAATGTTCCAGAAAAGCAGGATGGTGCAGAGGAAGATATTGATCAGTTGAAGAATTAAAAGTACAAGAAGAGCAGATTTCCAAAGAGTCACGGGAGATATATGATCAAGGGATTGTGAAATTCGAGTTTGATTTTTGACAAAATTACCCATCGGGCTGTGCCAGGTGTTGAAGGTAAGGAAATCTAGAGAAATAAAATAAGAATAAAAAGAAAAAGACGGCTATGTGGAGATTAAAAAGGACATGTCGCAAGAGAAGGGAAGGTTAAGAAGGAAGGAGTTGGCAATAACCGTAAGGAAGGGGAAAGAGTGGACGAGGAGCGAAGATGCAACAGCGGGAAGAAGAACAAAGGTACGAGAAGGAAAGGCGCAATGATGAGAAGAGAGACGAGGGTGAAAGAAGTGAAGATGCGTCAACTATGAGAAGTAGTAAACAAAGAAGGAGATCCCTTGTCAGGACCGAAAAAGATCAGGTTCTACAGAGAAACCAGTATGCAGATAATGATTGAATGAAAAACCTTTGCGGAGTAATCAAACTCTCAAAATGAAGTTCTAATCTTTACAAAAAAATATATATATATATGTACTTGTGGTGTTACGTTTTACCAATGAATGGTCAACCAGTGCCTGCACAGCAGTTATAGTGTCGAAAATCTTCTATTTTCGGTTAAGTCTGTGTGAGTGACTCAGACTGTACTGTGTCAGAGTGCAATGTCTTGAATTATGTGAGTGCAGAAAGAAATATGTGAATCTTTTACAAGTGTAATGTGTAGCAAGACTGTGTAACTTCTGAATTAGCAGACAAATAACTGAATGAACGTTTCTGATGACATTCCGGTGATATTTTGGTGACATTCTGGTGATGTTCCGGTGATATTTTGGTGATTTTTGAGACGTTTTTGGTGGAATATCTGGGGAAGTAAAGGTCAGTGCACAATGGGAAAGATTAGTAAATCTGATTTTGCTAGTTATTTGATGTTGTGTTGAACCGTAGAACCCTCAACACCCCTATAAAAACAATAATTTTTATCACTAAAAGTCATTGTAAATATCATCTCATATTTTTTGTGGCTTCATTTTGTGTAAGGTGAGGAGTCCTTGAGCTTTAGGAGCCTATCTAGAATTCATTTTTTGGACTTCATAATTTTTAGACCTTGTTTAAGCCCTCAAATAGCATTAGGAACTTAATTTTAACTCGGCCTACGAATAGGTCTGAAACTAGCCAGAACTAGTCAAACAACTAGAAAAGGAGCTAGAGAGCTCGTTTTTGGGGTTAGAAAGTTAGAGAAATAGCCTATTGAAGAGTAGAATTAAGTTATTGAGAATCAAAGCTTCCATCATTTCTATCTTTATTATATTGTGTTGTGTGCATGTGCGTGTGCGTGTGCATGCACATATGTGCTTGTCACTCGCATTTGCTCACACCAACTACTCATGATCTTTATATCCTCCTCACCTCTCTGTATATTGACAAGTAAAGGAGGTGGTGCTCATGCTTGGGCTACACCAAATTTTAGCACCATTACCAAAGAGAATTGCTCAAGCACGAATGTTGTGATAGTAAGATCATAGATTTGTGATGTTGGAAGGTAAAAAGAGTCATTTTTTGTTATTTGTATGATTTCTTCTCCACCTTCATCATCATCATCATTAACATCTTCTCACATCTCAATATTCACAAAAAAAAGAGTGAGTGAGATAAAGTGTTTGTGTGTGCAAGTCTCTATCATTTTTTGGATCTTCTAGATGTATGGAGTTCATCTCCACCCTCAGCATGACACATAGAAACTCAATGCTCAATTTTAGAGTTCCCACCAAAACACTTAGACAATCAGGACTTGGTGGGAAATTCAATCTTTTTTAGAGCATGATGATCGCCTTAGTATTGGAAGTTCCCACCTAAAATCATCTACAAAATCATATTCTCTAGTTATCACAACACCACCATTATCTCACAACATCAAGATTGTCTGGCTCTCACAAAATTGTGATCCTTGTGTTGTGACAACATCGCTATTGTCTCATAGTATTGTGATTATCTGGCTCTCACAAAATCATGGTCCTCTCGTTGTCACAACATTAGGATTGTCTCAGAGCATCATGATTGTCTAACTTTCGCAAAATCATGATTCTCTCATTGTCACAACATCGCAATTATCTCATAGCATCACGATTGTCTGGCTCTCACAAAGTTGCAATTCTTTGGTTGTCACAACATCCCAATTGTCTCATAACATCACGATTCTCTTAGACAATTGTGACATTTCACACATTTTTGACTGCCTTAAATAAGTATATAAATATCATGAGAGGTTTTCTTCATCTTGTTGATCCCTAGAAGTGTGACTTGACATAATGTTTTCATCCAAAATCACTTCGTTGGGCTCTAAAGTTCATCATGTATTGTTTCTCAGATACGTGTAATTTGAAGTTGACCTTCAAGTGGGATTAGGAAGCCATGGGAGCTCCAAAGGAATTTTCAATAATACAAGGGAGAAAATGGGTCTTTAAAAACTGCTTGAATCAAAAATATCTATCAAATAAATTAAAGTTAAAGCTTGATCAAAACTTGGGACACTTTGAGGCCCATTAAGAGCCATTCAAGGGTTTTCAAAGCAAGGTAAAGTGTAGAAAAAAGCATGATTTGGGAAGCATGCTTGCTGGATATTAGAGCACTTTCTAGAGAACCTGACTCTAGGATGGAAGAGATCTCAACCCCCTAGTCAATTTCTAGTACATGATAATTGGGATTAATGGTATTGACTAATTAGGGACACATTATGAATGCTACAAGTTTAAGAAACCCTAACTACGCAAGTTTTTATGGGGGAAAGATTCTAACACCCCAATGCAACAATGGAAGATGGCTACCTTCCACGAGGTCAACAAGCAGTGATATATGCTCACTATTCTGATCTTTTCTCTACACTAGTACAAAGACTGAAAATGCAATTTTGCAGACTTGTAGTAGACTATAACAACTACCCAACAAGCTTAAAATCATCCAAAATGAATATTCCAGCTAGGAAAACTACCTCTGCAAAAGAGGCTACCTATTTGCAACAATCTCTGCCTTTTTTACCTTCACAAAGTTGGCAATTTCTCACAACTCACTTAGCCAAATAACTTCAAACTAGCCTTGGGGTTGATCCATGAACACTACCTCTTCAAGCTCTCCACTTAGGAAAGCATTCTTCACATCCAACTGGTACATCTTCCAACCTTTTGAGGCTGAAATTGCAATCAAATTTCTTATGGTGAACAACTTAGATATTGGAGTGAATGTGTCCTCAAAGTCAATGCCATAGGTTTGAGCAAAACTTTTGGCAACCAGCCTTGCTTTATACCTATTAATGCTCCCATCTGCATGCCTCTTTACCTTGTATACCCATTTGTTGCCAACGGCTTTCATATCCTTTGTTCTTGGCACCAATGACCAAGTATCATTTTCTTCAAGTGCCTTGACCTCCTCCTCCATGACTTCAATCCATTCCCTATGATTTTCTTCCTCGAAAAATTTAGGTTCTTCACAAGCTATAACTTGACTCATGTACGCATGGTATCTTGCAATGAATGAATCATACGTTAACCTTTGAAGAGGGTATTTAACCCTATTGAATGACCTTACCTCACCATTAGGTGGTAGGAATCTCCTCCTCCTTGTTTTAGATGCTTTAAATCCTAGAGTTTCTAATTTTTCAATATCTTCAGCACTTGTAGATTCCATGTCTACCCATCGATGGTCTTCCTCATTTGCCTTTTCCTTTCCTTTGCTACTTCCTTCACTTGAATGAGCTTCATTCCTTATCCTTCCATGCCAAGCTGATCTATTACAATCCTTTGATAGTGTGCTTGAAGTGGTTGGACCACTTATCTCCATGCTTTTTTATTGCTATTTGAACTTCTTCTCGGCTTCATATGCAGCATCAACCTGTAACACATCTTTGCTACCATACCAAGGCAGCAACTCATCAAATATTACATCCCTAGATACCTTAAGCTCTTTGGTGCAAGGCTCATAACATCTAAAACCCTTTTGCTTTAAAGAATCTCCAAGAAATATACACCTATCTGCCTTCGGGTCTAACTTGTGTCTCAATTCTTGAGGTATGTGAACATAACACACACAACCAAATACTTTGAGATATGAAAGGTTGGGTTTCTTACCACACCAAGCTTCATAAGGTTTAATTGTACTCTTGAGCTTGGACACCTATTCATAATTTATATGGCTATATTTGTTCCATCAGCCCAATATGATTTAGGAACATTCATTTCATGTAACAAAGCTCTAGGCACTTCTATAATGTATCTATTCTTCCTCTCTGCCACCCCATTTTGTTGAGGTGTATACCTACAAGTGAATTGCCTTTTGATGCCATGGTTATGTAAAAAAATCTGAAAATTCATTTGAAAATATATCACCCTCCATCCGATCTGAGAGTCTTTATATACTTCCCAGTTTCCTTCTCCACTAGGTTTTTGAACCTCTTGAAGTGGTAAAACACCTCTAACTTTGACTTCATGCAATACATCCAAACAAACCTTGAATAATCATCTATAAATGTGACAAAATATCTATTACCTCCAATGGATGGCTCCCTTTTAGGTCCCCATACATCTGTGTGTATGAGATTCAACACTTCATTCCTCACACGTGCTCCCTTCTTGAATGGAAATATGCTTTGTTTTTCTAACTGACAAGCATGGCACAAATGTTGCATATTTTGAGATGTAAGATCAGGTAGACCAGTCACCAAGCCCTTTCTTTGCATTTCCTTCATCCATTGTAAGTTTATGTGCCCAGTTCTTTTATGCCATAAGTCGATTTCTGCAATCTATTTATTTCCAATTGACCTGTAGAGTGTGACGGGTTGATGGCTTTACCTCCATGGTGAGGAGTCTTCCTTGCTTCTTTCCTCTTGATATGAGCTTGGAGTCTTGCATGGGGTCTTAAACAAAACATCCTTGATCATTGAACCTCACCTCATAACCTCTTTCAACCATTTGACCTACTGAAACCAAGTTCTTTGTGATGGTTGGCACATGCAACACATCCTTCAACACCTTTGAGCTTTGAGATCCTTTCAATGCAACATCTACCACATGTGTAATTTTGTGCTTAGTGTCATCCCTTGTCTCTACATGTCCTTGAGTGATGGGTGAGTGTAAATTAAAGAAAACATCTTTATTGCAACTCATATGGTTGCTACAACCACTATCAATGTACCATGTAAAATCTGAATTGACTCTTTCACTTGAACCATACATCATAAGCAAGTTCTAATTTTCTGAATTTGCTAAAGTACTAGCATAATTACCTTGGTTCCTTTGGTATCCTTGATGTCTTCCTCCTTTGGACCAACAATCTCTTGCATAATGGCCTGGTTTTCCACAATTGTAGCATTCTCCATTGGATGCTTCTCTTCCATGTGATCTTCCTCCTCTTCCTCTACTCCTTCCTCTTCCTCTTGATCCATAGCTTTTGTTGGAGCCTTCTTGGTTGTTGGAGCTTGAGCGTGAACTTCCTCTTCCTCTGCCTTGGGATTTTTGTCCACCTCTTTTGCATTTGCCTCTACCTGCATAGAAAAATTGGGCTTGGATGACCTTTGTTTGTGAACCTCCTTGGTTCATCTCCTCGGTCACCATTAGTGTGACTATTTGATCAAATTTTGGTAGGGAATGCCTCACGTAAATTGATGTGGTGAATGCTTTCCACCTTTCATCCTCTCTCAAGCCATTGAGAGTGTTCACGACAAGATCATCATCTTTGATTGGGCTCCCAATTGAGCCTAAATCATCTGCAAGCTCCTTAACCTTCGAAATGTACTCATTTATGTTAGTACTTGGTGATTTCCTAAGATTATTCAGCTCATTCTTAAGCTGAATCTTCCTTGCCTTGGTTGATGAAGAGTACAATCTCTCTAGGGTCTCCAAAATATTCTTGGATGTGTCCAAGTCTTGTATATGCCCTATCCTGCTACTGCTTATATGTTGGGATAGAATGCATATGACTCTCCTATCCCCTTCTAACAATTCCAATAGAATAGAGCTAAAAATGCAGAGAACTTCCAGGCAAACATGGCTGAAATGTTTAAGCCAAAATTTATTAGAACTATTGGAAATTTCCAACCACTTATGGTTGAACATTTGTTTCAAAATATGGCTGAAAATGAGCATGCAATTTAGCCCACACATGATGTATAGGTTGATGATGTATTGCATAATGAATGCATGTCTATCAAGAGTGCACAAAGTATGCCAAAGTAGCTGAAACAAACTTTGCACAATAGCAAATTGAGTGTACCTTTACTTCGTAGAACAAGATCAAGCTCTAACCATGCACCAAGTAATTTTGTGGATCATTCTCTTATTGCAATAACATGTGATGAAGAGTTAGTTCCTTTTGAAGATGCATGTGATGATCCAAAATGGATACAAAGTGGGCTTACAATATTAAGAGAAATCATAATGGTAGCATTGATCGCTACAAAGCTAGATTGGTTGCCAAAGGATATGTGCAACAATATGGCACTAACTATGAGCAAAATTTTGCACCTACTTCATCCATGACTACCATTCATACGATGGTTGCATTGGTTGCCCATTGAGGTTGGAAAGTGCATCATTTGGACATAAAAATAGCTTTCTTGAATGGTGATTTGCAAGAAGAGTTCTATGTGAGGCAACCTCCTAGATTTGCTATGAATGGGAAAGAGCATATGGTTTTTCACTTGCATAAAGCCTTGTATGATCTCAAGCAAGATCCACATGCATGGTAGGATAAAATCCATAAACACTTGATTCCTCTTCGCTTCACATGTAATCCAATTAAAAGCACACTCTTATGTATACAAAGATGGGGTTGATCTTATAGCGCTTGTTCTTTATGTAGATGGCATACTCTTGAATGGGTCATGTGATGAAAAACTTGACATTCGTATGGTTGATTTGTAGCATACTTTTGATGTTACTTATCTTGGTCTTTTGAGCTACTATCTTGGCATTGAGTTTGTATCCATTAAGGGGGGAATCGTTATGCATCAAGCAAAGTATGTTGATTAAAAACTACTTCAGTGTTTTGACTTTGAGGTTGCAAGCTAGTTTTCACACCAGTTGAGATAGGATTTAGGTTCTTAGTTGAGGATTCTATTGATGCATTTGATACCTCTCTTTATCAGCAAGTTGTGGGATGTCTTATATATGCATACAACACAAGGCTTGATAATCAATATGCACTTTCCCAATTGAGTTGATTCATATATAGCCCTAGCACTAAGCATTGGCAAGTAGTGAAACATGTGTTTAGATATTTCAAAGGCATTTTGAGCTTAGGTCTCTTTTATGGAAGAGATATTCAGCCATGCTTGCATGCTTTTACAAATAGTGATTGGGCTGGTGATACATACCTTCTCTCTGAAACCCGCCATGGCCATTTCTAGCTTAAAACAATAGACACAGAGACATGCTCAACTCTTCCCAGCCATCGTCTAAACGCGAATCCCATGAAATTCTTGGATGTCATCTTGAAGCTCTGTCACTTATTTTAAAGGTCCCAACAACACTTGCTATTTACTTATGCAGTAGTAGCACCACCATAGAATCAAGAAAGAACTCTCTTGGCAGGCTGAGGTCTCGCTCATGGAGTTCTAATGGGATCTGGTGTATTAATGCTTGTATGATCACACCACTTAGAAAATCGTAAAGCTCACTATCATTGAGCCATAGCCAATGTTGTCTCACAAGTTGAACACCTAGAAAACGTCCCAAAAGAACCTCATCTCCTACTAGAAACACCTTGGGATGATATCCCATTGGTATATGTTATAATGTGGCATCCCACATTTGCAAAGTTGGCCTAAATTTGTAGCATCCAAAATGGACTCTTCTTACACATCCACTTTTTAACATCACCAGCTATCTGAATTGCATCTGGTCTAATAAACCTTCTTTGCATTTGATTGTGATACATAGCTTCTAGGATTGAATAAGCGAAGTCAAAACTATTTTCTTCTTGGTGCCTCAAAATGGCGTCGTCACCATGACCATGTTGGTTGCACTCTGCTGCCATCACAATCCATGTGACAATGTTTCTTTATTTAAAATATCTTGGTTCCAATTTCTTGTCAGGCATGATCCCCTTCTGTTGCATGTACTGATATCAAGATTGGGCACCATGAGTGTAGAGATCACTTTGATTGAGCATCCCGATAATGAGATTCCACAAAAAGGGCATGTTGTTGAATACAAAGGTGGTTTCGAAAAGGGCACCACAACTACTTTGCATTTATATGGATAAAGTTTTACAATGTTGTACAAGAAGCACACCATGGAAAGTGTAAAATGTTGCTCCTTCAAAGTCATTACCTCTACTCACAAACAAGTTCATATGGCTATGTAAGCCATGGATGCTTCGAGGCCTCTGATGCACTTGGCCGATTTTCTGGTTTCACCTGCAGAAGGTGTCCTATCAACATGATAATACATGCTTGCAACATTGTGGTAGATTGTCATTGCAAATGATGGATTCTCTTCTCTGCATACATCTGACAAGAGTCTCATGCATGCCTCAAAATGTTCAAGTGAAGTCTGGAAATTTTCACACTAACAATACTCAGCACCAAGATAGTAGTGTGTAGCAAGAGTTCTTGGCCTTCAAGTTTTTTTGTTCAATGATACAGAGTCGAGAGAAGCTTTCTTCTTTGAAAGATGTCGTTGCACGTAAGGTAGTGCCTCTTCAGCATTCTTGATACGAAGTAATACATGCCCCAACTTGCCCTAAAGCTCTGCTACAAAAGCTTGTGGTTTGTTTTGAGGAAACATCTCATACATTTTTATGCTCTTGGTAAGTACTTATGCTGTATGATCATAGTCCTCATGATGCTCATATAAAGAGACAAGCATCACGTAGTGTGCACCAACATCAAGTGAAGGTTCCTGGTGTTGTAAAACATCCAAAGCCTTCATGCAGTGAACTATAGTGTCTCCATTCCTCCCCAATGCATGAAATGCTTCTGCGGTGGTTATATGAATGTTGGCATTAACCACACCATTTGTCTTATTGATTACCTCTTCTAGGATGGACACCATTTCATCATATCTCTTGAGGTAGAAAAATATATCAGCTAAGGTGAGGATCAAGGATATAACCTCATCGAGCCCCCCACTCTTCTAAAGAACCAGCATCACTTGCTTGCCTTCATGTAGAGCATCTTCATACCTTGCAAACCCAAAGTATGCTTTGGACAAACCATATCCTACCTGGGCAACAAAAAGCGAACCTAGATCTCCTGCCTCTCCGCAAGCGTGTCCAGTCTCCAAACACCAGGCTCAAATTTAAGGATGCCTAGTTCCTTCTACATCTCTGACAAGATTTAGGTAATGTGCCAGGGATGCACATGGATTCCTCAGGAACTACTTTGCTTGCCCCAAGATAAATTACATTTGCTGGTTTTGGGGATCAATGGTCCCGTCAAATTGTTCTACTAAGGCATGGAGCTGTTCTACAGCCTCAGCTTGTGGAATCTTACCACGAAAATCCTTCAATCGTTTCCACAGCAGTTTCCATTCCTTCTCTTTAGAATCCCGTTCATCAAATGAACCTTCTGAGTCTTTATTCCAACCATACATGGATTGACACTTCACGATGTTTACCAGGTGAGGATGCACCCAATGAAACCACATAGAGTTCTTCTTATGTGTAGGAAACATTGAAGTTCTCCTTGTACTGGGGCTGCTCTTCAAACGCGGGAAGCTACCATGGCCGGCTTTGGTGTGCAGTTTCCTATAAAAGGCCAACTGCACCAGCATCCATAGGTTGGGAGCAAACGTGCTGGTAGAAAACTCCTCCTTGACTGTGCACCATCGAAGCTTGCATGCCATCCATGTCCATAGGCGGTGATGGCAACTCGGTGAGGTGTCAATACCCCTCCTACATCATTCCTTAGCTTAGTTCTACAACATCCACGTGAGGTGAGGAACTGACGGAGCTCTGATTCCAATGATACATGCCTTCTCTCTCAAACCCGCCATGGCCATTTGTAGCTCAAAAGAATACACGGAGAGACATGCTCAAATCCTCCCAGCCATCGTCCGAATGTGAATCCCATTCATGAGTCACCTTAGTTTTTATGAATCTCTTTCTTCTTCTAGTCATCAAGGATACAAACTCCCTTATGATGCCATGTGGCCATGCCACTTCACCCAAGAGGTTCACACCTTTGATGCCAATATCATGTGACAGCTAGTTGTTATGATACTTGTGTGTCCACTAGTGGTAATTGCTTTTTTGTTGGAGACTCATGCATATCTTGTTTAAGTAAGAAGCAACCTATAGTGGCAGCATCGAGTTGTGAAGCTGATTACATGCTAGTTCTCACAACTATAGTCAAGTGTATATGGCTGAGATGCCTATTGATGGATCTTTTCATGGAGATTGATACTTCTATGCATATTCTCAATGATAGTCAGAGTGCATTGGTTGTTGCACAGAACCCAATGTTTCATGCATGAAGTAAACATATTGAGGTTCATTATCACTATGTGAGAGAGTGCCTTCATGCAGGAGATATTGATTTAGTATATGTGCCTACAAAAGATAATGGGATAAACATATTTACCAAAGCTATTCGATGAGAAAAGTTTGATGCTTTTTGCAAAGCTTTAGGTTTATTACCTTGTCGAGGATGATCTATCACTCCCTGCATGTGTTCACATCATTCGCTCTATGGGGGTTTGTTACACTTATGTGTTCCTTGAGTAGCTTTGATGTGAACCTTTTCCCTATACATGGACACTTTTTACTCTAGTGTTGGCTAGAGGTTTTTCCCTCTTGTTACCACATACTTGATACAATCATATGTGGCAGTACTTTGTACTTAGGGACATTATTCAACTCTTATTTTACTTTAGATTATTGTCAATAGAGACAGCTATTCCAACCATCTATCTTCTCCATGTGTCTTGCTGCATTTGTGCTCCTTGTGTGTGCTTCTCGTGTGTCTCGTGCACCTCTATACACACCAAACAACCATAACCATACCCACAACCATAACCATAATCATAACCCCACATATGAAACTTCTCACTACTTCATACTTAGATGCACAGTAAAGCCATGCAACACATCCATAAATAAAAGTATTGGTTGAATCATCTAAATGCATAATGTGTCTAGGGAATCATGCATTGTTCTCCCATGTGTGCACATACTTATAGAGAAACTTGATTAATTTATCTTGCATTTGATTAAAAATAAAAACTGTCTTGAAGAAATAAGTCAAACACCAGATACTTCAGCAGTAGTTTGCTCCCTTTCAGCAGTTTGTTCATTGCATAAACTTCCCCTTCAGCAGCAGTTTGTTCCATTTCGAATTTGAGCCAATACCATCTAAAGTAAGTGGAAGAGATAACAGTAAGTTGCTGAATTGAAGGAATATAATAATGAACTCTTCGACGAATATGTATCATGAAAAAAAATAATGAAGCACTTGACATAAGCTTTTGTATTTTACCTGATTGCCGCATATCACGTTCACATGACCCAATAGCCTCTAAAGTAAGTAGAAAAACTAGTAGTAAGTTGCTGAATTGAACAAATATCATAGTGAAAATTTCGATGAATAAAACGAATAATGAAGCAGTGGACATCAACTTTTTAATTTTGGTGTATCATCACCTTCTCATGGATGGCTGCAGACATGATCTCGGCTACTGTATAGCTACCTGTAACAAAGAGAACGATGAACGTTATCATCGGAAAATTTAACGCAGTGATGGTTCCGAAATCTATGAGGATTAAAACACAGGAAAATTTTCTTCCTAGTGCAGAAGAAGAACCACGTCCACTTCCTTTTATCCTTAGCACTGCAAAAGGTGACTCTAAGTTAAACTCCCAACTATCCATCATGTTTTCTATCATGCAAATCGTATAAATCCTCCCATGTCAGATGTAGTACGTCTCTTTCCCAAGCATGTTTTCATTTAGCCCTCTTTCCCGGAGTTTCCTACGACAAGCCATTGATACAAGGCTACTTAACACATTGATACAAACACACACACAAACACGAACATACACATGCACTACATGTGCAGATATGCATGCATGCTTGAACAAATGCATATACACACACACGCAAACAAATATGTACACGCATCTCCAAACATGTATTTACAGACGTATCAAAATATTTTTACACATGCACATATGCATACGTACGGATTTGTTGATATACACAAGCGCATATATATATATATATATATATATATATATATATATATATATATATATATATATATATATATATATATATATATATATATATATGTATGTGTGTGTGTATGTGTATGGAATTGGACGAAAGCAAATGACTTGTGGATGCACAGATTAAAGGCTTTATGATCTTGTGGCTTGACTCCCCGCATGAAGTCCTTTTGGGGAAGATTTTTCTTGGGCGTTGTACTTTGGCTGTTCGAGAGAGACATATTTGACAAATGTCCTAGATGTGCTTCTCCGTGGAGACGATGAATGGTTCTCTATGACATTGTCTATCTATAAAGGGAATCGGAAAACATTCAGCTATTTCCAATATGGGCGGAAAACCCTTCGCAAATCAGATATACTTTCTTGCTGGGTTTCATTTCTTTTTTGTAGATAACTATGATCAAGAAAAAATTTAAGGGACTGGTGGATGACTATTGAGGGGATATGATTACAGACCTCTATATCCATAGGCACTAGGTTCTTAGACGATTTCCATAGTGTGGTTCATAGTCCATAGTCGTTGTGAAGCCACTTGGAGTGGGGCTTGTGCACATATCTATGTTGTACATACTCTTTGGAAGGTTTCCAAGGGTGCTTTCAATTAGAGACAAGATATTAGGTGCCTCTATATCACCAACGGTGAATGCCTTGTGAGAGAGGATCATATTTTTCCATAACTATCGACGGTATCTATCATGTGATGATGACATATACTCTTTGATAGGTTTCTAGGGGTGCTTTCAATTAGAGCGAAGATATTGGGTGCCTCTATGTCACCAATGGTGATTTCCTTGTGAGAAAGAGTCACCTTTTTTTATAGCTATCGATGGTATCTACCATGTGATGAACGATTCATTCCTTGCATTGAGCCATCAGTGACATTCACCTCCTAAGTAGGATTTTAACCTTGGGATCCACATGGTGGTACTTTTCATGAGGTTTTTGAATGTATTTCCTCCATAGATCTATAAAGAGAGATGGATCCACATGATATGATTGGATTCGTTGCATCATTTCTGAATTATTTGTGTTCCATTGCAACAACATTTGTGGATTTTAGTCTAATATTTTTCTATATTATTTTCTACTAATGAAACCATGATTGGGCTTTGTTTCTTTATACAACATAGATGCACTCTAACCAAAGGGACAAGTGAACGACAACTAGTATGTGGAATCACGATAGTTATTGGAAACAGATCTTATGTTGATTATTCTTCATATGCCATGTTTATGACATGATCATCAGAGACAATGTTTGGCTTTTGCTATCTTCATTTTATTGATGAAAGTATTGATATATTTAGATACTCATGCATGTGAATACACTAGGACCGCCAAGGTACTTATGATTCCTCTTTAGGAGGATTTTTTTCCCAGCTTGTATGTATGCCTATAACCCTAATGAGTCATGTATCTTTGTAAAATCTCTTGGTAATACATTCAATATTATGTATTGTGCTCCAATCTTCTTCTTCTTCTTCCTGTTCTTGTTCTTCTTCTTCTTCTTCTTCTTCTTCTTCTTCTTCTTTATCTTCTTCTTCTTCTTCTATGCGTTGTTCACGTGCTTTTGTAGACCTCAAACTCTAACAATTAGTATCAGAGAAAGTCATTACTTCATCTAGGAAATCGTTGACATCCCTCTGATCACAGAATCAAAATTACAAGAAATCTGATGAGCATACTCAAGGCGATTAGGAGTTCAAAACATCTTTATTTCATGGTTTTCAAATTCTAATCTTAGCTCAATTCAGCCTCAAAGCATAATATTATGGCGTTTATGTAGGAAACTTTATCATTTTGTGCCAAAGATATATAGAGTTCTCGGTTTGCTAGTGTAAGTGTCTCATAGTCTACTAGAGGTTTAGCAGAACGGAATAGGATAGTTCTATTCAGCTTTTTGAGATATAGTTAGATTTCTATATCATGGTATCTAATCAGTGGCCATGGCTAAAAGCATTGATGTATTCCATATGTTGACTGTTGAGAATAAGTTGGATGGTATCAATTTTCCGTTATGGGCTTTTATGATGTTTCATGTATTGGTTATGAAAGTATTATAGAATATTATGCATGGTGTTGAAAAATATCCTATATACAAAAACAGTTACTAAAGGTGATATCGATGGTATTGAAGATGATGATATTCTTCTAGGTCTTGTTTGTGCTACGGTTTCTACTATACTTATTATAGAGAAACCTCATTAGGATGGTAGAGATGCTCAAGCATATGCATTGATAGCCTTTTCTATCCAACATGCCATTATTCCTCATATTCAGTCTTGTAGAATAACAATGGATGCTTAAGATATACTTATCACTTCATACGAGGCAACGAATGAGACTCCTATTGCTTACCTCCAAAAATAGTTGGACAGTGATCAAATGAATAAAGAAGATTCCATGGATAATTTTCTGACAAAGATCAAAGATTTGAAGGTTGTATTTGATTTCTGCTGATGAAAACTTGCTTGATAGTTCACTTGGGCAAAGTGTTCCGAATGATCTTTGAGATTCATGTTAGAGTTTTTCTTCTACTCTTTGATTGATTATGAAAGGAAATCAAAATGCCTTTACATTCAAGGAGTTAGTCTTTCTTTTGTTGCAGGAAGATTAGTCTAGACAGAATAGGTCTATTATGCATGTTACAAATCAAGCTTTCCTTTCTATTTAGAAGGGTAAAGATAAATTTTGATCATCTACTAGTAAGTAGAAATCTTCTTATTTTACACAATGAAAGAAAGATGACAAAGTTGAAAACAAAACAATTGTTTTATAAATATCGTAAAGAAAATGATCATGTCATAAAGAGTTATCCAAAACTGACTGGAAAAGAGACAAAGAAGAGGCTAGAATGATTGTTATAGAGGCCTAATCTGCAAAAGACTTAGATGTTTGGTACTTTGATAGTGGAGCAACCAAATCTATTATCCCGAAGTGCAAATTTTTTACTTCACTTCAGCCTGCCCCTATAGGGAATACTGTGATATGTACCAATAACGTCTCCTATCCTATTATTGGATTTAGTAAGATCATTCTGATTACTGTTGATGGTATTTCTTTTATATTATCGGATACTTTTTTTGCAATAGGGATCAAGAAAAATCTATTATTAGTTTGAGCATTAGCTAAGATTAGCTTGGTTATGAAATTTATTGATGACAGGTGTATAGCTCATGATCTATCAAATAAGGATGTCATTATTACTTTTGGCATTTTATATCTTGGGCTTTATAAACTCATAGACTATGAAAAATCAGTAAATGATTCAACATATAATATAGAACATGATTCTCAAGCTATGTTAGATGTAAAGCTTTGGCATGCACTCTTTGATCATTTGAATCTCGCTAGTTTGCTATGCATGCTTAAATCTAAAATGATATTCTCTCTGTCGAAACTTGAGGCACTTGATAAACAAGTTTATGTAGGCTATATTTTGGATAACATTAAGCATTCCTCCTTTCAAAATGATGGTTGGGTTTGAGCTACTAAAATATTGCAAGTTGTTCATAGTGATATCGGTGGTCCTATGCTGACACCTTTCGAGAACTATCTTTAATTTGTGACTTTTATTAATGATTTTTCTATACATGCATAGGTATATCCACTAAAAGAAGAGTCCAACGTATTTATGTGCTTTAAATAGTTTATGGTTTTGGCTAAAAATCTATCAGCATGTAAAACGGACATCCTCCATTTTGATCGACGGAGAGAATATATGTCTTTTTATTTTAATGCATTTCCTATTGAATGTGGGATAAAACATCTCTATATAGTGTCATATATACCTCAATAGAATGGATTGCTAAAAGAAAGAATAGATCGCTCATAGTGATGACGAGGATATGGTCAAGAACTACATAGTTTTTGGCTTAAGGTTATTATGTGTACAACATATGTTGTGCTTGATAGGTATCCCACTAAAACATTGTAGTCTATCACTCCATATGAGGCTTGCCATGATCACAAGCTATCTGTTACTTACTTATGTTTCTTTGGATGTCTGACATAAATATTAGTGCCTAAGCAATAAACTAAATGCATTGTGGTTGTCCATGATATTGTTTTTGTGAAAGTTGTTATGCAATCACTACTTTCATGTACTAAGGAGATAGCAGTCAGCTCCAAAGATATGTATGATACTTTGTTGTCTCTTTTTACAAGTGGATCATCTTATACTAATCCAAATGAGATAACTTTTGAATCTTTACAATTTTCATATGATGACAAGGATCATTCTATTTCTAATGCAAATTTACATGATGCACTTATTGATGAGAGAACGGAAATAGAGAAGGCAAAAGATATGTCTAAATGATTGGTGCAATCTTTGTGACATAGCAAATTAGATACATCTCTATTATATCATACTCGTCCAAGCTTTCATATTGCTTCTTTTGCATCAGATTACGATGCTATGATTACCTCTAGTCTTCGTGATGAGAATGAGCGTGTTTTGTTTGATGAAGCATAAAACTCAAAAAATTGGATGGTTGCTATGCAATCAGAATATGATGTTGTTATGAAGAATGATATCTCGTCTTTATGTGACTTGTCTCTTGGCAAGAAGATCATTAGTACTAAGTGGATATACAAGCTGAAACATAAGCCTAATGGATCAGTTGATAGGTATAAGTCTAGGCTTGTTGCAAAGGACTATGCTCAAGAAAGAGGAATTTATTTTGATAAGATCTTTGCTCATGCATGTGGAATGACTACTACTCATAGCATTTGTGCACATGTAGCTTATCATGATTGAAATTTATATCAATTGGACATTAAGCCTGCATTTCTGAATGGTGACTTGCATGAAGAAGTGTATGTTTTTTAGCCCCATAGTTTTATGCAGAAAGAGCATGAAAACAAAGTATGCAAGTTGAAAAAAGTATTATATGAGTTAAAGCAAGTATGATGTGCTTGTTATGAAAAGATACATGCCTACTTGATTGCACATGGTTTTGCAAATGATCCAATTAAGAGAACCTTATATCTTAAGCATGTAAATGATGTACTTATGGTCATTGTTGTCAATGTTGATGACATGCTGCTCACTAATCCTCGTGAGAAGCAACAAACTTCAATATATTACATCCTTTCTCTTTTGCATTAAATACTTTACCCTTCAATGGATGATTATACACAATGGGTTGTGGATTAAGTTAGGAAAGTTAATATTAATATAGTACCTTGTTCTTTCTATGATCCAAAGGAGAATTTAGCCCATATTTTTATAAACTATTTCAATGCTCAAATATTTTGGATGTTGTTGGATAACTTTTGTCCAAGCCCTCGCATCATTTGTCTTGGATATCATGGAGATTCTTCTTAGTGTATGCAAGAGAATGGATGTTGTTCCTTGGAAAGTTTGGAGGAATATATTTATTCATTTTGCTTAGTAGAAATCAGAAGACCTTCGCTAATGGTCACATAGATTTTCTTTATACTTGCAAAATCAAGTTAAGAAGGATTAGAGAAAAAGGCCTTTGATATATTATAGATGTTTTATAAGGTATCAAAGTTTCTGATGTCCTTAGAAGTATTGGGTCTGATAAATGGAAGAATACTCTCTTATCTTTGTACTCTATAAAGAGATTTTGTATGCTTCTATCTCTCAAGTACAGGTTGTATCAATGAGCCTAATGATGTCACAAAATGACTATGTATTTTATTGCAGGCTATCAACTGATTGTAACATTCTTGTATTAGTATTATTTCCTTCTTTGTTCTCTCAAAATCAAAATCAAACTATCATGGATTGACGCTTAGCAAAAAGGAGAAAAACAAACAAAGATATATTGCAAGTCACAATAAAAGTTTTCCAAATTCATAGGGAAATGTACCATGAACTATGATCGTTTGTAGAGAGAAACATGATTGCTTCAATACAATATAATAAAGTGCAAGATAGAATAGGAGAATTCCAAATCAGCAATTGTTTTGCACGATAGGAGAGAACCGTATGCTCATACCTCTATGCAACGATAAGATGGTTGCTATTAGGAGCACTAACATAATTAGGGTTTGCAAGATGACAAACTTCATTACTATCTTAGATTGTCCCAAGCCACTTGGTTGGGTGGTTGGGCCTTTCGCCTTTTGAGGCAGGGGTGAAGGTTCAACCCCCATAAGCAACATGTAAGGGACTTGTTATCATGAAAACTTATATCTTGTGGCTGATGTGCCACTGTTTATCCTACATCGCGGTAGTTGTGACCGTAATCTAATTCAGCTATGTAAACCCCTATTCGTATGAGATAAAGGGGATCCCATGGGTACTATGCCCTTCCTTGTACAGTTGCAATTTCAAAGTCAACATGTAAGGGACATATTATCATGGAAACTTGTATCTTGTGGCTGATGTGCCACTGTTTGTCCTACATCACGGTAGTTGTGTCCGCAATCTAACTCAGCTATGTAAACCCCTATTCTTATGGGATAAGGGGGTCCCATGGGTACTATGCCCTTCCTTGTACAGTTGCAATTTCAAAGTTAAAGCTTGGAGGAGTAGGCTGAACCTCGATTTTCAGAAGATGAAACAAACAGAATTAAAATATCGCGGATCTGCGCTTGCAGAGAAAAAGAAACATGACAGGGTCTCGTTAATGACAGGGAAAAGGGACCATCGAGTATCGTCGCTTGTACAGGGAAACATGATCGCGTGGAAATATGATAAAGTTCATTCAGCAATTGTACTGCAAATCGGGAAAGAGACCTGCTTCCATACCTGTAAGCAGAGGTAGGACAAGGAGCCCTGCCATAATCACGGGAGCCCACATGGCGCACGAGCGCTGCGACACAGATCCACCCAGCTTCTTCCTATAAACTAATATAAGTACTGTTGCGCAGATGGCGCAGAAACTTGGTATTGCGGGCGCGAGATTAGTCCCGCCCACATGAGCCAGGATTAGAAGCACTGACATAAACGCTGCTACTGCCATCGCCGAGACGCTGTATCAGATGCCAAACACAGTATTCGCGAAGCTTCTTTGAACCAAATGCCAAACACACTACCCGCGAAGTTTGCCCGAAGCTTCTTTTTTTTTTTTTTTTTTGAAATAAACAGGAAGTATAAAATTGATGCTAGCCAAAAAATACAACTCAAGGTAGACCTATAAAAGAGCCTACAACAACGAAAAGGATGTCTCACAAAAGAATGGAGTCAACATAATCACCAAGAAAAGTGATCATGTTTTCTCTAGGCTTAGAATACATTCCCTTATATTTTTGAAGGAACACTCCCTTATATTTTTCAAATTCACATAAGGCAGGTTTCACATAAGGCCGCCCACCACCTACTACTCGAGTAGTTCTCTCGTATGTATATATAACATGCATTTTATAAAAGGAACCTAACAAATAGACAGATATAATCACTCTTTTGGGTCACATGAAAGAGTAAAATTCTTTGCTTATTTGTCATTTCACAAGCAATCTCTAAAATCACTTCTTTTCAATAGGAAAAAGGACCTTTGACAGACATTTCGCCCATCAAATTTAGGCTGTGGGGAGTAGTTTTGACGACAACAGAGCTCGCGCCTATAAGGGCATGGCAACATAGCTGAGATGTGTTGGAAGTTGGATGTCAGGCACCGGGAAAGGTGAGAATATAGAGCGGGGTTGCATGGACTGAGAAAGGTGAGAAGCACAAGTGAGCAAGTTATAGGAAAGGTGATGAGTGAAGCATGGATGCATGAGTCGTAGTCTGAGACTCCCAACTTCGCAGGCTATAAGAGGTTTGGTACTTTGTCCTTTAACTATATAAATCTTGGATCTGCCATATTCGTTCAACTTGAGTGCATTTCTCATGTGGTGTTTATGCATGGTGATTCAAGAATCCTTGATAGTCTAATGACACTAGTGGTTGTGAGGAAGTCGAATCTCTATTCTTCCATTAGGTATTTTCTTTGCCAAGATTGCTCTTACTTTGATTACATTTGCACGCATGATGTCTATGGACGTACAATAGTGCTAAGTGCATTATGAAATGCATGAGCTTTGTCGATATGTGTAGATATAAAATAAATTTAAAGTCTTTTGTGCGATTCTCTTAATTTCATGCTTTAGGGTCTTCTTCAATCTATGAACAAAACATCTCACTTGATAGATAATGAACAACCTCATTATAACATGTTGTCCCATTCCTTTTGGTTCCTCTCTTTTTTATTTTTAGGGAAGAGTTATTTTTTTATTAGAGTCTCAAACTCAATTCATGCTTTACGAATCCAATTTGATTTATTAAGAGTTGCCTATTCTCTATGGACCAAAAGATAAACTTGTCTACTTTTAGTGTAATACCAATGCACCATCAAAGCCTCTATTCTTCTCTGATCAATATCTTAGTGATCTCTAAAACCTTTGCAATCCAAAATGATCTGGTAGCCTCATTACCATCAGCAAGTATTGCAATAAGTGTTCCAACATTTATCTCTATTAAATTTCCTTGCCATCTTACTTCTGCCTGTTTTGTCATCCTTGGGCCCACATAAATATTTCTTTCTGGTGGAAAAATTTGAAGTGCATCTGCATTACATGCTTGGGCCACATTCACTGATCAACTCGCCAATGACCTGCAATCGTATACTATATAATCTCTTCTTGATGATTGAAAAAGTCATCCCACCAAGATACATCTTGATCTCTAGCATATTTTTTTGCACGCTCAATATGTCTCTTTTTTTCAATGAGTGCATGCATCCAGCTTTTACTTTGATCAACCACATTTCCACATCTTTCTGTAATGTTTTTATCTTCATATGGTGATTGTTCTACACCATACACAAACAAATTAGGCACCTACAATAAGAATCTACATCCCTCTTTAGGCTCCCACCTAGGAGAAGATGAATACTGCTTTGCAAATAAAAGGGTTATTTCATCAACCCTCCTCATCAAGAATACATAGTTGAAACTAATATTGTGCAATGGAGTGAAAACCTTAGCACTGTTATCAGGGCCCATTGAGCAAAAGTGCTTAAAGTTATAAATCTGTGTGAGGTGTTGAACTTCTGCTTTTGGAGTATATGCTTCTGAAATCAGCTCAGATAAAATCGGAAGAGTAAAAGCATTGTTACGTGCCAACTTCTTAGAGAACGTACTGAACATTTGATCAATGTGATCATGAGTGTGCCCAACCAGAAGGAAATTTACCTTGACCTTCTAAAATACCTGTTTATCAACAAGCATGCATAAATATCCAAAGACTGTAGAATTTTTATTCTCTCTTGTAGTATTATCAAGTTGCAAATATAGAGTTGGTGGCAAAAGACCCTTCCATGATTGCAAAACCCGATGAATGATAGTAATTGTAAGGTTTGGATCATTATGCACATTCGGATATGTGAAGAAAACCTTGGACATTACAGTTCCATTGTATACCAAAGCACCAACCAAATGCATTTGCATAAGGACTTCATCTCTAATGTCCTTAGGGATGCGATAAAAATGTGGCAAATAAGTTTTTCTTTTATCCATACCATCGATCAACAAACACATATAATGCTCCAGATTTCTGAGTGCTTTACTTCGATGATGAATTGCTTTCTTTCTCTCTAAAGCTTGACTCTCACGATGTCGGAAAGTTTTCCACCTTCCAGTTGACGTCCAGAAAAATTAAAACATGTTTATTGGTTAACTCTAAACCCTCTATTATACTATTGATTAAATGTTTTTCTTGAAACTGAACTCTTTGTAAGTGTTTGCAGGTACAAATTGATGGAGAAAACATATGTTCATATTAGGGTTTACCCCAAAACTGCTCATTTAATGTGCGTTTGAGTCATTTAAACATTCAAACATGGGTATAAACCCTTAGCTTTACATTAATTTATGTGTATTTAAGTTAGGAGCATTAATTCTTGGTTAATGTTAGGGTTAAAGCTAAGTTTCTAATGGGTTCCGATAAGTTTCAAGTAGGGTTTTAAGGGTTGTTAGTGTGTTTTAAGGGTTAAAATAACTGACATTTAATTAAAGTAATCTATAAATTGAACATTTATGTATTAAAAATTAAATTATGATTTATTTAATTACTTTAATCATGTGTGTAAATATAAATACTAAGGTATTTAATTAAGTAAAACCTTAAACTAAGCTTAAATTAAATGAATAATTTAATTATGAAAAATTAGGCTAATTAAAGTTAAAATAATAAATTAAGTGGATAAATAACTAGGGGTGTGTGTGAGTGCTAGATAAAATAATGGTATGTGAGAAATATGTAACTAACGTGTTTAAACGAGTGGTAATAGTAAATGATGCACTTAAAGTAGTTTAAAGTAAAAATTTAAATGAAAGGTATGTGTGGAAAGTGGTTAAAAGAATGGAGTAAGTGAGTTGTGTGTTTAAAGTCAATTAAAAGTATGGTGAAAGTAAGGAAGTTAAAATATGGATGTTAGATAAAGGAAAATCCAAAAAGAATGGTATACATAGGTCCTCGAGTGTATATATATGGATATGCTATGCTACTTCTTTTCTAATGTTTCTTTTACAGGTATTGCCTTCCTCTTCCTTACCTTCTTTTGTAATCTAGAGAAAGAATTTATGTTTTCCCTCCTCTTTCTGAAGCCTCCACGCGAGCAGTGCTGTATTTTGACGATCGACCATGCCCTTCAATTTTGTTGACCATCTACACAGCATACCTGTATTTCATGTTTTTAATGTATTTTTTGAAGGTCATATAAAATTTTTGACCTTATTTTACGGTGAACGATAGCCAAAACGGTCAATACAGCCATCAAAAATCAACACTACACGCGAGAGTGAGAGAGAAGGAACTATCTTCTCCCTCCTCCTAATTTTTGGCATGTACCTTCCTTTTCTAATACATGTAATTTTTTATATGCTTAGTCAATGAAGTCACATCATTCTCTGTCTACATCCTGTGTTTGTCGTTCTCTGTCTACATCCTGTGTTTGTCGTATTGCTGAAGATCAAGGTCCGAGATATGGCGTATTCTAGTTTAGATTCAGCGAGTTCCTTTTTTCGTGTGGACGCTCTAACTTATGCGATGGTACCATTGACATGAATTAATAGCCCTCTCTCTCTGCATGGATCAGTACAGAATTTTGAACAATTGATATGAATTTTTTTTTTTTGAAAAAGCAAGAAAATTAGATTAATGGAGGGAGTACAAACTCTGCAAGGGGCAAGAGCCACCAACACAACCAATTATAAGAATAGGGCCATATCAAGTCTCTGGGCAGAGTATAACGAGGATATACTGCTTCTCCATTTGGAGAATTTACAAGACTTTAACAATGTGAAGATGCTTTCCTTGTGATCACGGGCAGTTTTAATACACTGGATACAATTAATAGAAGCTTTCTTGAGAGTTCTAAAGAGAGAGGTCAGGAAATTTCTATTTCCCTTTCCATAAACCACATTATTTCTACTACACCATATATGCCATAGGACATGGCCTCTCCATATATTCCAGAGCAGAACATCCATGTTAGGCATCTCTCTTTCTCACTGCATGAATGCATCCATGTATGTATATATGTATGTGTTCAGGTCGGCCGAAGATGCAGGAGATCATAAAGCTTTGGATGATGGCCTGGTGCACTTCTTCCGAACCCCATAGCTTAATCCTAAACATCCAGTTCATATGCAGTCAATAACTCATCATCGCCCTGTGGCATGGGTCATTTTGAATCCTGATTACTGCTCCTCGATCATGGTCGAACTTTGAATGCGGCGCACAGAAGCTTCAATGGCAAACAGTGAGGAGACATTCATGGTCTATGTTCTGTCATAAAGATCATGGTCGAACTTTGAATGCGGCGCACAGAAGCTTCAATGGCGAACAACGAGGAGACATTCATGGTCTATGTTTCTGGTTGTCCGTCATGTTTGAATTGAAGGTGTCGCGATAGTCTGCTGGGAGTGGCGCAATAGTCAACTTGCAATGGAGGTGTCGCGATAGTCAACTTGCAATGGAGGTGTCGCGATAGTCTACTGGGAGTGTCGCGATAGTCAGCTGGCCCGATGTCACGATAGTCTGCTGGGCATGTCGCGATAGGCAGGCCCTTTGTCACGATAGGTTGGGAGTCCTCGAGGTCTATGCACGATAGACAGTGGAATCGCAAAGGAGCGCTACCTGCTTGTTGTGTTTAAAGGATTAATTAAAAGAAACTCCTTTATCTGCGCGTGGCAGCTTTTCGCATTCGTTCGGAAGATTTTAAAAAGCTTTTCTTGTCAATCTAAATAGTGGTGACCTTCTTTGGCATCTTGAAATCATTCCTTTTTCGCTCCTTCGAGACCCTTTCCACGGTTAAATTGTTCAAGCTTATTAGAAGAACTTGTATTTTGGGAAAAAAGAGAAAAGGAAATTTTGGAACCTCTAGTGAGTAGAAAGGAGCTCGTTTTTAAAGGAGAAAGTAGATTCAAAGTGGTTTTGGGGGGGGGGGAATTTTGGTCATTAAGATGCCGACCCCTATTTCCTCGTTTGTCATGAACAATGTGGCTCCTCCTTAGTCCGTGTGCCCCCGTGAGTTGGATTCCGTCCCAGCGGACGTCGCACCACCAGTGGTCTCTTTATGCAAGGAGGTTGTGGCGGCAAACCAAGAAGAACTAATGAAAACTTGCTTGATCGTTCAAATGTTTGGCCCTAGGCCCCCTCTTGAAAGTGTGAGAAATTGACTTCGCAAGGAGTGGTTTCCGCGCGGCCTAATTGTGTACAAATGTCAATTCCTGCCGGCGAATCAATTGCTTCTAGTATTTGAGAACGAAGAGATGGCTTTCCAAGCCCTACAAGTCGGCTCTTGCCAAGTGGGCCGGTCCACTCTTTGCCTTTTTAAGTGGACCCCAGACTTTGTTCTGAACAGATCAAAGCCTCTTCGCAATGGCCTCAAGAGAGGATGTCGGGGGGCTAATCTATGATGTTGCTCAACATTCTTTCAATGCAAGATGGCATCCACAGATCTGCGTTGAAATAGACCTAAACCAGGTCCTTCCCTCGAAAATCTCCATAAATTATGGAGATGGTAAGACTTGGACACAAGAGGTTACTTACAAGAATCTGCCAAACGCGTGCTTCCGGTGCGGGCATCAAGGCCATAGGATCAAAGACTGTCCCTTGAAGAAAAGTACCAATAAAAACAAGGTTAAACCAGATGGGACTCTGGATCCTTTCCCCCAAGATGACACTCGGGGTCATCCCCCTCCGATGGAGGAAGAAGAGGGAACTCGCGTTGCTGAGACGGATTCAGAAGGATTCACTGAAGTAAGACGCAGGAGGAAAGTTATCCCTCGAAGATCAACAAGGAATGCCACGACAATTGCCCCCTTGAATAACATATACTATAACCTAGAAAAAGAGATTAATGAGGTCGACTTCCCAGGGGACAAATACTTTGAAGAAGACCCCACTGATAATAACCTTGGGTGCTCTACCAGCAAAGAAGACAACCAAGAAGGTTACACCACAAGTAAAGAGGAAGGCTTCACTACTAGCAATGAAGACAACCCAGACAACGAAAGTTCCTCTCTTGGTCCTACCCTTCCGGCATGCTTTCCAAGATTACCGCAACAAAAGTCAAAGCTTAAAGGAAAACAACCTTCCGGCATGCCCTGGAAGAGCCCCCTCAAGAGTAGGATCCTAAGTCAAGAAGTTGGGAGGATAAAAGAAGATCACAAGAAGAAAAAAGATCGGGTCCCTCCCCTCAAAGAGGGCAACCATCATTAATGAAATTCACATCACTAAACGTCAGGGGTCTGCCTGACCCGTCAAGAGCTGCGATTCTTGGCCAGTGGTTCAAAGACAAGTGCTTCAGCCCTGACTTTATTTGCTTACAAGAGATTAAAATCGACGGAGAGGATCTCCAAAAACGGCTTAAATGCATTTCTCCGAACCATCTTTGGTTCTCCACTTCGCACCCTAGGGGGATAGGGGGTGCTTCTATCGGTATTAGTCACTCCTTGTCTAGCAATGTGACCTCGACTTTTGAAGGTCGGAATCATCGTTGGATTGCTGCCTCTATCGGGTTCCCTTTCCAGTTCACCGTGGTCTCAATTTATGCCCCTAATGGAGAAGCAGATAGAATGGATACTTGGGCTTCACTCGACTCCCTTTCACATAATGTTCTGATTTGTGGGGGCTTCAACATGGTTGAGTTTCTTGAGGACCGATGGAATAACAAAGGAAAAATTATTGACGGTCAGGAGAAAGAGATATGGGATAAAATCAAGCTCCATCTGGACCTGGTCAAGGTGAAAGACATGAAGGGGTTCTCCTGGTCAAATCTCCATTCGGGGGACTCTTTGAGGAAAGCAAGACTTGATAGATGTTACATCGATCAGAACACCATCCTTCAATGGGGTATTCCTTCGATTTCCCAACACATGGACCTGACGATCTCGGACCACTACCCGATTACTTTGTCTTTCAAACCGATTCCCATGTTCCAGAAAGCCCCTTGGCTTCATGCTTGTCAGACATCGTTTTCCCTCCCCTCTATCCACCAAGAAATTTCTGAGGTGTGGGCGGAAGCCTTTGCTTACTGTAATGAACCGGCTAAGTGTTGGAGAAGCGCGGTGGAAAGGACTCGAAAAATTCTAATCAGGATTCAAAAGGCTATAAGAGATATCCGAAAAAAAAGAAGAGAAACGGTGTATCGGAGGCTCTCATGGCTTGAAGAAGAGGTGAACAAAGGTAAGTTACATTCCCAACAAGGTCTTTTGAAAACCAGGGGAAGACTAAGATTAGAGGAGGAGGTTCAAAGGAAAAACCTTCAAATTTTCTTCAAAGTCTGGTGGGCGGGGAAGGCCGACAAACCATCGAAAGAGATGTGTAACATCCTCAAAAGGAAACAAGCTAGGGAATCCATCCCCCTATTGATCGATACAGTAATCAAAGGTCTACTGAAGTGCTGGCCTTTGACGAATAGTCACAAGGAATTGATTTTGCTGGGTGAGGTGGAGGAAGTTTGGAATTAACTCAGCCAACTAAATTTCAACGGTGCATGGTTCCTTTATTCAAACAACTTGCTGGATGTCTTAACATCTCACATTTTCAGGTAGCAGAGCATGATCTATTTGCAGAAAACATATGTATGGTAATTTGTGTCACATACAATATTACCTTTTATTCATAATCGGTCCAGAGAAGTTTGGTATCTGAGTCACTCATTATATATTTTGATTACTTACTTTGTTGGTAAAGCACTTTTCCTTGTTGGTTGCGTTAAATAGCTGTTGTTCATATTCTGAATCCATGTCTGATAAATTCATACGTTGAGTATATAACGAAACCCTTGTTTCTTGTTTCGATTGAAAATAAGCATTTTATGGATGATGATTTTAAGAGGTTTGAATTTATGAATCATTTCTTTGAGTTTCTGACTTGATCAATTCATTTACTTTGACAAAAGGATAAAGTACGTATTACCACCAACACTTTCGAAGTCCGCGAGTTTGAACCTTATGAATGTTTTAAGACTTAATTATGAATGATCTTCAGTACCACTAATATTTGCTCTCTGAGTTTTTATGCACCTGAGTTTGCTCCAAGCACCCAGCGTGCGCCGTATTTTTTGGCGGTTGGCCTGATCCACCCACCGTCGCTTCCGCGCCGACATTTGGTGAACCCGACGTGAACAAACGGCATTGCAACTCAGGTACATCCGACGGGAAACAAATTCCAGGTATTTATACTTGAATTCTCCTTGCTTGCACATAGTTAAAAACAAACATGAATTCTAATGTCGAAAACCTTCTACATGATATGGAAGCACGATTAATTTCATCTATAGAATTAAAGCTTAATTCCAAGTTTGAGTCCTTAAACTCGTTTCTTTCAATCTTAACTACAGTAGTATCTGATTTTAATGCAAATCTTAAGTCAATGGATACTCAATTTGATCACGAGTTTAGGAATTTAGAAGGAGTTCTTCATTATGAACTATCAAATTTAAATGAACAGATGGAAACATTAGCAAATCATGTAGAAGAAATCTCTTCATTCAAAACTATTGATCATGAAATTGCAAGTTTAAAAGAGGGCATTGAAAGGTTAAAGAATGAAATACACGATAGTGCTACATGTGAATGCAAAGATAGCTATCAAGTACGAGTTCAAAGTAGATCTATGTCTTCTATTGACCAGAGCCTGCTTTGCCTTTCCTTTGCTCCACATGCACTTGAGTCAGAAGGGAGATCAATGGCTGGATCAGATGGGAGATCAAGAGGTGCATTTGGTTGAGCATCATTGCACTGTGAATTGGATAACTTAAATGACTCAACAGAAAACATAGAATCATCACCACATTCTAGACCATGGAGATCATCACTTATGAGGAAAGGATCAACTGACAACAATGAATTCGAAACTATATAAATATGAGTAGATGAAGCTGATGCCCAAGCATCCACTGAAAAGATTGAGCTCATCTTCACTCACTTCAAAGAAGATTGAAGATAAATTACCTTTTTAAATAAGAAGAAGTCCGAGACATGTGAAAATGTCACATCAAATATCACATCAAGTAGATATGAAATCAAAAGTTCATTTAAGTACATTAAAGTGCATTAAACATCAAATTACATTAAAGAACTTAAAGCCTAACATTAAAGTACTTAATTACTCAAATATACATGATTGATGTTATCAAAGCCAAAGATTCGATTTACTTTTGAAAGTAGTGGTGATGAGATACACTGTGAAGTGTGTCCACATCAAGTAATGTGTTTGTTGATGCTCATAAGATTGGCAGGAAAGAGCACACAAAGCTTTTGACAAAACAGTGACTTGTACATTGTTGGGTTCAAGGGAAAAAGGGTATATTCAATTATCTAAGTCAAAATGATTGCATTTTGACTTTTTCAAGCATAGAAATCTCAAAATTTGATGAGCAAGATGATATTTAGAATTTTATATATCAATATGTAGATGTCATCCAAGGAGTTCATATATCAATGTCCAAAATTGATCCAATTGTCATCGAAGGACATGTTAAAGTATGTTTTAGCCAATGTGTAGATGTCCTTTCCACAATATAGTAAAGGGCATCTGGTAAGACATCAGTGAACAACAACCAAAACAAAGAAAAGTAAAAAAATGTGAATGGGATGGGAATTCATCAGATGGAATGTGTGAACATTTCATATGTGAACGTTTCAAATGAATATGTGAACATGGAAGATAAAACATTTCATATGAATATGTATGAGCTATGATAATTTGGAGGGTTCATTAACATTACAACAAAAGGATTCATGCAATTATTATGTCTTTGGTGGCAACCGTGCTTTTCTCTCATCTTTTTGTTACAAGAATAATGGAGAAATGCAACTATTCTGGAAGTAAATGGGAACTTACCACATGGATCTCATTTCATGGGTTGGGAAATGAGAAGTGATCTACCAGATCTTGAAAAAAGGAATAAAATGATGAAGTGATGGATCTTGGTTAGATCAGTTGGCTAATCTAGTTAGAAACTGGATTCAATTCGTTAGATCCAATTAGTCTCTAGTTCAAGTAACCCAAGTGTCTATAAATAGCAGAGGAGGAGATCATTCTCATTTCCGAAATTCGCGAGCAAGAGAGAGCAATAGAGCACATACAGCAAAGGTACACAGAGCTCAGCAAACCAGCAAGGCAACTCTGATGGAGAAGAAGAATTTTGGCAAGAGTACCTAGAGGTAGACAAAATCACACCACAAAAAAAGATTCCCTAAAGATTCCTTTCTATGTTTTAGGAAATATTATGTCTTCTAGCCATTTTTTTTCTAAGCTCATGAAGTCTAGATCCAATGAGGGTGCAAGTCGATGCCAGGCATCGACTTGAGGGTGTAAGTTGATGCCAGGCATCGACTTTTAGGTGTAAGTCCATGCTAGACATCGACTTTAGGGTGGAAAGTCAATGCCTGGCATCGACTTGCACCTCACAGTTGATGCCTGGCATCAACTTACACCCTCAAGTCGATGCCTGGCATCGACTTTCACCCCAAAGTCGATGCCAGGCATCGACTTGCACCCTCAAGTTGATGTCTGGCATCGACTCTCAGGCCATATTCAATGCTAGGCATCGACCTCGAAGGTCGATGCCTCGCATTGAATATGGCATGAAAGTCGATGCCAGGCATCGACTTGAGGGTGCAAGTCGATGCCAAACATCGACATGAGGGTGAAAGTCGATTCCAGGCATCAACTTTAAGGTGCAAGTCGATGCCAGGCATCGACTTTTAGGTGCAAGTCGATGCCAAGCATCGACTTGCACCCTCAAGTCTATGCCATGCGTTGACTTGCACACAAAGTCGATGCCCGATATCAACTTGCACCCTAAAGTCAATGCTAGGCATCGACTATAGGGTGAAATTCGATGCCCATTAGGGAAAAAATGAACCCTACATGGGCCTTTTAGATTAAGGGGTGATTAGTGATGGACCAATAAGAGGAGGGTGGTGGCCACAGTCTAGAGCCTCAATCAAGTAGGCTAGGCCTAGGTTTCCTTGGTTTTGGACTGGTCAAAACAACCAAAATGTGATGGTAGACCTTGTGAAGAGATGGATAGGTATGTGCTTGAAGATGAAGAGGTGTTGCAAAATCCTTGATCTACACCAGCCAAATGAACTCCAGGAGTATATGGTGGGCCCTTTCAGCTTGCCAATGGATGTATTAGACACTCTATGTACCTTGGAAGATCACTCTCAAAAAGATAGATCAAAACAGATAAGTTGGAGTTAGCTCAAAGGTGAAAACTTGCTATTCTTGGTTCATACACCTGTCCAGTGTTTTACATAATTCTCTGAGCACAGCAGCAATTAGCTTCATTCCTCTTGGGGAAGTCTAGGTAACTTAAAGAGCTAACACTCAAGAGTAATCGCATCAAAAATAATAAACCACACACTGAGAATGAGTTTTAACAAGTGATGACATCATCCCGATTTTCACGGGCTGCTACAGTTTGAGACCAGTGAGAAGAAAAATAAACATAACTCAAAATTTAGGAATCCAATGATTATGACAATTTGTATGGCTATACTAGACAGTAAGCTGAATCCAAAAAGCTTTAAATCACTGAATGTGGATAAGTAACCACTGAGAAATGGCTCTGACAAGGTGAGTGAAAAAGTCGGGTACCTGACAGAGAAGTGAAGATGAACAGACACTATTGACTTCAACTGAACATAACTGAAGATTGCAACATCCAAATGACATGAAACTTTTTGAGCATATAGTAGACTTATAGAGCTAACTTTACCAAGTTAAATCACTGAAAATGATGCACCTAGCTCAGAGAAAACATCTCTGCAATCTGACTGAGAAAACTAAGAGTAATGGCAGTGAGTAGTACACTTCACAAGAACATGGAAATATGAACTCAAATGATCATGAAAATGAAAGTATATTGCTTGTACAATACAATGAACTTACTGATACATATGTGTGCCTTGGAATCACACATTGATATGGCATAAAGCTCAGCTCTTGGAGGTCTTCACATAGGTCTCTCTAACCACGACTAAAACTGCCATCTATTTATAGTTGAGTTTGGGAGGCTAACTTCCCTCAATCACTCTCCAATCAATCAATGATTGATTTGATTCTCTACCTACCACAAATCACAAATTCGTGGATCCTCTTTCCCTTTTTGATCAAGTGGACTCAACCACTTAAGATTCTTTCACTTTTACATTAAGTAAACTCTTCAAAAGTTACAAGAGGTAGTTCACAAGTGAACTTTACATAGTCTTCATTTTAAAGCTTTTGCTATGACTTTGTGGGACTCAAGCCAATACTTAAGCTTGTCATAGACTTGCTCCAACAGTTCCCCCTCAAGCCAAGTATGCTTGAGGTCTTCAATCCTCCAAGATTACCTGCAAACCAATCACAGCCTTGAATTTGTAAAGCTTTGTACCATCCAATGCTTTGGTTAGAATATCTGCACATTGTTGATGAGTGGACACATATGATATTTGAATCTCTTTGCTTAGAACCTTCTCTCGTACATAGTGATAATGAACTTCAATATGTTTAGTCCTTGCATGAAAAATAGGATTAGCAGCCAAATGAATAGAACTCATATTGTCACCATAAATAGTTGGAGTTCCAAACTCCAATCCAAGTTCTTTGAATAATGTCTTCATCCACATAGCTTCTTGTGTAGCTATGGCAAGACCTCTGTATTCAGCTTCAGTAGAAGAGAGAGCAACTGTGGGTTGCTTCTTGGATGACCATGAAATAAGCTTTGAACCCGCAAAGGTAAGATAACCTGAAGTGCTCCTTCTATCTTCCTTGGAGCCAGCCCAATCTGCATCAGAAAATAGTTTCAAACCTAAATCAGATACATAAGGATAATAAACTCCTTCATTTATGGTTCCTTTGAGATACTTGAGAATCCTTTTGGCAGCATCCATATGTGGTTTCCTTGGTGTGTGCATAAATTGTCTTAGCACACTCACACTGTAACATATATCTACTCTTGTCAATGTGGCATAGTTGAGACTATCCACTAGATAGTTCACCTTCATGTGAGCTCAATTTGTGATTGACCTCCATTGGAGTACCTGCAATCTTACAATCTTGCATCTTGAATTTTGCCAACATGTCCTTAATGTACTTTCTTTGAGTGAGAAACAAACCATGTTCTTTGTAGACAACTTCCAAGCCTAGGAAGTAGGTAAGTGAACCCAAATCACTTATCTTGAACTCTTCTCTCATCTGATCTTTGATCTTCTTCATACCATCTGCATCATTTCTCGTCAATATAATATCATCTACATATACACATAAGTAGATGACCTCAGAGTTACTCTTTTTGATAAAGAGTGAAGGATCTGCCTTGCTTGGTTGAAAGCCTTTGTTTTGCAAGAATGAAACAAGCCTGAAATTCCAAGCTCTTGGGGCTTGCTTGAGACCATACAATGCTTTGTTAAGTTTACACACATAATCAGGATAAACTTGATTCTCAAAACCAAGTGGTTGTGCCATATATACCTCTTCTGTTATCCAACCATTCAAGAATGCATTCTTTACATCTAGTTGAAGTATCTTCCAATTCTTGGAAGAGGCAATACTAAGCAAAACCCTAATAGTAGGCATCTTTGCCACAGGAGAGAAATTCTCCTCATAATCAATCCCCTGAGTTTGTGCAAAGCCTTTTGCTACAAGCCTTGCCTTATACCTGTTAGTGGAACCATCAGAATTCTTCTTGAGTTTATAGACCTTCATTGCATGCTTCCATTCTGTTTTTGCTTTGGCCTCTTCAAATGATGATGGCTCCTCTTGGTTTATGTCCTGTGCTATGTAGATAGAATGTTTAGTTACTAATGAGGTGTCAAACCCATACCTTTCTGTTTTTTTCTTTTCTCTCATAGATCTTCTTAGGCCATGATGTGATGATTCTGCCTCATGTCCAAGTTCCTGCAATTTTGCTTTACCTTTAGACTTCCATGCTTTGAACTTTTCCATATGAGATTCTTCATCATCCTTTGAGGTGTCTTATTCTTCAATCTTTGGTTGTTCTCTACCAAGCTTTGGAAAATCTTCTTCAAGATCATATGGTAAATTGACCTTCCTGCATGAATCTTCATACCATGAATTGTTCTCATCAAAAACTACATCTCTGCTCACCAAGAATCCTTTGTTGGTAGGGTTGTATAACCTGTATGTTGGAGATAGACATCTGCGGAAGCACGCGAACAGAACAAGGAAGAAGAAGGGGCTTGGAGCACAAACACACAATACTGAATGTAGTACTAGAGAATGTACAAAGATAGGTAGCCAGTAGGGCAATAGGCGTATATACAAGCCGGGGGAAAAAAACCTCCTAAAGAGGGAAAAAAGTGCCCCGGCGGTCCGAGAGTGTTCACACACATCACTACCTAAATATATCAACAAATCCCCCCTGGGAGTGATGCGGTGAACAAGGAGCTGGCACTCATGTATAAGGAAGTGCCAAGCTATGTGGAAATCACTCCACAAAAGTAAGTAAGCCCAAAGCTTTGCGGAAAGCTTCAAACTTCTCCCTAGGCAGAGCCTTTGTGAAAAGGTCTGGAATGTTCTCCTGCGTGGGCATATATGCCAAGCTGATCTCCCTAGCAGAGAACCTCTCCCTGACATAGTGATAATGCACCTCAATGTGCTTAGTGCGAGCATGGAACACAGGGTTCCTCGCAACTGCCAATGCGCTCTGACTGTCAGTGAAGATGGTGGTGGCAGAAGACTGGCCAACACCCAAATCAGCCATAAGGCGTGTGAGCCACACACACTCAACAATCGCTATGAAAGCTGCCCTATACTCAGCCTCACAACTGGAAGTGGCCACAGTAGGCTGCTTCTTGCTCAACCAAGATATACATGAGGTACCAAGCATGAAGCAAAAACCACTGGTGGACACACATGTCATACAACCAGCCCAATCTGAGTCAGAAAAAGCATGCAAATCTGGCGGTAGTGATCCCCCCTTGGGATAAAACAACCCAAGTAGCCTGGTACCACTCAAGTAGCGAAAGATGCGCTTAACCGCTTTCCAATGCGTGACTCCTGGGCAATGCATAAACTTGCTCATCTGTGAGACAGCAAACTGAATATCTGGCCGAGTAATGCATAAGTAAATCAAGCATCCAACAGCCTGCTGATAGATAACATCATCAAATGCATCTCCAACATCATGAAGACTCAATCGTAAACCTGTCTCCATAGGAGTGGCAATAGGCTTACAGTCTTCAAGGCCAAAACGCTGCAATAATGTGTCAATATATTTCGTTTGATACAAAGCCATTCCACCATCAACGTGCATAAACTGAATGCCCAAATAGTGATGCAAATGCCCCAAATCAGACATCTCAAATGAGGCATGCAAATCAGCCTTAAAATCAGCAATATGTGTCTCAATAGGACCAGTGAGCAACATGTCATCAACATAGACAACAATGATCAGAAGCACATCATTAGCACGTTTAACATATAAGGTGCTTTCAGTTGGACTGTTCTCAAAACCATGTGCAATCAGATAGGCATGTATCTTCTCATACCAAGCACGTGGTGCTTGCTTTAAACCATATAATACCTTCTTTAACCTGCAAACCTAGTTTTCATGCCATTTTTGCACAAAGCCACGGGGCTGAAAAACATACACTTCTTCATGCAAGTCACCATTCAGAAATGCTGTTTTAATGTCCAACTGATGTACATTCCAACCATGATGGGCTGCAAGTGCACAAATGCTCCGAACAATAGTCATACGGCATGTAGGTGCAAAGGTCTCATCAAAATCAATGCCTCTTTCCTGTGCATAACCCTTTGCAACAAGCCTAGCCTTATACCTGTCAATTGTACCATCAGGTTTACGCTTCAGCTTGTATACCCACTTAGTGCCAATGGCCTTCTTGCCAGGAGGCAAGTCATATAAAGACCATGTACCATTCTTCATTATAGCATCATATTCAGATTGCATAGCAGCCATCCAATTTTCTGAATTTTGTGCTTCATCAAAAGAAAAAGGCTCATTCTCATCACAGAGACTAGATGCAGCCATAACATAGCAATCTGATGCAAAGGAGGCACTATGAGAGCCTGAACGAGTATGATATGACAAAGGTGCATCTAATTTGCTATCACGCAAAGTCTGCACCAACCATTTTGGCATAGTTTTTGCCTGCTCAATATTAGCTCTCTCATCAACAAGTGCATCATGTAAATCTGCATCAGAAATGGAATGATCTGCATCATCATATGAAACCTGCAAAGGCTGAGAAGTTGCCTCATTAGGACCAGCACTAGCCTGTCCACCTCTAAAAAGAGGCATCAAAGTATCATACATGTCTTTGGATCTAATAGATGTCTCCTTAGTACATGAAAGCAATGGCTGAATAGCATCTTCCACAAAGACAACATCACGGCTAACCAGAATGCGTTTAGTCTGTGGATGATACAGACGATAGCCTTTACTTTCAGAACTGTACCCAACAAAAATACATTTTACTGCATTATCATCCAATTTTCTGCGATGTTGTTCAGGCACTAATGCATATGCCAAACAACCACAAACACGCAGATGAGCAACAGATGGCTTGCGGTCATGCCAAGCCTCATATGGAGTGATAGACTACAATGCTTTAGTGGGACACCTATTCAGTACATATGCTGCACACATGACAGCCTCAAGCCACAAACTATGTGGTAAAGCCTGACTTTTGACCATGCACCTCGCCATCTCCATGAGTGACCTGTTCTTTCATTCAGCAACTCCATTCTGTTGAGGTGTATACGGCACTGTACGCTGGTGTTTTATCCCACGTTGAGCCAGAAATGCATTAAAATCTGAAGACATATATTCCCCCCCTCGATCAGAACGGAGGGTGCCCATTTTACATGCTGACAGATTTTCAGCCAAAACCAAAAACTTTTTGAAGCACATGAACACTTCAGACTTTGCTTTGAGTGGATATACCCATGCATGCCTGGAAAAATCATCAATGAAAGTCACGAAGTAAAGGTAATTTCCAAAAGAGGGTGTCTGCATAGGACCACAGACATCACTATGTACAAGCTGCAATTTCTGCGTAGCCCGAACTGAACCATCTTTTGGAAAGGAAGAACGCTGCATTTTGCCCAAAATACAGCCTTCACAAACATGTTTTTCAGGTGCCTCAAGTTTGGGCAAAGAGGACACCATTTTCAGATTTCTGCAGGCGTAACAAACTAGCAAAATTCAGATGACCAAAGCGTGCATGCCAAAGCTTTGCATCTGACATAGCCTGAGAATCATGAACTGCACATGCCGAATCATTCATAGATCTTTCGTAGTCTATGAGCTTATACAGCCCATGACATAAAATGCCAGAAGCAATAATCACATCGCCATTTGAGAGATCATGGACTGTACACTTGTCATCAACGAATTTCACAACCAAGCCAATCTTGGTTAATGCAAAAACTAATAACAGGTCCTTTTTGATCCCTAGCACAAATAAAGCATCTGACAAAGTGAAAGAACTACCATCAGCAGTAGTCAGAATGATCTTACCAACTCCCATAATAGGATAAGAGGAGTTATTGGCGCATGTGACAGTATTCCCTGTAGGGGCAGGCTCGAGTGAAGAGAAGAAACTACGCTGCGAGGTAATATGTTTGGTCGCCCCACTGTCAAAGTACCAAACATTTGAGTCTACTGTAGACATGCACTGATCATGAGAAGATGGGTCCAAACTGCAGACAGTAGTAAACGCCCATTCTTCTTCCTGCACAAGATTTGCAGACTCTGTTTTTGGTGTAGAGGTCTCTGCAACAACCATTACAGCCTCTTTCTTCTTTGCCTCTTTAGCAGCCAGTTTTGGATAGTTCTTTATAATATGATCATTTCCTTTATAGTACTTGCAGAACAATTTCTGCTTTTTTGATTTCTTCTCATCTTTATCCTGGTTCTTCGATTGTGCAGCATTTGTAGATTTCTGCTTACTAGTAGAAGAGCTCCATTTTCCTTTGCCCTTCTGACTAGCCAGGAAAGCTTGATCTGCAACACGCATAATGGACCTGTTCTGCCTGGACTGATCTTCCTGCAACAGAACAGAGACTAATTCCTCAAATGACAAGGCATTCGGATTGCCTTTCATCATCAACCGAAGAGTAGAGGCAAAACTCTGATATGAATCAGGAAGACCATTCAGAACGGTCTGCACAAGTGAGCTATCTGGTATAACCTCATCAGCAGAAATCAATTGTTCCTTCAGGTCTTTGATCTTTGTAGGAAAACTGTCCATAGAATCACCTTCATTCATGTGCTCACTCTCCAACTGTTTTCGGAGGTAAGCAACACGAGCCTCATTCCTAGCCTGGTACAAAGTGGTAAGTGTATCGCAAGCATCCTTTGCTATTCTGCAAGAGCGAATGTGAGGAATAATGGCACGTTTGACAGACAAAACTATCAATGCATGTGCTTGGGCATCTTTGCCATCCCAACAAATCTGCTCTGCAGTAGGTACAACAGAAATAGTAGCACGAACAGGAATCTGCGGAATATCATCTTCGACACCATCTTTATCAGCTCCAACACCTGTATTTGCAGTACCTGTCGTTACAGGTGTAACAGGACGTCTTTCAACACCCTGCACAATGTTCCACAATCCTTTTGCAACCAGTACATGTCGCATCATATAAGCCCATAATGGGTAGTTGGTACCATCCAACTTATCCTCAACAGCCAACATACGGAATACATCACTGCTTTCAGCCATGGCCGGTGACTAAAATACCTTGATGCAAAAAATTGATTGTATCTCAAAAAGTTGAACAGAACAACCCATACGAGTTCTGCTAGACCTGTAGCAGACTTTGAGACGCTTAAACTGGCGAACAGAAACTGGTATATACTTTTGGCACAAAAGGACAAAATAGCCTGCACAAGCGCTGCGATAGTGCGTTCGGAGGCCGAAACGAGCTTAGATCGCGATTTCGGCACCACATAGCGAAGCTGTTTTGATCTCGGAAACACTCTGAGTATGCTCACCAAATTTCGTGCGAATCTGAGACTACAAACGGAGGAGTGTTGACGGCGCCCTAGAAGAAGCGACGACCTGCTCTGATACCAATTGTTGGAGATAGACGTCTACGGAAGCACACGAACAGCACAAGGAAGAAGAAGGAGCTTGGAGCACAAACACACAATACTAAATGTATTACTAGAGAATGTACAAAGATAAGTAGCCCATTAGGGCAATAGGCGTATATACAAGCCGGGGGAAAAAAACCTCCTAAAGAGGGAAAAAAGTGCCCCCGCAGTCCTAGAGTGTTCACACACATCACTACCTAAATATATCAACACTGTAGCCCTTTTGCTTGTTGTCATATCCAATAAATACACACCTTTCTGCCTTTGGATCCATCTTGCCTCTAACCTGTGAAGGAACATGAGCAAAAGCAATACATCCAAAAATTTTACAATGATCTAAGCTTGGTCTTCTTCCATTCCAAGCCTCATATGGAGTCATCCCATCAAGGGATTTTGAAGGCAAACTGTTAATCAAGTAAGTGGCTGTAGATACAACCTCAGCCCATAAGTAATTAGGTAAATGCTTTTCATTTAACATAGACCTTGCAGCTTCAACAATTGTCCTATTCCTCCTTTCTGCCACTCCATTTTGCTCAGGAGTGTACCTTGTAGTTACCTCTCTTTTGATTCCTCTTTCTTGAAGAAAAGAATCAAAATCATGGGAGAAGTATTCTCCCCCTCCATCTGACCTTAGCCTTTTTAGTGATTTACCTGTTTGATTCTCCACAAGAGCCAAATATCTTTTAAAACATGAAAAAACTTCATCTTTGTGTTTCATAAAGAATAGGATAGTCCATCTGCTGCAATCATCAATAAAGGAGACATAATACCTTGATCCAGATATTGAAGCTTCCTTGCTAGGTCCCCATACATCTGTATGAACCAACTCCAAGAGATCTCCATGCATATAACCTTTCTTCATGAATGGTAACCTCTGAGACTTTCCAAATTGACATGCACTACACTTATGAATCATATGCTGTTTTGACAAAATAGGGATTCCAAGTACACTTTGGTCCCTACAAATTTGCTTTAATGACCTTTCACCAATATGTGCTAACCTTTTGTGCCATACTTACAATTCTGTGAGTGTCTGACTACCATAATTAAAGAGAGCAATGTTTCTAGTGTCCTGTAATTCAAATGTGAACAATCTACCTATCTTTTCACCTTTTGCAATTTTTCTGAATCCTTGACTTGGATCTTCAACAAATGCTCCTGCTTTTGTGAACCTGACTTGCAACCCTTTCTCTACTATCTACCCAACACTTATCAAATTCTTTGTAATGGTAGGGACATAGAGTACCTTACTGAGTAGGTTGATGTTTCCATCAGGTGCTATGACATTGCCTAGTTTCTCCACAGGATGTTTTGTATCATCTCCTGTTTGTACCTCATGCTTATTCCGTAGATCTTCTAAATCTGATAGGAGTGCCACATTTCCTGAATCTATGTAGAAAACATGCTCATTAGATTTACCTTGTGGCATAGCCATGTTCATGATCAATAATGAATCCTCTTTGTTTGAGTCTTCTGTGTAGTTATTGTATTCTCTCCTTCCTTTGTAGCCTCCTTGATAGTTTTAATGATTGTAGTTGTTGTAGCTGCCATGATAATTGTTGAACCTTCCTCTTGAGTAGCCATAACTTCCTCTATTGTATCCTCTTCCTCTTTGATTCTTGGAATTCCTAAAGCAATTTTCAATTGTATGATTAGTTAATCCACAAATAGAACATGGGTTGAAGTCTTGGGATCTCCCCCTGCCTTGTCTACCTCCTCTTACTTTACCTCTGCCATGTCTTCCTCTTCCTGCATAGTTAGCTTGATATGTACCTGCTTCATCATCCACTTTCTTTGCCTTTCCTTTGTTATCTTTGGACTTGCTTTTATCAGTGTATAAAGCTGAAGATTGATTACCTTTAGAGCTTTCTCCATTTTTGATAAGCTTTGCCTCTTGAGTAAGTAGTTGTCCAATGAGTGTATTGAAATCAGGTACATGCATGTCCATGTACAAATCCATAGTTGTGGTGAATGCTTCCCACTTGTCATCTGCCTTCAAGCCATTGATGATCTGCCTTACAATTTGCTCTTCATCTATTACCTCTCCAATGCTTCCCAACTGATCCGCTATGTCCTTGAGCTTTGTGACAAAATCAGTCACATTTTGTTTGGGAGCCTTCTTGAGAGTTGTGAAATCCAGCCATAGTTGATGCTTCCTAGCTTTGGTCCTTGAAGAAAAGAAAGCTTCAAGTGCATCCCACACTTCCTGAGATGTCTTACAACTTCTAATGTGAGGCAACAAAAAATATGAGATAGAGTTGAGGAGATAAGACCTTGCAAGTGCATCCTTGGAGCACCATGTGCTCCATCTCTCTTGCTCTTCTTGTGTTGGTTGACTTTTGTTCCTGAAACTTGGCATAACTTCCTCTCCAGCCACATAACCATATAAACTTCTACCTTGGAGATAAGCTTCCATTCTTAATGACCAAGCTGAGTAGTTACCTCTTCCAATTTGTCAATTGATGAAGGAAATCCATCTGCCATGTTGTCCAACCTTGCTCTGATACCATTGTGAAGAGATGGATAGGTATGCGCTTGAAGATGAAGAGGTGTTGCAAAATCCTTGATCTACACTAGCCAAATGAACTCCAGGAGTATATGGTGGGCCCTTTTAGCTTGCCAATGGATGTATTAGACACCCTATGTACCTTGGAAGATCTCTCTCAAAAAGATAGATCAAAACAGATAAGTTGGAGTTAGCTCAGAGGTGAAAACTTGCTATTCTTGGTTCATACACTTGTCTAGTGTTTTACATAGTTCTCTGAGCACAGCAGAAATTAGCTTAATTCCTCTTGGGGAAGTCTAGGTAGCTTAAAGAGCTAACTTTCAAGAGTAATCTCATCAAAAATAATAAACCACACACTGATAATGAGTTTTAACAAGTGATGACATCATCCCGATTTTCATGGGCTGCTATAGTTTGAGACCAATGAGAAGAAAAATGCACATAACTCAACATGTAGAAATCCAATGATTATGAAAATTTGTATGGTATACTAGACAGTAATTTGAATCCAACAAGCTTTAAATCACTGAATTTGGATAAGTAACCACTGAGAAATGGCTCTGACAAGGTGAGTGAAAAAGTCGGGTACCTGATAGAGAAGTGAAGATGAACAGACACTATTGACTTAAACTAAACATAACTGAAGATTGCAACATCCAAATGACATGAAAATTTGTGAGCATATAGTAGACTTATAGAGCTAACTTTACCAAGTTAAATCACAGAAAATGGTGCACCAAGCTCAGAGAAAACATCTCTGCAATCTGATTGAGAAAACTGAGAGTAATGGCAGTGAGTAGTACACTTCACAAGAACATGGAAATATGAACTCAAATGATCATGAAAATGAAAGTATATTGCTTGTACAATACAATGAACTTACTGATACATATGTGTGCCTTGGAATCACACCTTGATATGGTATAAAGCTCAACTCTTGGAGGTTGTTTGTTATTGATCTTTGGAGTTGTCCTCTCCAATCATTTAGCATAAAGAATCAACAATACATCTTTATTTTGTCAATCCTGGAAGTATTCATGAGACCACAGCCCCTTCTAGGATAGAATCCAAGAAATAAGAGAATAATGGCTGGATTTCTGAGAATGGTGGAAATGAAGAGGAATTTCTAGGGTTTGGATTATCTTGAGCAAATCTCCACCATTTTCACACAATCTTGGTGTCTAATACATGCTATTTTATCAGCAGAACACAATTATGAAGTCAAAACTCAAAAATATTACCTGCACCATACAGACGAGACAATCGTGATTCTATGAAAACAGACGATTTTCATCTCCAGCACCTTTCTTCATCAACTTATCACTCAACACATCAGTATTCAGCTCTCTTCATACACATTCAGCAGAATTACACAATAGAAGCTCACAAATCTCCATGGATACACAAGAATTGGACTCACAAATCAAAGAAACCACACAAAGAGGAGAAAACACGATTTTCAGCAGGAAACTCCTTCTCTATTCACTTGGATAGCATGTAAACAAATGATTAACCAACCCCCTCATAATAGAGGAAATTATCTTATATACATTTTCAAGTGTCCCTTTTCACACTTGAATTTGGGTCCTTTCCTCTATTTTTCTAAAAATATGCTATCTAGGAGTTTCCAAAAATTCTAGAAAAATTACATAAGATTCTATCCTACATAAGGAAGACTCTTCCTTATTTTTACAACAGTTGCATAAATATTTTTACAAGTTTTTGTCATTTTACAATTATTTTTCTTCCAAAAGGCTTCAAAAAATACATCTTCTAACATCCTTCCCCTCCTAAACCTTTTGGCTCCTGACAAAAGACTTTCCTGCTCTTCTGCACTGATAGCTTTTCTTCACTTCTTCTTTCTTTGATAGACTTGTGACAACAAATCATGACTTTTCCTTTCTGTAATATTTAGGTTATTGAACATTTCAAACAATGCCTTTCTCCACTGTACTGCAGCTTCTGGTTTATCAATGACATCCTTTTTCAAGTACTTTGTATAGGCGGCTTCATATGCTGTGAGTCTGGACTTAGTGACAACTAATTTCCAAAAATCTCAGATTCTCTTTCAAAAAACCCGTAATCAAATGCATCTTCAAAAATTTGTAAGTAATGACTGCCCAAAAATATCACTCTGCTGTAATATGCCATTAAACAGATTCTATCAGGTGTTTCGCTCAGATCAAACAATAATGCATCTATGGGAGAATTGAAGCCAATGTAATTTAAAGTTCTGATATCTGTATCAGTGTATGTTTCTATAGAAGCCAAAATTAATCTCATTATTCTGATAAGTAGAATACATGCAGGGTTGTTTACATCTTTGTATGTAGCTATAACGGACTCAGCTGTATCCACCATGTAACTTTTTGTAGGCCATGTGCCTGCCTTTGGACCGGCTATTTTTGGGAAATTCAACCACTTAGGTGGAATTTGACCTTCTCTCTGTCTTTCCCAAAAAATTGTCCATTCTCTTCTTCTTGCCACTGGACAGTAAGCTGGATTAATTTTTAAGTGAAGAGGTGCCTCCTTCCAAATTTTCCTACATTCTTTGTTGGCATCCAACCATTTGTTCCTCCACTTTGGATTAGCTCTTTCAAATAATTCTTTAGTCACATTGATATCCTCTTCATACTCAAGATATTTATTTGGAGGTAGCCCAACTCTGGCCAACTGATAGTTCTTGATACTCTCCATGATCATACACAATGGTATACCCAATCCATCTACGGCCCAATGATGCTGATCTGGATTAATCCCCTTATTTAATGCAAATGTGACAATTTGTTCTTCATATTCATCATGCATTTTCCTGATAAACTCCATTCTGGAGTCTCTATTTGTCAGCAATTTTTTTACAAAATCTTCTGAATATTCTCCTTCTGATCTTTTATCTGCCGGTTCACTGTCATGTTGTATTCCATCATTATTTTCCACCCCATATTCTTCTCTATATGTGGTCTCTACATGTGTTTCTTCCTGAACCTGTGGCTTATCCAATTTTTTCTGTAATTCCTCTATCATCATCATCAGACTTCCATTCTGTTTTGCCCATTACTCTCTTTTTTTTTCCATTCATTCTGTTCCTTTTCCCTCCTTGTCTGCCAATCACTTCTTTCTTTTTCCATATCCAGGTGCAACTTGTTGTATCCTCTCATTGATGTAGCAGCATGTATACTAGCCTGCTTTTCTAGTTCCTTGGCTTCTTTCAATTCTATTTGTAATCTCTTAATCTCTGTGTGTAATTCTTCCTTTTCTGCGTCTGTCATATGAACTGTCTGACTTTCCTCCTTTAACTGACCTTCCTCCAATAGCAGCTTGTTGATTTCTTCATTTGCTTTGGTCAAAATCTGATAAGAGATCTGCAAGGTTCTATATCTTCCTTCAATCTTTCTCAACTCCATTTCCAATTTAGTATTCTGCTCTGTTAGTTTTACACTCTTTTCTTCGAGATATTGAATCTTATTTTGCTTCTGCACTTCTAACTCTTCCAAAGCAATTATTTTGTTTGTAAATTCCTCATTTTTCTCTTGCACCTTCCTCAGTTGTTCTGACATTTGCTCCTTCTCCCTTTTGTGCTACTTAATAATCATACTGCCTTTCTCAAATTCGGACTCTGCTACCATCCCTGAAATGATCATGTTCCGGCTTGAACGTCTGAACTGTTCAATTTCATAATAATCTGACATGCTGATCTTATATTCTTTGGTATTCTTTCCAATCCCCCTTCCATTTTCATTTGTTTAGCTTCTATTTGTTTGTCTTCTTTACATTCTACCTCCTCTTCCTCTTCTTCTTCATATTCTAAATCCTTGGCCTGGTGTTCTTCATTGCTTGGATGAGTTTCCAGTGTTTCTAGATCGGCCATGTCTTCTTCATGTTCCAAAATCTGAGCACCCAGATTCTTCTGCTCTAAGACATCTGAAGTCAGCTTTATTTCCTGTACCTTTTCCTTCTCCATCACCCGTTGCTTCTCTTCACAGAGGTGTCCTTCCTTTATTTGTATCTCCTTTTCCTTGCTTAGAGTTTCCTGAAACAGAGTATATTCAATTTCCTCAACAGATTTTCTTTGACATTTACCTGTTTGTTCTTCCTGTCCTTCCTTTTCCTGGGCTAGAACTGATTCAGTCTCCTCAAAAATTCTGACCTGATCATTACTTTTTTCTTCTTTGTGTTCTTCTTCCTACTCATCAATGTCCATGAGATCCATTGCTCCCTCTTGTTCTTGATCCTCATTGGTTGTAAATTCTTCATTGTTCTTCAAATCATGCAGTACATCTTTTATACTCTGGATAATCTCCTTTTCCACTACTCCTCTGTGACTTCTTGATTATTGCCTTTCACTACTATTTCCTCTTCTTCCTAAATTTGATCTTGATCTGCACCTTTTTGATTTATAAATGGACTTCTTATCTGTGCCTTTTTGTCTATTTTTGCTATGCTCTCATCTAGTTTGAGGTAAGTTTGTGAGGGTTTTGTCCATATGGATTTCATCCAAGTATGCACCAGTCCACAACTGATTTCTTCTCTTATTTCTCTTTCTTTTTCTATCATAACTGCTTTTCCCTTCATCAACCTTCTTTCATCTTCAGAACTAAGCTGTTTTCCTGCCTGTTCCTGAATCTGCTTCTCCTGAGACTTCAACTTCAATTCTTCAGGTGTTTTCTATTTCTCAAGGGCCTGTGTAATTACATTAGGAGTATTTGGTATTGATAAATTCAGACTCTTTAATAAAAAGCTCTCAATATCGCTTTCAGAATCAGAGGAAAAATGTGAAGGTCCTCCTCTTTCTGGTTCTTTGAATCTTGATGCTTCTACCACAGTGGATGGCTTCTGTGTTTCTTCCACTATTACTTCCTCCATTTCTTGGTCAACTTCTTGGTCAACTTCTTTTGCACTGGTTTCTTTGGAACCTTCTTTTTTACCACAATAGTGGTTCTGGTCTCTAGAGGTCCTTGCAATTCCTTGAAGTAGGCTAGCAACTCAACTTCCTTTCTAACAAACACCTCTTCTGTTTCAGTTGTCATCATTTGATCATGAAGTGCTTCATAATGCTCCACCTCCTCTTGAACCCAATCTGTAGCCTTGCATGAATAATCTTCCATCATCTTCTGATATTGTGCCTCATACATAGCTCTTTTGTTATTTCCTTGAGTTAAATAAGTGTACAATTGTTCTTTGCTTGTTTGGGGTGGATGAGGTTCACTAGAGGATTGAACCTGCTTCTGTGCCTCTTCATGTTCTTCTTTTGTAGCTTCCTCCATCTCTAGTTCAACCTTCCTTGGGTCCAACCTCCTTTTCTTTACAGGAATCACTTCCTCAGATATCACTTTTCTTTTCATTCCTGTTCCCCTCATGCGGGTTTGTCCTTTTGTTTCCCTCTTAGCCATTTTCCTTGGAGGACTCTTAATTCCTGTCATCAGGCTTCTAAAATACTGTGCCTCTGGAGCCGGTTTTAATAGATCTTCCATTCCTAGGACATGATAAATGATCCTTGTTAAAAACTAGGCTCCATTCATGAATTTCTTCTGTTCCCAGTGTTTTGCTGCTTCTTTCAACTGTTCATGGATGTATGGTGTCACATCCATTACTCCAAAGGGTTTGGTTCTATCCTTGTTGTTGAACATCAACAGTGTCACAGACTTATGTGGCATGGTATACCTTGGTAGCTTTGGAAAGCAAAAATATTGTAAGAACATCCTTGTGGCATATTCTTCATTCTCTCTTCCTTTAAAGTCAACAAATTTTGCACACCCTGTATAAGTTTCCTTATTCTTCTTTACAAAGCTGGGATCAAGCTTGGTTCCCATTGGGTAGAATTGCAATGCTGCTCTGATATGTTCTGCTTTGATAGTGATACCCACCTCCTGATTATCCTTGTTCTTGACTTTGCATCTGAAATAAGCATCCCTTTTCCTATTTCCATCAGAGTGCTCATTACTTGTGCCACTCTCTCAAAATCAATGAAAAAGATAGGCTCTTCCAATAATTTGTGCAACCCTACTGCCTTCCATCTTTTCATATTGACAGCAACTCTTTGGAACCTGTAGAACTCCTGACACAACATTGTATATTTATAACCTCCTACTCCCACTGTGAATATGTGCTGACCAATTATGCTTAAGGTCTCCTTGAGTTCCTTCACCACCTTCTCAGCTTCTGGAATTTCTGGATCTTCATCTGACTCTAGGTCCACCTGTTCTTCCACAGCTTCACTGTCTAGGAACCAATGGCCTCTTGATAGAGTGACTGATTCTGCCTTGAAGTCATGAATTGATAACTCCTTTGAATTCACCATTCTGAGGAAAATAAAATACACAAAGAAAAACTCCACCCACATGAGTCACAAGAAATCAAAGAGTAATATTTATTTTGAGATGTCATGACATAAGAATGAAAATAAAATCCCAAATAAATTCTGTTTCTTCAGAAAGACTCAAAAAGTGATCATTACAGGTGTAGCAAGATGTCTAGTGCAGTCCCTTTTCCTAACCACTCTTTTGGAGAAAAACAAAACATTTATCAATGATAGAAACAAAAATTAATTAATAAAAAATAAATAGAGCTCTACTACTCTTCTACCTAGATCTTGCTTTGTGCTTAGATAATTTTTTGTAAAAAAGAAGGGAAAATAAACAAATTTTTCTCAACTTTTCTTCCTCCCTTTTTTTTTTCACAATGATTCCTTCTGTTTTTTTTGCCTTTATATATATATATATATTTTCTCTCCCCCTTTTTGTTTTCCAAATAATAATAATTTTTTTCTATTTCTTTTCTTCCCCTCCTAATTCTCTTTTGTAGAAAAGAGAATCAGGTTAAATATATCTATATACATTTTTTTTCTTCTTTTCTTTTTCTTTTTCTTCATAATTTTTTCAACATGTTATGATTTTCTAAAAACAGATCAAATATGGATGATCTTTTTTCCATTGGAACAACTCTGATTTTTTGACCCAATACTTTTTGACTCTAATTGTTCTGGTTTCAGGAAAACAACCATTCCCTTCGGATAAGCATTTTGTAGGAGTTTTTGGTCTCCATATCCATTTTGTCCTTGATTTCTGTTTTGATGAGCAGACCTCCTGTAAACTTTGATTCCATGTGCTTCTTGTTCTGATGCTTTGACTCTTTGGCCAATGCCATTTGATGCTTTGATTCTTTGGACAATGCCATGATTGCCAACTTCTTCCTATCTCTCCACCCTTCTTTGTTCTTCCAATCTTTTGTTGATTTTGATTACATGAAGCTTGATCATTTAACATTTGTATTGGTAATGTCTGTGTATCTTCAAATGCAAAAGTGAATCCTTCCAAGTGTATATCATGCACATCTGATTGAATTTCCTGTTTTTCATTACTCAATAAAAATATTAAAAACCTTTTGTCATTTATGTTCAATTTAAGCTCCATTTTTTCAAAATCCAAAATCACTTTACCTTGTTGGAGCCATGGTTGACCTAAAATCACTTTTTCAGCCATCAAATGATCTGGCCATTCTTCACAGTCTATTTTCATATATTCTTCATTAAACCTTACTTCAATAGACATTGAAGACATGCTCTGTACTATTTGACCTTCCAAAGTTTTGATTAGGGTTCTACTTTTAGTTCTTTTTATGTTGAATTTACTTACCAAAGCTGAACTAATCAGATTTACTTGTGCTCCAGAATCTATCAAAACCCTAATGCTTTCATTTTGAAAATCCATTATCATCACAAGGACATGTTCCTTTGGTTTGAGAGGAGTTTCACACAGACAGACTTCCCTAAGCTCTTTGATTTTTCTTATCCTTTCCATAGCTTCCTGTTGAGCTTCTTTTCTAATGTCTTCCTCTTCTCTTTTCTTATTTTGAGCTTGTTGCAACCTTCTCCATTCAACAACAGTTAATGGGCAATCATACCTCTTAACTCTACATCCACTTATGAAGTTTGGCATGATATCTCCATCTATGTTAGCTAGTTGAATGGCTCCACTGTTGCTTATCTGATGTACAATATATGGTCCATGTCCTTTTTTCTGGAACTTTTTCTGATGTTCTCTGACTATGTAAGCCAACACTAGATCTCCTACCTATAGATCTTTCTCTTTTATGTGAACATCATGATAAGTTTTTTGCCTTTTCTTGTCCACATATAAACTCATAATGGCTTGGAGTCTAGTTGCTCCCAACTTTTCCAATTCTATTACTCTCTCTGATAGTTCATGTCCAGTCCAATTGTAGTGACTTCCTACTTTTAATGTTGGAATAAGGAATTCCATAGGTAAAACTGCATTTTGTCCATATACTAGATTGAATGGTGTGTTTCCTATTGCAGTTTTATAAGCAACTCTATAAGCCCATAGGACATGATTAAGTTGTAGATCACAATCATTCCTGTTTGTATTTGCTAGTTTTGATAGTACAGTACAAAGTACTTTATTAGTGCTTTCTGCTAACCCATTGGCCTGTGGGTGATATGGGGCTGACTTTCTATGACTGATCAGGAAATATTCAGTGATGTTTTCTATGATTTGGTTTACAAAATGGGTCCCCCTATCACTTACTAGTTCAATTGGAAGTCCAAATCTGGTGATAATGTTTTCATATAGGAATCTGGCAATAGTATGAGCATCATTTCTTCTTGTGGCTTTGGCCTCAACCCACTTTTTCAGGTAGTCTGTAGCCACTATGATGTATTCAGCATGGGATTGTTTTGCTGGAGGATGTATAGGTCCAATGAAATCCAACCCCCATTTACTAAAGGCTCGAGTTGAAATTAATGGAACTAATGGCATATCATTTCTTCTATTTGGTTGACTTACCCTTTGACAGACATCACACCTTTTTACATAGGTTCTTGCATCAGGAAATAGCGTTGGCCACCAAAAACCAGAATATAAAATGTGTTTAGCAGTTCTGTCACTTGAGAAGTGTCCTCCTGCCACTCCAGAGTGTGCCATTTCCAACATTTCCAGATATTTATTCTCAGGAACACAAATTCTTAGGTATCCATCCATTCCTCTCTTATACAATTGTTCTCCTATCAATTGATATTCTTCAGAGATTACTTGTAAATTTTTTGAATCTGTACCAGCTATCACTTGTTTTCCTTTCTTTTTCCTTCTCAATTCTTCAATGATATTTTCACTCGAATCAGGATTTTTTTGGAACCAATATAGAGTTATGAATTCTGAATCTTGCAATATTTGGCACTTCCTGCAATTAGCAATGTATTTTGTTACATCTTGAATCTTATTAGGCCAATGTACCCCCATCCTATTGAGATTACTTAGGGTGACTACCCTAGAAGCATGAGTGCAAGGGTTCCAATGATGAGCTCTCCTCAGATATTCATGTTGCTCTTCCTCAGGAGTCCAATATTCCAATATGCCTGTGTGGTTGAGATGGTACAAATGCCCAGCTAGTAACATAAAGTTTCTGCTTTGTAACACTAAGTGTGCATTGTTCCCAACTGTTCTGCAAGGTCCCATGGTTAATAATGGTACTAAGGTCATGGCCCACTCAAGAACACTCTCTACCTTAAACAGATAGGTGTCTGGCAAATTGACATCTAAAGGTGAACTGGGTTCTTTAGACTGAATTCGAGATAAATGATCTGCTCTCAAGTGTGTTCTCCCTTGTCTGACCACCACTTCAAACTCAAATTCCATTAGCAAAAGAAACCATCTGACTATTCTCCCTGTGTGACAAGGTTTATTTACCAAATATAACAAAGCTTGATGGTCTACAAAGAACTTAAACTTGTTGGCCAAAAGGTAATTTCTGTATTTTTTTACAGCAAATACCATGCCCAATCCCTCTCTTTTAGTGGTTGTGTAATTTTTTTCTGCTATATTCAATTGTCTACTAGCATAGGCCACTGGAAAATCTAACTTGTTTCCTTCTATTGGTTGTGCTAACACACATCCCAAAGCATAATTTGAAGCATCCACATGGACATGAAAAATTTTATCCCATTGAGGTGTTTTCAGAATTGGGGTTGTTACCAAACAAGTTTTTAGAGTTTCAAAGGCTGGGTCACACTCCTTAGTCCACTCAAACTTTGTAATTAGGGCATATAAGGGTTTGGCTATGTCAGCAAATTTGTGTACAAATTTCCTATAGTACCCACAATGTCCCATGAAAGTTTGAAGTTGCTTTACACTTGTTGGTCTTAGAAGCTCTATTATGGCCTTTATTTTCTTCTCATCAGTTGAAATTCCATTTTTAGAGACTATATGACCTAGCATTCTTCCTTGTCTTACAAAGAATACACATTTTTCTAGATTTAAACATACTCTGTAGGTTCTGCATTTCCTGAATATATTTTCTAAATCCTGCAAGTGATCTTGTCTTTTTAATGAAAAAGTACAAAGATCATCTACATAGATTTCCATTACCTTTCTCAGGAACTCTGATATGACACATCAATCTCTGAAAAGTTGCTGGAGCATTGGTTAACCCAAAGGGCATAACCCTAAAGGCATAAATTCCCCATTCTGTGGAGAAGGCAGTTTTATGTTGGTCTTCCAATGCTATGGGAACCTGGTTGTATCCTGAAAAACCATCTAAAAAACTATAAACCTCCTTCCCTGCAACTCTTTCTAGAAGATGATCTGTTATAGGTAGTGGATAATTATCCCTTATAGTTGCTGCATTTACCTTTTTCAAGTTAATGCATACCCTAAGTTTCCCATTCTTTTTTGGTACCACAACTATAGGAGATATCCATTCTATATACTCAATTTCATAGATGAAATTGGCAGCTAATAGCTTGTCAATTTCTTCCTTTATTTTTGCAGAGTATTTATCATTGAATGTGTAATGTCTCTGTTTACTAGGTTTTGCTTTAGGTGTAATAGGAATCTTATGCTCATAGATTTTAGGATCAATACCTTTCAAATCCTTATAGCTATAAGCAAACACATCCCTATAGTTTCTTGCCAAGTTTCTTAGTGCCTCCTCTTCTTGAGTGGTCATGTCATCAGCCACTTTCTTAGTGCCTCCTCTTCTTGAGTGGTCATGTCATCAGCCACTACAATGTGTCTTTCTTCTCCCTCCTCCTGAGTGATCATGATCTTTTTGGTTTCTTCCTCATTATCATAAGCCTCTCCTTTCTTCTTCTCTCTCTTTGGTTTCCTTTTGAGAAGTAGTCTGTTTTCCACTTCATAAGTCTTGAAATTTTTTGGTACATCAAACTATTGATCTTTGTTCGTTTCCCTTGCCTTCTTCTCATTCTCCTGATTTTCTTCTATTTCCTTGTGTTTGTTTTTCTTGTACTTACCTGAGATTTTATCCTTAATAGCATCTTCAGCTTTTACTTCCTCCAAAAATTGTGCCTTCCCTTTTTCTAATATCATTTCTTCTTCTATGTCCTCTTCTGTTCTGGATACCTTTATCATTTGTATTCCAATGTGAAAAACATCATATCCTTCCTCATTTTGAAATTCCACTCCCACATATTCATTACTGGCTAGATCCATGGTAGCCAAGATTTGATTCCACCCATAGGGCTCAAATTCCTCATCCTTGAATTGTTGTGGTACATAGTTCTCATCTTGTAACTTCCTTCCTTCCACACAATCCTCTCTTCTTAATCTCCTTTTCCTGCTGGTCAGATTTCTTATCATATTGCACTTCCATACTGATGATTCAGTTTCATCCTGGTCTTCCATTTCTGATTCCTCACTCAACTCTTGATTCTGATGAATTTTATACCATTCTTGACGAGATATGTCACAGTAATGCCCATTTCTTAGATTTACTTTAGTTATTCTTCCTTTTCTTTGCAAGTATAAGCAATCATTACCCCAATCTTGCACAATTTGCATTTGTCTCATGAATGGTCTTCCTAGGATAATTTCATATGAAGTGGATTGTGGAAATTCAACTATAGCAAAGGTATGTTCTATCTCTATTCCACATATGTCCACAATCTCTTTTTCCCATATTCCTAGGGGTTTTTCTATGTGTCCATCTGCAAGTTGCAATCACATTTTTGTGGGTAATAATTCATTTTTTCCCCATTTCTCCCAAGTTTGTTTAGTCATGATGGCCACTGCTGATCCACACTACTCTACAAGCAAAGATGATGGATTCACCACTAGTAATGAAGACAACATGGATAGTGAAAGTTCCATCATTGGATCGACGATCCCGGAAACGGTGCCGAGCACGGGGCCCAGCTCCCCCCAGCAAGGTGTATCCCGCAAAGGAAAACAGCCTATGGAGTTACCCTGGAAAAGCCCCCACAAGAACCGGTTTCTAAGTCGGGATCAGATCCCAGCGAAAAAGAAAGATGAAGCCAAGAGAAGAAAGGACAAGGCTCCCTCCCGCAAAGAGGGATCAATACAAAAATGATTGTCATCTCGCTTAATGCTAGGGGGCTAACCGACCCCTCAAGAGCGGCCATCATTGGCCAATGGCTCCGCGACATTAGCTTAAAACCAGACATTATATGCATTCAAGAGATTAAAATTGACGGAGAAGACCTTCGGAAACGACTCAGACAGATTTCATCGGCCCACGTGTGGATTCCAACAAAGCACCGGCGGGGGTCCGGCGGAACGGCTATCGGTGTTAAACAGCCCTGGCTTGAAAAGCTTGAGAACTCCATTGAAGATGTAAATCACCGCTGGATTGCGGTTTCTTTCGGTGCTCCCCTCTGTGTTACTATGGTTTCATTGTACGCCCCGAACGGGGATTTGGAGAGGCTGAACACTTGGGCTTCTCTTGACTCGCTTCCCCACAACGTGCTTATATGTGGAGACTTCAACATGGTGGAGGACCCTAGGGACCGATGGATGGGCAAGGGCAGGGTCATCGACAGTCGGGAGAAAGAAACATGGGACATGACCAAACTCCACTTGGATCTGGTCGAATTCAAAGACTCGAATGGCTTTTCCTGGTCGAATCTCCAAGCGGGCGATGATCTTAGGAAAGCTAGACTTGATAGATGCTACATCTCTCAGAGTTTTACTCATCTGTGGGGCCACCCTTCCATCACGCAACGTACTGACCTCACCATCTCCGATCACTACCCAATCGTTATCACGTTTCAGCCTCCCAACAGGACCCACAAGGCTCCGTGGTTTCATGCCAACGCTTCCACCTTCTCTCTCCCCTCCGTCCATCAAGAGATTGCCGATGTGTGGAAGGTGGCGTTCGCCTCTGGCTTGTCCCCAGCCAAGTGCTGGAGAAGTGCGGTCGACAAGTCCCGCAAGATCATGATCAGAACTAAGAAGGTGCTCGAGACTGTGCGGCGGGCTCGTAGGGAAACGCTCTACCACAGACTCTGGCGACTCGAGGAGGAAGTAAACAAAGGAAAACACCAAGCCCAGAAAGGTCTCCGAAAAATCAGAGCAGCGTTGAGATACGAGGAAGAAATACAAAGGAAAAACCTGCAAACCTTCTTCAAGGAGTGGTGGGCTGGAAAAGCCGACAAACCCACCAAAGAGATGTGCAGTATCCTTAAAAGGAAACACAACAGAGAGACGATTCCCCTACTGCTAGACACTCACGGCAATGTATGCAACTCGGAAGAAGATAATGTTGGCATCATCGAAGAGCACTTCACGAGACTCTTGGGAACCTCGAATCCCCTCTCCCACCATAGAAGGGACTGCATGGCTGCCATTTCTAGGGTTTCCCCCCGGAGAATACCACCCAACCTCCACTCCCTGCTTCATGCCCCGATCTCCGAATCAGAAATCTTTGAGGTCATTGATGCCCTCCCTCTCGGTAAAAGCCCGGGACCCGACGGACTCACTAACGAGTTTTTTAAATCCTTCAAGCTGGTGGTTGCCACCCCTCTTCGGATGGTTTGGCAAGAGGCGCTAAAATTTGGTGCTCTTCCTTCCTGTATAAACAATGGAATCATCAAGCTGATTCACAAGAAGGGGGAAAAAAACAGAATCGAGAACTGGCGGCCAATTACGATGCTCCAAACAGGATACAAGATCATCGCCAAAGTCATTGCCAACAGACTTGCGTGCCACCTGAGATCTTGGCTTAGTGAGGACCAAAAAGGTTTCATCAAAGGCAGGTCCATCCTGGAAACCATTATGGATATTTGGGAAGGTATTCAATTTGCAAATGAGTCTAATCAAGACGTGGTCTTCCTCAAGATCGACTTTGACAAAGCCTACGATAGGCTAGAATGGGATTATATTCTGCAGTCGCTCCTAGACCTCGGATGTAGTCAGAAATTCGCCAAGATGATCGCGACCCTTCTCGGCAATGCAACGACCCAAATTAACGTTAACGGCAAACTTTCGAAGGCGATCCATCTTAAAAGATCTATTAGACAAGGATGCCCTCTTGCCCCCCTTCTCTTTGCCATCGCCACTGAAGGACTGAGCAGACTTGTGGCTCATCATGTGGAGGCTGGCAATATCAAAGGCCTCCAGCTACCTCACGACCATAGTCAAATCATCATGAGACTCTTTGCCGACGATATGAACGCATTCGTTCACAATGATAATACCAGCCTGGAGACTTTCTGGAGGTGTCTTGATACCTTTTGTGAGGCCTCTGGATCCAAAATCAACCACAATAAGACCGCCTTTAGGGCCATTGTGGGACATCAACCTGGCCTTCTCATTGATCATGGCTGTCAATCCATTCCGCAGGGTCAAATCTTTCGGCTGCTTGGAATCCCCTTGGGGTTTGGCGTCTCTATGGAGCAGCGATGGAACTGGGTGCTGGCAAAACTTGAAAACAAGCTCAACTACTGGAGAGGCATGCAAATCAATCTCGCTGGACGGGCGATGGTTATCAACACGTTCCTCCTCTCGTCTACCATCTATTTCCTTTCTTGCTGGAGACCGAATGAGCAAGGCCTGTCCAAATTGAATAGCATCTGCAGAAACTTTCTTTGGACGGGTGATCATAACAGAAGGGGGGTGCCTAAAATCAAATGGGCCATCTGCACCAGCCCTAGAGATAGCGGGGGGCTTGGCATCCTGGACATTGGGTGCATGGCTAACAAACTGGCGGCCAAATGGATGATTAAAGCTTGGTGCAATAGGGAGGCCTCGTGGGCCAAGCTGATCTTCAGAAACAAAAATGAGTTGGCCCTCACGGGATCCCCGAACTGGAAGAACCTTGACATCATGACCCTGCTATTCTCCCCGATACCTGTCTTCCCGAAAGGCTCCAGTCTCGTCTGCTCTCTTTGGAAGGGCTGGAATAAAGTCAAAAGCTTCACAAGAATTAGTGAGGACTGGAAGTGGGCGGCCGGAATCAGACAAAACGACTCTATCTGGTTTCCGATTCATGGCATCCGGAGCGTGGAGCCGTGGAACATTCAAAATGCCAAGAAGTTATGGAACAAAGGATTCAAAAAATGGAAACACCTCTGGAAACATGACACCAACAGATGGATCAACTACGAGGATATCGACCCTCGCATAAACATCTCATACGAAGAATGGAACACCTTGCAAAGTAGATGCCTCGCTTGGGATCGTCACAAAACTCGCCTTCTCATGGGACATAACGCTCCGAACGCGCGTGGTCTCAAATGGCACAATGGAAACAGCCTACTCAAAATCCCGAACATCAATGAAACGACTGACCTCCAGATCAGCCTCAACAAGAAGTGGTGTCTGTCTTGGACGCGGCTTCGGTGGGACATGAAATTCATGGGTATCTGGCACCCACTCATAGAGATTAAGAAGTCGGTCCTCTTATGGCAAATTCTTCATCGAGGAATTTGGACTAACCATAAGGCAAGCAAAATTTGTGGGATCCCTCCGTGGTGCAAACGCTGCCACCGCGCAATCGAAGATGTCCCACACATCTTCCTTACTTGCCCCAACTCCTACAGAATCTGGCAGATGGTTGGACTGAAAATCAGAGTTCAGAAACAGCTTAGTTGGAAACAAGTCCTTTTGGGTGAAGCGATTGGGTGCTCTGCGGCTCTCTGGAACGCAATCAGAGGGGAAGTCCTGTGGAAAATTTGGCGAGAGCGGTGTGCTAGCAACTTCGGCGACTCCCCCAGGGAGTGGTCGATTGAAAAATCTCTACTCCTCCTTGGCAAAAGGATTGTCAACAGTAAGAAATCCCCCCCCTTCAGGCACCATCAAGTCCTCCTTTCGATCAACAACAAGCTCAAACTCAAGTGGGTCCCGCATGAGGGCGACGAGAGGGTGATCAACCTTCTTTGTAATGCAACCTAGGAATCAGCCAAGCTTCCCCTGCTTTGTGGGATTTGGGGGGTCCCGTGGGCACTAGTCCCCTTCTATTGTACCTTTGTTTCTTAATTTAATTCAAGTCCGGGAGAGTAGGCTATTGCCGAACTTCCTTTATATTAAAAAAAAATGGCTTTAGCTTGGTTTTTACCAAATTGTATTTTTAAGGTTGAGTTTCCCTCTTCTCCTTCACAATATCCTCCTATCTTATCGATGGGAATATACCACAACTCCTCATTTCCTGTAGTTGTGGGTGAAGATTTTCTGGTGTTGTTTCCCATTTTTTCATTTGGTTCTGTAGGTGAGGATTTTGTTTCATTAAATCTTCCCATGTGGTATGATAAAGAATTGTGCATCGTTTATCTATATTCACCTGGAGTGTTACTTGTGGGTTTTCTTCCTTGATACTATTTCCTCCTGTTTTTGTTGTCTCAGATTCCTCAACTATTTTTTGAGAATTGTCTTCTTCCCCCATTTTGAGTTGCACTTCCCGTATGATTTGTTTACACTTCTGCACTCTTTCATGTTCTAAGTTTGGCATAGGACAAGCCATTGTATGATCAGTAGGGCTTGGTCCCTCTTGAATTCTTCCTTTGTATGCTTTTATTAGAGTGTCTAGACTTTGTGAATTTCCTATCTCCAACTGAGTTTGTGTCTTTTGAGGAGAAGTACTGTTTGTTATTGATCTTTGGAGTTGTCCTCTCCAATCATTTAGCATAAAGAATCAACAATACATCTTTATTTTGTCAATCCTGGAAATATTCATGAGACCACAGCCCCTTCTAGATGATATAATCCAAGAAATAAGAGAATAATGGCTGGATTTCTGAGAATGGTGAAAATGAAGAGGAATTTCTAGGATTTGGATTATCTTGAGCAAATCTCCACCATTTTCCACAATCTTGGTGTCTAATACATGCTATTTTATCAGTAGAACACAATTATGAAGTCAAAACTCAAAAATATTACCTGCACCATACAGACGAGACAATCGTGATTCTGTGAAAACAGACAATTTTCATCTCCAGCACCTTTCTTCGTCAACTTATCACTCAACACATCAGTATTCAGCTCTCTGCATACACATTCAACAGAATTACACAATAGAAGCTCACAAATCTCCATGGATACACAAGAATTGGACTCACAAATCAAAGAAACCACACAAAGAGGAGAAAACACGATTTTCAGTAGGAAACTCCTTCTCTATTCACTTGGATAGCATGTAAACAAATGATTAACCAACCCCCTCATAATAGAGGAAATTATCTTATATACATTTTCAAGTGTCCCTTTTCACACTTGAATTTTGGTCCTTTCCTCTATTTTTCTAAAAATATGCTATCTAGGAGTTTCCAAAAATTCTAGAAAAATTACATAAGATTCTATCCTACATAAGGAAGACTCTTCCTTATTTTTACAACAGTTGCATAAATATTTTTACAAGTTTTTATCATTTTACAATTATTTTTCTTCCAAAAGTCTTCAAAAAATACATCTTCTAACAGAGGTCTTCACATAGGTCTCTCTAACCATGACTAAAACTGCCATCTATTTATAGTTGAGTTTGGGAGGCTAACTTCCCTCAATCACTCTCCAATAAATCAATGATTGATTTGATTCTCTACCTACCACAGATCACGAATTCATGGATCCTCTTTCCCTTTTTGATCAAGTGGACTCAACCACTTAAGATTCTTTCACTTTTACATTAAGTAAACTCTTCAAAAGTTACAAGAGGTAGTTCACAAGTGAACTTTACATAGTCTTCATTTTAAAGCTTTTTCTATGACTTTGTGGGACTCAAGCCAATACTTAGGCTTGTCATAGACTTGCTCCAACAGACCTTACTTAGTGGTTTGAAAAAATCACGAAATTCAAATTCTACAATCTGAATTATATCTAGGCCCTTGGATATGAAATACATCCAATGATCAAGATTGAAAAAAAAGAAATGTGTGCGCATTTGAATCTCCATCGTTCGATAGTTTGATGATCCAATGGTCGATGTCTCTTTAGATCTAGATTCAGTGCGTTTTAATCTCCATCGTTTGATCAATAAGGATCCAATGGACTACATCAGTTCGCATTCCCATGCAATCTTAGTCTTGCTTTTCCCACTTCCCATGCAGTTAATGAGCCTTATTTTGTCATTTTCTGCCAGAGATACTTGCCCAAATCCGGTCAGTTCATGCCAAAAATCCAATGGACTTCGTCTACCTACGCGATTCTTCTCTCTCTCTTCCTTTTCCCCATATCTCTCAAATGATTTGATTGCTGTACTTTGGCTTTTTCTGCTAGAGTAGATTGGTTAATCACGTCCATCCATAATGAATTTCCAACGCCTTCAAATACTCACAAACCAAAGCACACTGCAAGCTCTATTTTATCATTTTTTGACAGACAGTAATGGTCAATCTCAAGCATTCGTGAGGAAATTCAAATGGCTCCTAATAGCTACGAATCCAACTTGGGATTGAAATCGGATCTACCTCTTGGAAGTAGTATTCTTCTTTTAAAAACCACTAGTGGTTTTTTTTCTTCCTCAATACCACACAAGATTAGTTTTAATCTGTAAAATATTAGGGATCCTTACAAGGTCCATGTAGGGTTCATTTTTTCCCCTAATGCTGGCATCGATATTGCACCATTGAGTCGATGCATGGCATCGACACTTCAACTTGAAAAACACATAAATGTAAGAGTTAATGCTTCTAAGGCCATTTCAGGGATGCTGAGTTAAAAGGTGAGAGGTCCGTCAAGAAGCTCAAAGTCACAGTGAGCTCTGCAGATCGGCATCATGACAGAGGCATTGGTCACCAAGCAAAATCCAAGAAAAACATTCCATCTTTATCCTCTGAGAAGGCCAGCAACCGAGTTGGTATGTCATCTGGTGGACAGAGTAGCATCAAAGTAGTCGAGGATGATGCAACTAGAAAGGAGATGTCGAGGGACATACATGTCTTAAGGAAATATCGTCCACTCAGGGACATGACAAACCTTGAGTGGTGCTTTCAATATGTTGAGGAAAAGAATGCAGTCCTTCTTGTGTTTGCAGGGGTGTACGAGAGAGGCAAGATCACGATAACACAGGCTTTTCAGTATGGCCTTGTGTTCAAACTGGACTATGAAGATGAGGATTCTGACAATCTCTTTTTTCTGGTAGAGACATCGAAGGGGTTAAGAAATGTAATATGCAGGATGGATTTCTTGTGCCCTGAGTGCTGTGTGCCAGAGAGGCTTGCAAAGATATGCAGGGACTCAATGAACCTAATTAGAGACTTGAGGCTATGGATTGAGGGAAACATTATGCCAACACAATAGAAGATGACAACCCTTGTGAAGGCAAAGGGTAAGCTGTGCGTGCAGAAGAAGCTATTGAAGAAAAAAAAGAGAATGGTTGATGAAGAGTCTTCTGAGTCAAGCTCTAGCTCTGAGGATATTATTGTTGCACCTGGTGGGGCTTGCTTCGGGTATTCTTGGTACTGAGCAAAACAAGATGAGGGAGGACATAGCTTGAAGAAAACTTGTGAAGAAGGGGCAATTGTTCCACCTACCAATCAATATCATCCATAGGCCACCAATCGATCCAGTCATAGGGAGGAGGCCCCTTGAGATAATAAATCCTCATGCTACTATTGTGCCATTCCTTGTGATGGTGGATCCGAATGAGTGCAACTCTGTGGAGGATTTCAATGAGGGCCTATTTGAAGATTATACATATTATGTGATTGGTGGTTCACACTCTGCAGAGGCCTACAGATAGCTAGTGAAGGAGCACCCCACCACATTCTTCTTTAGGTATGCAAAGTGCAAAATCTATGCTGGTCTTACAATGGAGGAAGCCAAGCTTCTTGCTTGGGATCACAACAATGATAATGACTAGAGGCAAAAGATGTCCTTCATAGAGAGAATTCGGTTCTTCCACCATGAATACGAAGATTGTCTCGTGAAGGAGGCTGGTAGAACACATCCCAATCTACAAAAGCAATGCCTTATTGAGGTTGGCATTGCACTCGAACAAAATAGAAAGTTTGATGCTTTGAGAAAATATGATCCATGGTTTCAGCTTGCATTCAGAACAGGTGAGATCTGGGATATGTAGGATAAGATTTTCACAATGTGGGAGAACAAGGAGGTCAAGGGCCATAAACAATGGAAGTCGAGGTTAGACCCTGAGGTTGTGTGAGGGGAAAGGGAAGGAAAGTTGACCTTTCGATTGAAGAGGCTCCTGAGGACATGAAGCAGACTATCCAACCACCTCATCATACAAAGCTTTATCAGAGTACTTTATCCTATTTCGTGATTGGATAGGTTCTATTTTGAGAGAGGATGCTTGGTTTGCTATCTGGATCGATAACTGCATTCAACGTACCACCAATTTGATGCCAAGCATCGACATATAGTAGCAAGAAGATGTCTGGCATCACTTACTGCTAAATGTCGATGCCTGGCATCGATTTACTATCAAAAGTCAATGCTTGGCATCGACTTGGTGGCCTAAGTCGATGCCACACATCGACTTATGCGAGAGATCGATGCTAGGCATCGAATTTCAGCAGAAAGTCAATGCCTGGCATTGATCCAGACAAGCAATCAATGCCACGCATCGATTCCTCATGTTTCCACTTGCTTAGCAAAGAGCTCATTTGGTTCTTTCCACTTGTTTCTATAGAAACCAAGGAAAAGAAAGTCTGCAGAGATATTAGATGATTGCCCCCTTGCATTCTTGGCTCACATTCAAAGAGCACGGCATGAGAGATCCAGACTGAAAACCAAGGAGATAGATTTTGATGATGAACCTGATCTTAAATGTTTCTCTAATCCCCTAGACCCACTTAGGGCTGTATATTACAATGTATTCTGTAGTGATGTAAATAATATTTGTACTGTTATGCCTAGAAAGCATTTCTCCCTTCTTATAGCATACATATCCTATGGATTTAGAATGTTGGGATCAGTGAATGACGACAAGCCTTTCAAGCACCCTCAGACTCAGAAGATGGTCATTGATTTTGCCGATTTGACTATGTCTCCTCTTTGGAGGATAGTAATTTTCCATAGCATAGAGCAGTCTTTCTCTGTTTCAACTGCTCTGAAGTCAAGATGTCATGCTGTGGAGTGCCTCACATGGTAAGTGATCTTCTTTCTATCTCCATGGCTTTAATGATTCTCTCTCTCACTTATAGTTCTCGTTGGCAAGGTGAAGACAAACGTGAATCATACTCCTTTGCATAGGTTTGTGAGCTCCACTGAATGCATTACAATTGGCTACTATGATGAAGTAAGCAAAAGGAGAGTTAGGGAGCACTGCAATGAGAATGGGATCTCCAATGTGCTCATGTTCCCAGCCGTTACCAAGAAACTTCGTCATGTAGCTGGGGACAGGACATTGGTTAACTCCTATCAGAAGCCACAAAAGCTAATAATGAGATTGATTCAACTATTCTCCAATGATGATGACTAGTTCCTCGACCTTTTTTCGGGCACAGGTAATTTCAATTGTAACATTTCTCATTACATATGATGTTGATTGGCCTCTAAGTGGTTTTATCTATTTCAGGGACGAATCTTGCTTGCTCCTTAAAGATGTTTAGGCACTCCATAGCTGTGGAGAAGGATGATGCTCAAGTGAGCTTCATTATAATGAGAATCAATGGGTTGAATGAATGCCCAGATGAAGACCAAGAGGTTGGAAGGAAGCACATTGCAGACATAGAGAGATTCCAACCAACTTCAAGGGAGTCTGTTCCCCCACTTGCAGATGAACCGGGAGACATGGCTGACCTTGAAGAGCCAATCTTGGAGCAAGAGAGGCAGGAGATGTGTTCTAGGGTTCTAGAGGATCCCATTATGCATGAGCGTGAGGAAACCTATGATCAGCTTCTATTGTAGAGTCTTATTACTCTTGTAAAACATACATGAAATGTAAAGATCATTTTAGTAGAAATATAATGCCAAGTTTTGATTCCATTTTAAGCAAAGCTATAATTATCTTGAGCATTTCTCTGATGAATATGTGAATGTTTCTTAATATAATTTTGTTGATTATAATCTTCTCTTGGGAATGCTTTTGTGATATTCATTTCATATGCTATGAAAATGGCCCTACATTCAATGAGGATCTTAACTATACAAAGGGATGATGTTAATTGCCTTGTTAAAATGTTGATGACTTTTGCAACAAATGTACTCTGAATTTCGAGTAGCATTAACCAGTGCTTGTTGAGGTTCTAGATGTAATGAAGGAGTTTCGCCAATTCTTACATGTACCTTTAACTCTACTTGGGTTATAGGATAAAGGTTCTCGTCAATAATTACAAGCAAGTACATGTGTTTTTTCTAGATATTGTGAAATGACCATTTTATTGCTTGATTTCATGGTCTTTAGGCAAAAAGGAATAGAGAACATGTCTTTGTTCTCCTTTGTTGTGACTCAATGTTTGGACATTAGAACTGCATTTCTGAATGGTGACTTGCATGAAAAAGTGTATGTTCTTTAGCTCCGTGCTTTTGTACAGAAAGGGCATGAGAACCAGGTGTGTAGGTTAAAGAAGGCATTATATGGTTTAAAGCAAGCACCACCTGCTTGGTATGAAAAGATACATGCCTATCTGATTGCACATGGTTTTGAGAACAATCCAACTGAAAGAACCTTATATGTTAAGCGTGCTAATGATATACTTCTAATCATTGTGGTTTATGTTGATGACATGCTGCTCACTGATCCTCATGAGAGGCATATTGCTGATTTTAAGGCTGATTTGCATGCCTCATTTGAGATTTTTGATTTGGGGAATTTGCATCATTATTTGGGCATTCAATTTATGCACGTTGATGGTGGAATGGCTTTGTGTCAAATGAAATATATTGACACATTATTGCAGCATTTTGGCCTTGAAGACTGTAAGCCTATTACCACTCCTATGGAGACAAGTTTACGATTGAGTCTTCATGATGCTGGAGATGCATTTGATGTTGGTCTCTATCAGCAGGCTATTGGATGCTTGATTTACTTATGCATTACTCGGCCAGATATTAGTTTTCTCTCTCACAGATGAGCAGGTTTATGCATTGCCCAGGAGTCAAGCATTGGCAGGTGGTTAACCGTATCTTTTGCTACTTGCGTGGTACTCAGCTACTTGGGTTATTTTATCCCAAGGGGGGATCATTACCGCCAGATTTGCATGCTTTTTTTGACTCTGATAGGGCTGGTTGCTATGACACTAGTGTGTCCACTAGTGGCTTTTGATTCATGCTTGGTAGCTCATGTATATCTTGGTTGAGCAAGAACTAGCCTACTGTGGCCACTTCCAGTTGTGAGGCTGAGTATGGGGCAGCTTTCACAGTGACTGTTGAGTGTGTGTGGCTTAGATGCCTTATGGATGATTTGGGTGTTGGTCAGTTTTCTACCATCACCATCTTCACTGACAGTCAGAGCGCATTGGCAATTGTGAGGAACCCTGTGTTCCATGCTTGCACTAAGCACATTCAGGTGCATTATCATTATGTCAGGGAGAGGTTCTCTACTGGGGAGATCAGCTTGGCATATGTGCCCACGCAGGAGAACATTGCAAATCTTTTCATGAAGGCTCTGCCTAGGGAGAAGTTTGAAGCTTTCCGCAAAGCTTTGGGCTTACTTCCTTTTGTGGAGTGATTTCCACATAGCTCGAAACTTTCTTATACATGAGTGGCAGCTACTTGTTCACTGCATCACTTCCAAGGGGAATTCGTTTATATATTTAGGTAGTGATGTGTGTGAACACTCTAGGACCGCCGGGGCACTTTTTTCCCTCTTTAGGAAAATTTTTTCCCCTGGCTTGTATATACACCTATTGCCCTAATGGGCTACTTATCTTTGTATATTCTCTAGTAATACATTCAATATTGTGTGTTGTGCTCCAAGCTTCTTCTTCTTCTTCCTTGTGCTATTCACGTGCTTCTGCAGACATCTATCTCCAATAGCAAACTTTGCCCACTTTCTATCTATGTGCTTAGAAGCATCAGAGTCACCAGACACTCGCATTACACAATCTCTAGACCTGATCTTTGCATGCCATGACATTAACTCAGCTATAGATTTGCATCTAAACATGTTCTTAATTCGTGGAATAATAGGAAAGTGGCGAAGAACCTTTGCGGAGCTTGCTTCTATAAGATATTTTCTAAATCTATTTGCTCCACACTTTGGACATACGTGGAGATTCTCACACTTGTTTCGAAAGAGGATGCAATCATTTGGACAAGCATGAATCTTAGCATAATCCATTCCAATGGACTGCAAAAGTTTTTTTGCATCTCCACGTGTTGGAGGCATGTCATTGCCCTCTAGCAAAAATTGATCTTTAAGAAGCCACAATAAGAAATTAGAACGATATTAATAAATAAAGTTATTTTGATACAACGATGAAAATTTATTTCAAATCCACTACCGGTGCAATGTCGTTTGGGTCCATCTGCTTACCTGGGGGACCATGCAAAGTCGACTTTTATCAAAGGATCCATACTCTCTAACATGTGCAATATAGATCCTTCATTTTTTATTAATTTGATGAAGTATTTCGATGGCGTGCACCACACTGGACTCTCCCTCTCGAGAGCTCCACGACGATATGCTCAAAGTAGAAAACCGAGCTCTTGTCGCCACACAGAGTACTCCGCACAGATGTTGTAGAATACGCAGAAAACGCAGTACACAGGGAGCACGAAGACAGACTTCTTAGGTCTTACAAATGCGGTCGAACTTACAGTCTGTGACTGACCAAGCCACTATATGTTTTATTAAAGAACATATACAAAGAAGTGTCCGGTGGCCATTTGGCCTTTCACATGGACACTAACGGTAACAATCTCCCACTAAAGGCCAATATGGCTAGAGTAACTATGGGAGAAAAAAGAAAGAATGATAAAGAATACCTGAGTGTAAGTATACAAACTATACCTCCCACCTGATGGGCATGTTACACAGTATACAAGTGACTGCGTAAGATCAAGAATCAAGTAACCCCCATCAAGTGACAACAGTGTCGAAAGCTATCCTGTGGTAGAGCTTTAGTCAAAGCATCTGCAGCATTATCTCGAGTGTGAACCTTCTCAAGAATAATGCTCTCAGTGGCTAAGCAATCTCTAATGAAGTGATACCTCACCTCAATGTGCTTGGTCTTTGCATGATAGACCGGATTCTTAGCCAAAGCAATGGCACTCTGACTATCACTGAGCAAGTGAGGTACATGCTGAGGCAAACCCATATCACAAGCAAGACGAGAAGGCCACAATGCTTCCTTACATGCCTCACTTGCTGCAACATACTCTGCTTCTGTGGTGGAAACAGCTGTACATTCTTGAAGACGAGATCTCCAAGAGATAGCACCTCCAGCAAAATGAAAAATGTACCCTGATGTAGACTTACGATTGTCTACACAACCAGCATAGTCAGAATCTGTGTAACCAATAATGGATGCTTTCCCTCTACCTAAGCATAGACACTTGTCCTTAGTGCCACTCAGATATCTCAAAATCATTTTGACCGCTTCCCAATGTTTCTTGCCAGGATTAGACATATATCTGCTCACAACTCCCACTGCAAATGCAATGTCTGGTCTCGTAGCTACCATAGCATACATGAGACTACCAACAGCAGACTGATAGGGAATTTTGGTCATGAATTCCTTTTCCTCATCTGATCTGGGGCAGTCATCCTTGCTCAATTTCACATATGTGGGTAAAGGTGTACTCAATGCCTTTCCACCCTGCATATTGAATCGATGAAGTACTTTGGATATGTACTCACTTTGAGACAATTATATGCATCTTTTACTCCTATCACGAGTAATGCGCATGCCAAGAATATGTTTGGCATCCCCCAAATCCTTCATATCAAATGTCTGACTCAACTTCTTTTTGAGAATTGACAAATCATAAGAGGACTTCCCAGCAATCAACATATCATCGACGTAAAGTATCAAGCATATCAAGCTGCCATCAGAACATCTCTTTGTGTAGAGACAATGATCCTCATTGCTCCGAGAATAGCCTTGGGACTTCATAAAAGCATCAAACTTTTGGTACCATTGTCTAGGAGACTGTTTAAGTCCATACAAGCTCTTCTTGAGCTTACAAACTAGACTTTCCTTGCCAGGAACTACATAACCCTCTGGTTGTTCCATATAGATCTCATCTGTAAGATCTCCATGCAAGAAAGCTGTTTTCACATCCATTTGGACTAGCTCTAAGTCCTCCATTGCAACGAATCCAAGCAACATGCGCAAAGTAGTCATCTTGACCACTGGGGAGAAGATTTCCTCAAAATCAACACCATGTTGTTGCTTAAAACCCTTTGCAACAAGTCGTGCTTTATATTTTGGAGAAGCACTATCTGATGTGAATTTCAGCTTATATACCCATTTACATGGTAAAGCTTTCCTTCCCTTTGGCAAAGGTACTAAGTCCCAAGTACCATTCTTGTGAATAGAATCCAACTCACTCTTCATGGCACGCTCCCACTTGACATGATCCTCTGTCTGCATAGCCTCTTTGTAGCAAGAGGGCTCACCGGCATCTGTTAGCATAACAAAATCTAAACCTGGAACATATCTATTAGGTGGATATGAGACACGTGCAGAACGTCTCAATGGTTGCTGAACAGGAACATGTGCAGACTGATCTGAATGGACATTCTCTTGAACATCCCTATGTGCAGCATTTTTATGCATGCTAAACGGAGGACTAGTATCCTCAAACACCACTCTTCTCACTTCAACCTCCTTAATCGGCTGTTTATGCATCTTAGACTCATTAAAAATGACATCACTACTTCTGATCACTGACCGTGTTTCAGGATCCCATAAGCGATATCCAAATTGTCCTTCTCGACCATATCCAAGAAAAATGCATTTCTTTGACTTATGGTCCAACTTCTGTCTAAGATTCTTGGGTATATGAACATATGCTTCACACCCAAAAACTCGAAGATGATCATAATATGGTGGTTTCCCTGTCCATAACTCTTGTGCCACTTTCAGACCTTTGGCAGTACTAGGTGAAAGGTTAATCACATGAACTGCAGTCAATACTGCTTCTGCCCAAAAACCTTGTGAGAGGTTTGCATGATGCAACATAGAGACTACTCTATCTTGAATAGTTCTATTCATCCTCTCAGCTACACCATTCTGTACTGGGGTATAAGGAGCTGTAAACTCTCTACGAATCCCTCTACACTGACAGAAAAGGCTGAATTCATGTGAGGTATACTCACCCCCATTATCTGAACGTAAAGCCTTAAGCTTAGTTCCTTTTTCAGTCTCAACTGAAGCAAGCCATTTTCTGAAAGTAGGGAATACATCATCCTTCGATTTGATAGGATATACCCAGACTTTTCTAGTAGCATCATCTATGAAAGTAACAAAGTAAAGAGAACCACCTAAGGACCTAGTGGGCACAGGACCACACACATCTGTATGAACAAGATCTAAAGGCTGAATTGAAGAGTCAATGTGCGTTTTATGCACATTTCTGGTTTGCTTTCCATATTGACAATGCTCACAAAATGAAAAATCAGAGAAAGATAACACAGGTAAGTAGCCAGAACGAGAAAGATTTTCCATTCCACTACGAGATATATGGCCCAAACGACCATGCCAAATACAAGCCATAGGCTGTTCAGTAACAGCTAACAAGTGTTCTTTCTGTGATACAAATAAAGGGTAAAGTGAGCCAACTTTCCTTCCTTTTGCAATAACCATATTGCCCTTTGATATACGAAAGGACTGAGCATAGAAGACCACCTTGTAACCAAGGTCATCAAGTTGACCAACTGACATCAAACTGCGTGATAACTGAGGTACATGGCGTACATTATGCATAGTAAATTTTGAACCGTCAATGAACTGCACAACCACATCTCCAATCCCCACAACATCACACTGGTAAGAGTCACCAAGTCTCACGGTACCAAGAGACTTTGCTGCATAATTAGAGAACCATTCTCTATGTGGTGTCACATGGAAAGAAGCACCAGAATCTAGCAGCCAGGTGTGGGAAAGAGAATCAGCCATAAGTGCCTCTGATGGCATAGTACTATCAAGTGTCAACACATCAGCATCATCAGAAATAGCATTAATTTCTTCAATCTTCACAGTCGAAGTAGATGGTGCAGGTAACTGTTTAACATGCCCATCAACATTCTGTCCTTTACCTTTAGCATTCTTTAATGCATAACAGTCTTTCTTCATGTGTCCTTTCTTATGACAATAATGGCATTCAATATCCCTCTTCCTTGATTTACTTCTGCTCTTATTCCGTTGACCATTCTTTTCCTTGTTCTTGCTCCTGCCACGTTGTTGATTCTTTCCTTGGTAAGAATCACGAACATTATATGCATCTCCACTCTGAGTGCCAACCATAGATTTTCTACGAATCTCCTCACTAAAGAGTGCTCCACATATGTCATCATAGACGAGTTTACCACCTGGTGCACTATTGCTAATAGCTGTGCAAAATGTATCCCATGATGATGGCACGGTGCATAACAGCAATATTGCTTTCATTTCATTGTCCATATCCATTTTCTGAGCCTGTAACTGGGAGAATATGGCATCAAACTCATTTAGATGAGCAGCAACACTATCTGTGTCCTTCATACGAAGGTCGTATAATTTTCTCATCAGATATACTTTATTTGATGCCGTCTCTTTTTCATATGTATTGCATAACTTCTTCCAAAGCTCCTCTGCACTTTCACAGTCTAATACTGTAAAGTAAACATTATCTGCTAGGTGCAAGCGAATGGTAGACCTGGCCATTTCATCTAGCTCATCCCAATCATCTTCATCCATGTCAGCAGGCTTCTTTGAAATCCCATTTACTGGCTTCCATTGCCTTCTTTGAATCAGCACATCTTTAATCTGATTCTTCCATAGAGCAAAGTTTGTGCCATCAAATTTTCGGATCTCAAAATGGTCTTTGCCCTGCAAGTTATAGCTCCTCCTCGGAACGCTAGCACTAGACCCTGATCCACCGGATGTGCCTGAGACCTCTGATGCCATGATCGTAGAGAACTGAATAGAATGATAATGGAGCTAGAAGAGTCCAAACACCAACAAATAAGTGTATCAAGGAGTAAATCGACCACTATATAGTTGACTAAACCAGAAATCTGGAAAAATTTTGCCAGAGTATCCTCTGCAAAATTAGCATATGACCAGTGTCAAAGTATCATAAAACTGCAAGTACTAACATGTCTACCTGCATAGTGAATCACTGACTCCACTGCATATAATCAGTTACCCAATAGAAGCCAACTAGGCTTATCGAGCACCTATGAACAACTATCATACATCTCCTATGGCGAGGCTGGGTAAGTCTTCCACCTGCATCACCGAAGAGACCCCGACATCGGGGTGTCTCCCAGTTAAGAAAACCTCACCACGACCCTCTTTATCAAACGTAAAAGGCTTTATGCAAAGAACGTAACCGCTATATCAATGCCCACATGGACGTACATAAGCGGTATCCACAGAAGCGTACATGGTGTGTATGTGCTCAATATATGCAATAAAATGACACTGAAAGGCTGAATACACAGCCCAAAAAACTAGCCAATAACACCTGCAAGTGTCTGTCAACTCTGATGTTTTAGGCTTTAAAAACCTGCATAAATTTGCAGCGACTGCTCCCACCAAAACTGAAAACCCCTCGAGAAACCTGTAGTTTTACGAGTGTGGCTGAAAATACAGCCCCAAAGGTTGATATTTATTGTCAGAGAAGTACAAGGAACACTCTTCTTGATGTTCTTGGACCTGTGTGAAGAGAACTACGTGCGAAAGTACTCCAAAATGGCTCCAAAAACACCCCAAAATTGCTTCAGAAATAGGCTTTAAAAGCAAAAATGAAGCTTTGAGGGACCAAAACTTGTTCAAGGTAATGCCAACCTTAGTCTTTCCCCTTCTTCAAACACCACAAGAGTGTAGCTTAGTGGCAAGAGATTGCCGCGGTTAAGCGAGCTCTGGGGGGAACAGTACTGGGATGGGTGACCTCCCGGGAAGTACCAGGAACCTCTATATTCCTTGATCGTTGAGGTCCTCCCTCGCGCACAGCCAACGGCGCCAACGGTGACTTCGGTGACTCGGATGACAAGGTATGCCAAGGTCTATGCCTTGGTCGCCGCCTTAGTCGTAAGCCGCACAGATGTTGTAGAATACGCAGAAAACGCAGTACACAGGGAGCACGAAGACAGACTTCTTAGGTCTTACAAATGCGGTCGAACTTACAGTCTGTGACTGACCAGGCCACTATATGTTTTATTAAAGAACATATACAAAGAAGTGTCCGGTGGCCATTTGGCCTTTCACATGGACACTAACGGTAACATTTGATACTTGCGTTGAGTGGAAGGACATGTCATTCTCTCCTCCGGATCCAAACTAGCCATCTGATACAATATGGATATTTTAGAACGTTTGATTTTCTTATTAAACCAAAAAATCATACTCCTTAAGACTTAAAGCTGAAATACTAAAACCGAAAGACTTAAAGACCTTAAAAAAACCTAAAACCCTAATCCTAAAGACCTAATCCTAAAATCATGTTTTTTATATATATTGAAAATCCTAAAAACTATTTTCTATATATCATAAAAACCTAAAAACCCTAAAATCCTCATGCTATTATATATATATATATAT